>NQII01000522.1:121970-221401 GCA_002778355.1 Clitarchus hookeri | reverse complement strand
GCGATCTAAATAGCTCTCAGTAGTTCGCCACCCTTGCCATCCACCCTCTCTACCACACCACATATGTCTCTCATTTCATCGTTAACATTAACTGTCTCGTCATAATCGCCTCAAGAATCACTACCCACCGATGTAGCAAGAGGTATTGATGGTGATTGAGCTGTGGTAAGTAAATTGAGAGAGAAGTGAAGCGACGAGATGTGTGATGGCCTGGGACATGGATGGGGGTGGGAGGTATGTGTGTTATGTGAAGTCAATAATGAGCTTTGTTGGTCGGAAGATTGAACGGCTATACAACCAATGAAATAAAGATGTGTGGATTCAGTTAGCTGTTATTGTCGTACTAGGGAGTGGCTGTGCTCTGTCATCTTTACGAGAATCGAACCCTCAGTGTCACACACATCCAACTTAGTTTGTTGTAATAGGCATGCATTTTTTTCTCGATAATGTTTTACAGTTTTAAAGAATTTTAGTAATTTTTCTTGATTTTTCGAGTTGTTGGTCAATGGTGTCAACGTTATGGACACCTACCTTAAATATGGGTGCTGGAGTCAGTCACATAATATGTTTAAAGATTTTGTTTTTGATTTATTCGAATGTTTAACATTTTTTTAGTTTTTCGACTTTAATATCATTATGGTCAAGGTCAAGACTAGCAGCATCCAACATCGGTTTCGGAGTTACTGATGTAATATATTCCTAAACTTTTATTAGTTTCTTCAAATTTTGACACTTTTTATATTTTTCGTTTTCGAGGTTTTCGGGGTCAATGTCAAGGTCGTCAATAACCAATTGGTGGTCGGGAGTCATCAATATAAAATTTTCCTTGATTTTGAAATAAATTTTTTTTGTGATTTTTCTCGATTTTTTATAATAGGAGGGCTGGAAGGTAAGAGTTGAGGTTGATGGTTAGGGTTTTGGGGTTTTTCCAAGGGAGGGTGGTTGAACATTAGATTACATGTTCCTCGATTTTTAGAATTTTTTGCGATTTTTCTCGATTATATAATAATTGATAGGGATTTGGAAGGAGAGAGGGTTAGGTTTGTGTGGTGGGATGAGTGTGAGGTTAACATTATATGCTCTTCGATTTTTAGATTAAATTTTTAAATTTTTGAGCGATCGTTCTCAAATTTTTATGACTGGGTGGATTGTTGTAAGGTGGTTGGTTAGGTTGGTGGTATGAGCAAGGTGTAGATTAGTGCAGCATTATAATTTCTTAAATTTTTTAGAATAAATTTTTTGATTTTAGCTACTTTTATAATATTTGCCATTGGCTGTGAGGTAGAGGGGGTGAGGGGAAGGTGTTGGGATAAGCAAAGGGTAGGGTAGTGTAGTGTTATATGTTCTAGATTTTTTGTGTTTTTTTATTATAATGTCTAGTAAGGTCTTGGTAAGGTGATAATATGTGCTTGGTTAAGTGTATGGTGAGGGGTACCAGTATTACCAGTATTGAGCGTGCCCCCCAAATCCTTTAAATAGTTTCGAAAATATCCTTTCGCGGGCTCGCTTATGCATATTCTGGGGCATGGAGTTTTTTGAGGGATAAATGGGAAATTTCGGGGGGGAAATGTGAAATGTTGAAGGAAATTTCAGAAATTATGGGTGTTTTTAAGGGAAAATTGGAAAATGTTGAGGGGAAAATGGGAAAATTCGTGATGTCATCCAAGATGGCGGAAGAATCCTGATCCTGATACATGATGCATGTCCCAGAACTGACATTCCTATATTACTGGTACCTTTGCATAGTATCGAACGATTTACCAGGAGATGAGATGAATTTACAAAAGTTACAGAAACTTTTATGGGATTGTGGTTATTCCTGAAAGTCGATTGTACTTTGTAGGTGATGGTATAACCCTTATTGTTTATCAAAATGTGTTCCATCACCTTCAGGTTGAATTTGTCTATTTTTCAAGAATTGTACATGCCGACAATGGAATCCAATTGGACGATGTACGAAAAAGCATCTTGTGGCATGAATATGGTCATTTTATCACTCTGAGTAGTCAAAGGCACCAATTTATTGTTTATAATAATTACTCCAAGATAAAATGTGCAAAATGCTTAGCAGATTTTATCCTGTCGGAATTTTCGTACATTAATATTAAAGGCATGACCCAAAATTGGCCCCATTCATTATACATTTTCTCGAATTTGTAATAGCAGTTTGGAACACCACGCATTGAGTTGCAACATCCACTTTTTCTTTTTTGCAGTCACTGCTTTGATCAAATGGATCACATAGAAGCTGTAATCACCACGATCTTGACACACCAAACTGGCCGTCCTAGTGAACATGGGACCGAAATGCAGTGGAATGGTCGGATGCTCCAGCACCCGTTTCACCTTGTCGATCTGCGTCTTGGAATCAATTTCGAAAAATTCCTGCAGAGCGAGAAAGTCTCTAGCCGAAGTGTACAAACAGCTGTAAGGTCGAAGAGTTTCGTGAAATAGGTAATCTCCATCTGAATACAGATCTTCGCCTGAAGTAACGGTTTTTAATTTCAACTGCGACATTACATGTTGCATGTGTTTCGCATCTAATACATGTTTCAAGTTACCCATCAGTAAGTGAGCACCCACAAAAGGTAAGACCATCATAACGGCAATAGGTCCCGATCTCGTCCAACCCATGCTCTTTGTGGGCGAAGGAAAATAACTCTCAATCATGCTGATTAAGTAATTTTGTAAAATTTTGCCAACCTCGTCGAACAAATACATGCAAATAAAGTTTGAAAAGATGAAGCATGGAAATTAAATGGAAAATTGGTACCAGTTCATTCCCCAATGGAGGTAAAAATTAGTTGGTGGTATCGTTAATTTACTATATATGGTGTGTATTGCCAATTTTATGCATTTCCAAACGTCCTTCGATCGATAATATTTCGTCTGTTCATTGGAGGCGCTGAAAATAATTTTCTTTAAAACTTCAATAATCTTGCTTGACTGCTATGCATTTTATGGACAATTGTATTGGAGAAAAATAATATCGCTGTACTCGAACATTTTCATCGTGAGATCATTGCTATCTTCATTATTTTTATGAGTACTGAGTGCGGTAATGTTTGATTATGTTTATGAAACAAACAATATGCATTTTTACTTTACTCATTTTGATTATAACTGTTATAACATATTGCAACAGTAAAATTATGGGGCAAACCATATAGATTCCTAGACTTATAAATATGGGTGTGCCAAATTTTTTATGAAATTTTAAAATAAACAAATTGTTATGATACATATCTTATTTATTTGCCCAGCATTTTTATACCACACTCGCTGGAATGGCTATTAGCTTTTTGCGAAATTAGCGAACAACTATTTCGAAACTCTTGTAGTGCACTATAAATACCAAAATCAAAAACTAATTGATGGCAATATCTTCGTATGGCACGAGCCCACAAGTCTCGGGGAAAATTTCGTTCAATTCGCGTTCGTCCATGACAATCGAGTAATTGGGAAACATCTCAGCAAACAAATATCCATCTTTCATTTCTCAAACTTTAAGCACATGTTTTTATGTCGCAAATCGACAGAGATATTTCCCTGTCATGTCGGTCAACGTAAACGACTGTTTGAGCATTATATTTGGAAATTTCTTCTCTTTCAAATATTTGAAGAAAGAGATCCAATCGAATTTCGAGTAGATTGTTTTTTCACATTTATCTGGATGATCTTATCTGGATAGAAATGCAATATGCCATTGGTAGGGAAAAAAACTGGAGTCAGAGCGTTTTCCTATCTATATAATACATTTATGTATATTTCGTCCTCTTTCAAACGGCACATGATTGTCGATCGATCAGGATAATTATATTTTTTCGCTAAGGAACAGTATGAATCGGATCGTTTCCATACAGAATTATCGATTTTGTAGATGGGATGAATGCGATTCTGATGACTGAATAATATACATTTCATATATTCATCGAAACATAAATTTCCCCCAAAAGTCAATAAGGACCAAATTATGGCTTTCAAACTTCTCAACGAACGCTATGAAATAACGGCTCAATTAAAAATCATGCTGTTGAACAGCACGCGAAAATGGCACGAAAAGTTAACCAGGAGTGAGGAATGCCAAACTTCGTTCTCCAACCCGTTCGATTGCTTACTGATACACATTATGTAGAAGGATGCTTATCGACGTCTTCGGGTCAGATTCCATTAATGAATTCGTTTACTTTCTTGTACTTGCCACAGTACTTGAAAATGAGTTCGTCCAACAACATTTTGGGAAGTGCTTGTATAAAAATTCGATCGAATCGCGAGTTTTGTTTTCTATGGTGATCCGATAGACATTGTGTGAAGACGTTTCATTAAATATTTGATCGATCGTTGCCTGGTTCTCAGTCTCGCAATCACCATACTTTTAACGAACATTTTGCGATGTCTGCTCCAAAGCTATGGATTTCAAATCACAAAAGTCAAGTTCTATTTCATTGGCCTCACTCCATGTGATGGGCAAAAGTTCGCCCTTGTAAAACTTTAACTCGAAGTGCCTGTCCATGTAAAATTTAATTTCGTAAACCACGTTATCGACTTGTTCAAACTTCTGATTTGAATTTCCATCATCGAATTAAGTTTAAAACAATTGTGCAAAAACGTTTCGTCGTATGTGTAAATGTATAAATTCTTGGTCATTGTAGGTCCGATAATTTCGATAAATTGATAAAAATCGGCATGGGTAATGTGGTGTTCAATTGAAAATTCCAGTCCGCTAATTACATTTCGAATGCATTTAGAGATACATTCGGAAACTTGTCCTTGCATCACTCCTCAAGTGCACATTTACGATTCACTATTAGAAATGGTTTTCACAAGAGTGAGATCTTTATGTTTATAGCCCCCTTTCCCGCTCTTCCAAAGACACCATAGCGAATTATTTTTGTCATCAATCTCAGCCAATAAACCAGCATATGAGGCTCATCTGTACGAAGGATTGTGGAGTCTAGTCTACAAGTCATTGAAGTTGCATAATTTTCCTGTCACTACATAGAAAAAAACTTTACTTGCCCGGTCATCTTCTTCGAGCCACAATGACATTCGACCCTAATTAACGAAAATGTAGCCCTCCTACCCCTATAATAAAACCTAAGTTTACAGGAACGTGAACACATAAGGAATAGAACCGAAGATGAGAATAATGTGAACCCATACGCTGTGCATTCAAGTCAAGCCAATCAAAGGATATATATATATATATATATATATATATATTTTGCAAAGGAGTAATGATTTGTTACTCCAATTTCTTACATGTAAAAAAGTCTTCGAATTCCCCAAACTGCAATGACATCTTTGGAACTCCGAGAAGGCTACAAATATCGGTGGATGCTAATATATATCGCAAGGTAGTAACAATATGTTACTCCCTTTCCTAATATGGAAAAAACCATTGGAATTCCCAGAGTTGCTATGATATAATCGCAGTTCCAGGGATTAAAATGACATCAAAGTTCTGAGAATTTCAATAACATCACTATGGTACAGGAAATTTAACTTTTATTAAGTTTATCTTTTTTCAATACTCATTTACTCTCATCTTGTTTAGCTTCGACAAATGTTTCTTTCCAGACTTCGCACTTCTATAAGCCAAAATCAATGTCATAACCGCGGAAATAAGTTTTAAGATTTCCAACGACACCATTGTAGTTTTTGAGAATTCTAACATCATCATAGTTCGGAAAATTCCAATGAAATCATTGTAGTTTTGATAATTCCAATGACATCATGACTCAAGGATAAAAAAATATCTCACAAACATATGCAATAACGAAAATAAAGTAAAAAAATAACTTGCATTTTCTTGTATATATTAATAAAGAGAAGACATTTCCATACAAGTTACAAGTAAATTGCCATAACAACATTACGATGACCAGCTACTGCGAAATTTCAAAGTACATTGATAGCAGTAACCATGAAAACTGATGTTATGTCGTGGAAGATAGTATCATGGGTATGTGAAATGTCTGCAATCGTAACAAATCCTATGACATATGGTGTAAACATGTTTGCCTGTGCAAAATAAAGGTGTTGGGTACAAATAATTGGAATTTCCATGCTCATTTGCACATGGAAAAACAAGTTTATACAGCATGTGTGCAGTTTGACTGCCCGGTAAACGGATTAAATGGATGTGTAACTGATTGTGTATCTTGTGGATTTCGCAATTACCTGCTATAATAAAAAAAAAGTAAAGGAAATATCTCGTTATATATATATACATATATGGAAAAAATTTCTGTAGTTTTATTCGCAAGGATTGCAGTTGTTTTGCTCGTAAAACCATTACATCTGTCTTTACTGAAATTTCAAGATGCAATGTATTTCGAGCAAGTTTGGATACAGTGCCTACCCACTGTTTACTACATTTGCCAATATTAGTCAAACAGCAGTGGATGCAGTTTTTGTCTACTGAAGGAGTCGCCAACAAATTTGACAAGGATTACAGCACCATCTACGGACTCGCTTTCGACAAAGACGTGGAACTCGAACCACATGTTCCCATTCTCTTTGGCAGCAGCTGATGGGATTTTCCCGGCATCGGAGACAAATTGGGTACTGACCATCTCCAACTAGCTCTATGGAGAGCACCTGTAGTTCGGTATGTTTGCTGGTATTGAACATATGGTGTTTCATCATTCCAGGATTCCAGAACTCTACACAAGCAGTTCGTGTGTGCTTTCTACATTCATCATCAACAATGCTTGGGACTGGTTGATGAAACTGAAACTAGGTCATGTGTTTCTCTTGCTGTTGGAAAACGATGTTAGAAACTCCTATAGTGTGTAGTTCAATAACATTATCAATTTTTCAGGTTTTACCACATACATAGTTGATTGATATATTTTTGTAGTACAGAAGAAAATAAATATCAATAGTGTAATAAGATAAATTTTTTCAATGATTTTTCAAACAAACTTTCCAGTTTATTTTAAGAAGAAAATTATACATTTTGGTGGTTGTATTTATCCTGGTCCTCATTTGTGTGCTGACAATTTCAAAATACTTTACCTACAACCATCACGAAATTCTAATGTAATACCTCAAATTTTAGAATACCTGTCTTTGATATATTGGAGTTGGAAAGCAAAAACGACGAGTGCAAACTAGATAGTTTGGTCGAGGGTGATTCGGGATTGTTCTTGGCTTGTCTGAATTGCAAGAATCATTGATCGGCTTACCATCATTTCGAGACCGATGTCGACTTTATAGATCCAGAAATGGGTAAGATAAGGACTAATCCTAGCAACAGACATTCGCTTAAAGGTTACTGCATGTATCTGGTTGATAGAAGCCAACGCACATGCACTGCCAAAAATGGCAAGCGGTGGATGTTAACCTCCGATGGGAATGGTTGGTATATGTGTATTTGCAACTGCCGCTACCGGAAGATCTTTTTATCAGCCAATTTGTATGCCAATTACACAATCTTTTTGGGGTTTCCATTCAATTCGAGGGGAACCAACACCAACAATTCCATGTAATGGAAATCGCTTGCGAATGCAACCACAGCATTATTTCCATTCGTTTGCTCGAGGTGGACTTCTGTGCACATTACCGAAATATTTCGAAGTCTTTCAGGATGGTAATGTTGACTTTGTGCCGATCAGACATGATTTCTTAGATCGGGATTTCGTGTATTTTTTCACAGACATTAGAGGATGTAAAATACCAGTATCATGCAATATCGATGCACTGATGGGCCAAAGTATCGACAGCGATAAAGTCGGCTCACGAAATTGGAAAGGGACAGTGGAGTGTTATTCGTACAATTCGCATTACATCATACTCAACTTCGAGCACGATTACTTACTCAACAATAATGGCCGATTACCGAATGGACTAATCAAAGTTTCGGAAATGCCATCATCTCTGTCTGTCAAGGAGATTTTCACACTTAAACTCTAAGATAAGTACACAAAACCCCTCATTGGTTATGCTTTCAAAGTAGAATAGGTGAACTTGTTGAATAATTTAGAGTTTTTAAGGTTTCCCGAACAACGATTCGCTACCAAACTGTGATTTTTATTGTCACTTGTATTTTTATAACATGCCCCATTGAAGATCCCAATTGCACACTCATAGACAAGTCGCCCGAAGTGGTGGACATGAGATCTCTATTCGTACACCATGAAGATTATTTTCAATTCCTAGTTTTACCGATATATATGGGATCTTATATTGCATTTTGTGGAATACAATCGTATAGAACCAAAAAAATTCCCAAGTCTGGGGAAATTATTTACATGATTGATAACCAGGACCTCAACAATCTATTTTGGGAAACTTTACTCAACCATTGGCCAAACAGAGTAACTGGATTCTGTGATAAACTAAATTAGAATCAATTCAAAATGTATTTTGTGCTTTCGATGTTGTGCTTCGACCAAAACAATCACCTCACTTCACAAATGCTCAAACTGAATGTTACGGGAGTCTTCATTCACAATCTGGAAAAAGCCATTCATATAGAATATTGTTGGATGAGACCCTAGCAAACTAGTGCTGTGCATTACTCTCTTTGCCAGCTTATGAAAATGAGGACTTCACTTTCATTCAAGACGAATACCCTGATATTCACACTGAGTATGACTACATGGTAAATTTAGCAGAATTGTAGTGTGAAGTAGAGGGCCGATGCAATCTGACTGGGCTGATGGAATAATCTAATTTCAATCCATACAAAGTAGTATCTGAAAATGAAGGCAAGTACAATATATATTTCAAATTTTCGTAACAAAAAAGTAAGTATTTGGTTTCAAATATGAACATTGAAAATACACTCCTGTGTACGATTTTCAATTTGCAAAAATCCATTCCATCATTGTCTTTGGTTCCTTTGAAAAACGATGACTAGGATAGTGGTATACTCAAGCATTCTTTGAAATGTCATAGACTCGTAAACGAAAAGAAAATTCTGCAAAATTACCTATTTTCAATAACTGGAAAAACAATATCATCTTGGGTCAGTTTACATACAATTTGTGACTTGTAAAACTGAAATAGATATAGACAAATTGATAATGTTATCTACATCCCAAGACTACCCCTACGTAAACCAATGGCATGCATTGAATCCTCTGACCAATTCGTTGAGACATATAGGTAAGGAAAAAAACAAGGACGAGACAATTACAATATGTTTGCCACTATCCTGTATACTCAGAACTATCTGGATTTCCTCATGCTGTGTATAAGATAACTCAATGTCGAAACCGATTGGAAATTATAAAAAAAAATTTACTTTTAACAATTCGTGTATGTGGTAAATAATTATGTCTTGAAATTTTTGGAATATGTATATTTTTGTTAGAATCTGAATTGCAAATACTGTTTCTGATAGAAATATGAGACAGCAACATTCGCGAGATCTTGTCCTCCACCAAACTATTTCTATCAGATCTAATCAAGTGCGAATGGTTTTTTCAATATTTCGCCCACCTGATACACAACCCGAAAATAACATTGATGCTGCTTCCGAGCGATCGATACCAGGGGCTGGTTTGCGACTTACTCGTTGAATCTCGCATCGATCGAAAATACCATGGTTTATTCACCGAAATTGAAAAACATTGATAATTTCGTATTTCACATCGTGTTTTCATTATCAGATTACCTGAGTAAATGCCACCTGTATTTTCTAATCTATGCTCACCCCTTCTAGTAATAGATGTAAACAGTGCGCCCCTCGTGCTGCTGTTGTCATCGCAAGTCAAGTACCAGTGGACTCTGGAAGCTGACAAGGTATTAGCGGAAATTAAGCACTAATTCTAGCAGTGCCTATCACTCTCTCTCATATACACCATGAGGTACCTGTATCTCCGAACTGATGCAAGTCAGGAAGGGCTATGGACTGTCCTATTCCAGCTAGGGGATAAGGGCGAGCGATTAATCATCGACTACTAGACCGCAAATTCAGCCCCGTAGAGTGCCGATATAAAGTGAATGAACATGAATGTTTGGCTATCAATTAGTCACTGAAGTGATACCGACAGTTTTTGGTATATCAACAGTTCACTCTCCGAACCGACAATCATAGTTTAGTGAGGCTACACAAAATGCACGAATCCAGAAGCAAGCAGAGATGCTGGTAAATGATTATGCAGGCCTACATCTTTAAGGTAGATCATGTACTAGCAGACCCATTCTTGTGATCCCTGGGGCCAGATGTGTGTAAAAACTACCCAGACGAGTAGGAAGCAATGTTGCCACCTGTCACTCACCCTCAGTTCAGTGTGGAAGGCCCACAACTATACCTGGAGAAAATCAAAACAATTCGAATTAAGATGAAAAAATATCTGCACAACAGTTAGATGTACATGTCGTGCAGGCACAACAAATAGCTCCAGATGTGGCACGATGGTACCACGAGTGCGTCCTGAGTCTTAAGAAAAACTGGCGAGTTGTAAACAATCGTTAGAGAGTTCTTCCACCAGGTGACAGACGCGAGTGGAATAGTGTTTGTCCCAGCCGAGGCCCGTCAAGCAGTACTTGCATACGCACATGACGACCACCTTGCCGCTCACCCGAGTGCATAATAGACACAATGCAAGGTCTCCAGCAAATACCACTGCCCTGGTATTATCCGTGAAAAATGCAGTTACATGAAACAATGCAGGATTTGCAACATGTTCAAGGCTGGCTGCTCATATGTCACACAACAACAACCACGACTGCCAAACGAACCATTTGATTCTGTAGCACTGGACCTCACAGGACCCTACCCATGCAATGCAAAGGGCAAGCAATTTATTTTAGTGGTTACATACATCTTATGTTGGACAGAGGCCTACGCCATCAGAATTTCACAAGTAAACCACATAGCTAAAGTCCTGGAAGTGAGTTTTTCCCTCGGTGGGGTTTTCCCTGGGTGCTCCTAACTGACAGTGGCATGCAATTTATGGGACTCCAATGGCGAGACTTCTGTGAACTACGGAAAACGGAACACCTTACTAATGTCCATTAAGCCAACCCTACTGAGCAGAGAAATCAGGACTCGAAAACTCAGCTCAAAATATGTGTGGGAAAAGAACACACAACCTGGTCACATCACCTACCGGCTGCCTTGTTCTGCCTGCACACACGGATGAACACCAGAACACTGCTTCGGGGAAATTACCAGCCGAAATACTGCAGGGATGTGATATAGCTCGATCTGGAGAGCTAGCCTTCCAAGGAAACAAGCCAGAAAACGACATGGATCGACAGACAAAACAACTGGAAGTGGTACAGCAGTTGCATGAACAACACAGATACATTCTCACCTGGTTACCCACCTCCCATCTTCCGCCAAGAGAGTTGCAACATGTCTATGTTTGTAAACATCCACAATCAAAAGGCAGTAAGAACTTTTGTGCTGGCCTATCTGCGTAATTGAGTGGACATTATGCTAGCACTGCCAAACTGGAAGAGAGCACCTACACTGTTGAACTCAGCACCGAGCACACCATAAAACTCAATCGTGATAACATTAGGACAACAGGCTATGGGGTGGAAGATGAGCCATTTCTCCCTTCCACTATGTGACAGCATGACCTTGCCAACCCTATGATGGGGGTCACTTCCTTGATGCCCAGCGCACAGCTGCCAGACAGAGATCGAGTGGGCTCCGAGGGAGAAGGGCCTATGGCAAGTACTAGCCTGCACAGGCAGGACAATTCCCCAGTGGTGACTTAGGATGCATCAGACATGCACTCGACACACAGCATCCACGCCCAACAGGGATCGGGGAGGAGAAGCGATGCCCCGGTTATCCTGAAAAAAAATTCTTCAACCATCAGCACTGGGGCCACCTCCGCATTTCGAACCGTCGATACCTGGCATACTTACGCCCGATGGGAGCAGAGGAAGAAATGGAAGATATATAGGGCTGCCTGCCTACAGCTCAACTGCTCCCTGCCAGCACGGTACAGCCCACAAGCACTGGCATGCCAGGAATGATTACAGCAACTCTCACACCGCAGTCTTCAACCACACTGGCACCCAGCACCCAGCTGCCCGCATGGATTATGTGGCAACGATTAAAGCCAGCTGGGGGAGCACACCTGCGGCACCTCGTCCACTAGTCAGCCTGGTGTTACAGCTGTCATTCAATGATCAATGGAAGTCACCCAGCCCCTTCATCAATGTACCCTCAGTTGGTGTCCCGATGCCCAATAGGGAAGTGGTGTCAGTCATCAAGGAGGTCTGGGGCAACAGCCACCAGTTACTAGCACTACAGCCATTACATGCCACCCCTGACTAGCACCAACATCTGGCATCTACACACCCGATACGAACCCTGCGGTAGGGTGTGTGGAGAAGAGTGGTTGGCCCACATCAGCACTAGCCATCAGTGACGGCTATGACAGCGACTTCTCTATCATCTTGCTCTGTCAGTCACACAACTTCCAGCACCTACCACAGCGCTACGGTTGATGTGAGAGCAGCACAGCAGCGCTACACCAGCATCATCGGGCTGCCGAGACGCTGCTATGTAGGCATCCCAATGCTGGCAGACACCACTACCAGATGTGGCAATGTGCCTTGCATGGGCCACCTTGCTGCCAGACACTGTAAACAATTGTTGCGCACGGGGTCGAAAGGGCTCCCATTGAAGGGCATTTGATGCCATCCGCAGGTTCTCCCAGTACCCTTGTCGACCCGCACACGCCATTTACCAGAGCAGATAGGAACCATCTGCACCAAAAACAGGCCATACACACCTCGACCGAAGGCCATGCACCCAAGTCATGCAGTATGAATCTGTGCGAAGACTAACTGAGCCACAACACATAATTATCACCCAGAATAATTAAACAGCCTAACCATAATGTGACAATTAACTCCATTAAACGAATGTGAGAAGTTTCTTATATAAACACCAACACATTACACGTGCAAAGTGCCGACCATGTAATCATTGTAATCCAAGAAATCAAGTAACATTTTTCAAATCCAAATATATAATTGTTTGACTCTCATTAAACATACATTCCTGTTATGAGTGACGTCTTCAATAAGTGCTTTAAATTATTAATTAAAATTATATGTTTTGACTTCAGCAGTGGGACACACATACTCAAACTGAGCCACAATATTATTTCATAGTAAAATTTTAAGTAATTTACGTATTAAATAAAACGTCATTTTAATTAAGGCAGGGTAAATTGTTCGTAATGTAAAAGTGTTGTGTCCACGTATTTCCATTTCAGGTGACGTAAATACTTATTTGAAACACATTGAAATTCTTATCAAAATTATTGTAATGTAATTTTTATCACTTGTTCTTACATCTACGGGAACAGTGGCTGACACAGTGCAAAATGTGATGTATTCATCAGTGTTATATGTTGCATATTATTCATTTAATTTATTTTGAGGGAATTTTTTTTTGTTTTGGCAGGTGGTGGACAACAACCGTATAATTGCCTCGCCAACCCCTCCTCAGTATGGCAAGTGCGAGCATCGGTGCAGGTCGTGTTACTTAGCTCTAGGGTGAAGCGACTTTGCACGCATATCACTTTGCGTATACAGACTTTAATTTACCGGAACATTTTTTTATACTTAATGCACCCCAGAGTTCGCATCTGTTCCGGAGCAGACTCATACCCCGTGAGGCATAATCTCTACTTTAACATTGTTCAGTGTCTGCACGATGCTTTTGTGAAGGACAACTTCCTTGTGTTACATACCCACATAACTTTGTGTGCCATCTCATTTGGACTTCGTTGATACAACTTGTATTCTGCAGTCAATGTGTATGTGTACTTTATTCCTGTTTCACATAGTTTAAAGGCATGGGCCCTCATAACTGTCAACTACCTGCCATGTTACCTATGTCATGTAAGTCAGTGTGCATTTTATGTATATAAGTGTTTTATGTCTGTGCTTTGAACGGCGAGCGTAAATGTGTCTCGTCATCTACTTAGCCAAATACATCAGTCATCATGCACGACCTCATTAATACACAGGGCATGGCGTTCTTTAGCCCAGACTTTTCAACCGTCGCCCACCTCGAGATTCTCATGCTGAACCAGGTGGATTCTTTTGACTTTTTAGCTGGTACCCCCGACATTAACTTCATCTCTCAGGCACTCTGACCACCTTAAAACATGTCACAAGGCTTCAATCGATCGGCTTTGAATTGGCTGCGGCCACGCACGTCCTTGAATGAAAACTGGGGCTCGATACGCCACGAATCTAGTTCTGCTGCGAAATTCAAGTTCGAGTCTCCTATGCCTCCGAACAAACTACTCACATCTCTAAGATTCCTAAAATAGCTCATAAACAAGTTTACAAATTGGGCTGTCAGGTATTCGAGATTATTTTTCTATAGTACGATGTACATGATGATGGCCAACTTCTGTACCAGGTACACCCACGATTTGTAAATCGCGTGCTGATTTTCGGCCATCATGGATTCTTTCTCCATCAAGATTATGGAAAATTCTTCTCCTATACCAAACAGCATGGTTTCCAAATCGTTCAAAATATTTTCGCTGTTCTGCGAGGCAATTTTAATTCGTTCGAGGGATGATGAGAGGTTTTCTGCACGGTTCAGGAACTGAGTTATTTTCTCCACTTCGATGTGCTTGCTGAATGCGATTTTCGGTGCGTACGTAAACAGAATCAGACCGACTTCCACTATTGTGCAAAAATTTTGTTGAAAATTTTTTTAGTTCAGTTGCTTATAAGTACCGTGCAACAACAACGACAACAAAGGATCCCATTTCCATCCTTCAACATCCAACCCCTCCAAAGACAGTGCACTGACTCTGTCATTCTCATGACAAACCCACAACCTTCGTCATCTCATTCTCCCACCCCATCTCTTCGTCAGTCACAGGGACCAAGCCCGATCACATTGGTGGAAATATCCTTCCTTCGCGTCAGAGTGCGAACAGAACCAATTAACAGACCCGGCACACTCGTGCATAAATTGACAAATTACATTTCTCGATTGGTCGAAATTTTTACGGGAAAACACACAACTGTCATGCAAACGAAAAAGTCCTCGATCGATGCATCATGCAACCTGAATACTTTGGTGCATATGGAATTTGTAGCAGTACATTTCGCCGATTTCCGTCTATTGGAATCGGAAATGGCGAGGGATTCGGCTGTCGATTGCCAGTAAGTGGAAATTGTCAAATCCACCCTCGATTCGAAATACGAATACATGCCCAAAAACATTACGCGATTCGGCCATATAATCGAGAAACTCGCCCTCTTGATGGTGTACATGCTAGTTCAAATTTGGATAACCGGGTTCATCGAGGCACAGCCTGTGCTGAACACACGCTCGTTCATCAAACACATCAAACTGTTCCAACGTTCGAAAAATCTCCATTCGACACTTTCATGAAGTCGGCATTGAAAAGATGGAACAGCCAAAACAAAACCGACTACAAATATTGATAAGCATTTCCGAAAATCTCGACAAGAACCAAACATACAACATTGGCAAAATCAAGCACGAATTTTTACCCCTGAGTGAATCTATCTTTAAGAACACGTCTTTGAAAACCTTCAAGCAAACTGTCGGTAGATTATATTTTAAAAAATCTCTCTTTTTCCTCGAACTGATGAATAGAATGTATGTGTATGTGAGTATTCAAATTTCGTGAAAATAACTGTAGATCTAAAAAAAATAGAAATACCAAACTTCCAAAAAAAATGTTCTATTTTTACATTTATGACAAACCCACTAGTATAAATCGCTCATGTTACATCCAGACTATTCGATGGCACTATAAAGCTTGTCGGACCTGTTGCAAAACCTCGGCAAATATAAGGTGCCAATCTCGTGGATTAACATTTTCGCAAAAACTGTAAAGTACAAATTTCGATTCAGCAACTGTATCGTGTAGGGACGAGATTGGAGCTCGTACTTTAGAGATATGTTGAATAGTAATGAAATGTGTTTGTGGATGCTGGAATTTCCATGCGAAAAACTTGAAGGAAAAACCATTGTGCTGTCTTCGTAATTTTCGAGAGCGCCCTCTATGCTTGTGTTTGGTGGCGTATTCCTTGCTCGTTCTCGGAATCTTCTCCATCATTCTCTTTGCACAACCTCTACTCCTTTTCCCCTTCTATTATGCATGCATCTTACTCTGTAATTTGTGGCAGTCTTTGATTTAAGGCCATGTGTGGCCAAGGTACATCACTGTTCTGTCCTGCGCTGTCTGCACTTCACTTCACTCGCTCGTGCTGCATTTATACAAGAATTATGCTATGCTGATTTTAATCCATGACAACATCTAATCTTGTTTCAGAGCGATGGGGAAAATTAGGGCCAGTCGTAGAGAATGAGTGCAGGTTTTTTGCGGTAGGGTTTTGATGGTTTTGAAATTTTGTGTGGTATGTATGTGCAGTTGCTTGGGCATGCAGTAGCTGCTTCCCATTTCTAAATTTGGTTTCTGGTTGCCCTTCTAAATTATGTTTGGCTTTACCTATGGTGTCGTATCTGCTGTGTCTCTTATTTTAATGTGTCGTGATTGTCCCTGCGTGTCGCCCAAGTTCAATTATTTATTTAATGTGCATTTTCCGTTTCCACGACTCACTTGTCAGGGTATTCCTTTTAAATTTCTAGCATTGGTATTATCGCTATCTATTTTAAACGGCAGGAGCTTTGAAGGGCCACTTTAACCGCTTCTCGCCATAATTGTATTTTATTGTCATCTTTTAAATCATTTTATGGGATTAAAGGCTCTGATGTGTCTCAATTCCCTTACTCAGCAAATGTGTATTTTGATGAAGGCTTGTATTTTAATAAATTTTTGTGATTTCAAAGTAATTGTTTTAAATACACTTGCTGTAAATGAAAGCTCAAAGTAAAAAGTACCAGGTTGTCTACAAATGGTACAAGTTTAGGTTTATATTAAAATTATTTTGAATGTTTGTAAATTCAACCTGTATCTATTCACTTCTGTAATGTATTTTCGAAACAGCAACATAGTATGAGAATATTATTAAATGCTGGCAATACTGATTTAGTGTTATGCTACGTATTTTTTCCTTGTCAAAAAAAATATCTCCATGACTTCTGCTCACGACTTTCTTTATGTCTACTTTGTTTGTTTTGTTGCATGAAATGGCGGAGGTGGCTTTTCTGCACACACTCAAAAAAGAAGAATTTCTGGCCTTTTTGAGGGATTTTGCTTTGGAAGCTAACGACATTGCTACTGTAGCAGAGTTGCATCGGGCCACAGTGGACTCCTTGTACCAGTAGTGTTCGTTGGCGCAGCTGTTCCAGGGTGCGATTCTGGTGAGTGTCACCAACCATCCGCCTAAAGTTAATAAACTCTCTCTTCAAGACCTTCAAAGTATTGCTCCCTTAACGTCTGTGAATCCTGCCAGCATTTTGCACTTTTCTGTAGTGGTTAGCAAGATTGTAAGTTTATGTCTTTGCCAGAGGATGCTCTTTTGAAAGCAATTGCTATGAAATGTGAAGGTTTCATTTTACAGTTGCTTAGCGAAGAAATAATGTCTTTCGATGGAGGTATGTTTGCAGGCTTTAAATGTATGGTATTAAGGACTTTGTTTCCATCTCGTACTAAGCATAATTGTGTACGCGATTTTGTATACCGACACCAAAGACCTGGTGAGCCCATGTTTGAATTTGTCGATTCAATTTGTAACTATCATGAGGCCATATGTTTGAAACTATATGAACACGAACTAGTAAACATAGTTTTATATAATTTTCTCCACATGTCTGTGCGCATTGCACATTGGTTTCGGCCACAAATAATTTGTGCGAGTTACGCCAGTTAGCAGTAGAAGTACAGAGTCGTTTGGTGGCAGAAAGCGAATATTGGATCATTTCCACCGACGATCCAAGCAGGGCATGATGAAGATACAACACCGTTTGGGCATGTTTCCACTCTACAGGATGTCGAACAGTGCGGTGTCGTGGTGCAGTGTGGAAATTATGCGGTACAGGGTCACATGACTATGCAGGGTTGGTGTTCAGTTTCCGAAAGAAAGTGTTTTAGGTGCAGTGAGGTTGGGCATTTATGTAAGAATTGTCCTAAGGTGAGAAACAGGCTTTGACTGGTAATAAGCGTGGGTTTTGCATTCGGGTGAAAGTGAAGTTACCATGCAAGAAAAGGAGGTGTTCTGTTTTAATTTCTTGTGGTGATAATATTTGTCTGCTTTCGGTGACACGGGGGCCACACACTGTTTTATGAGCTCAAATTTTTTTAAAAGGCTGCTTGAACTTAAAATTGTTTCCAAGAGACATGTGAGGTGCTCACCATAAAAACTTTCGTGCATGGCAAATCGAGAGGTCATAAGGAGTAATTTGTATGTACCCTTGCATCTCAAAATCGGTCGATTTTCGTGGACCTTACCCTTTTGGGTGTCTGCAGGCCTTATTCATGATGTAATATTAGGCCTTCAGTTTTTATGGCAGACGCAGGTGTCTGTTAATCTTAACGAATATTATTTATCATTCGGCTTCGCTCCAAACATCAGGATTGTCCTTCAGGTGGAAGGTATTCCTGAGATTTTTTCATATTTGCACGACGAGAAAAATGGTTTTTCCGATTAATTTAGTTGTCGGTTGCAACAGGTAAGCAAAGTGTTTAGTGACATAATCAGTCCTAAAATAAGGAAATGCGACATTCTTCCATATAAATTCTCCCACACCGACGATATTCTGGTGCATGATCGCCATTTTAAATACCCTCAAATTAAATTGCAGGAGTTCCGAGAAATTATAAATAAATTGTAAGAAGCAGGTGTTATTGTTCCTTTAAATTCTGATTATTGTTCACCAGGCTTTCGAGTGCATTAAAAAGGATAGTGACAAATATCGGCTTATTGTCAACCATTCTTTAGTAAACAAAAATTGTACTGGTATCCATTTCCATTGCCAACGATTGATTGTGCTCTTCAGCATTTAGATAAAGCCAGTAAATTTTCTGTTCTGGATTTAAATAACAGTTCCCACCAATGCTTACTTTATCATTCTTACAGTAAGTATACCACCTTTAGTACACCTTGGAGTCAGTTCGAATTCACACGCATTCGCATGGGCTCAAACTTCGCTAGCCAAGCTCTGTGTAGGGTGTTGGACTTTGTGTTGTCTGAATTGAAATTCAAGTTTGTCTTTAATTATGTCGACGACATTATAGTGTAGAGTGATGATATGGAGTCCCACCTTTCTCATCTGCACCAAGAATTTTTGAAAATGCGCGAGGTAGGGTTGACGCTTAATCCCGATAAAGTAACTTTGGGTTCGAATAAGGTTAAGTTTTTAGGTTACTTAATTTGTGAAGACCGGCTAATGATTGATCCCGATAGAGTTTCTCCTGTTCTGAATTTCCCTTGCCCTAGAACTTTAAAGGGAGTTCAGAAATATTTAGGCATTTTAGGTTACTAATACCGATTTAATGAAAATTTTTCGGAATTGGCAGCACCCTTGAATTCTTTAAAGAAGAAGAGAGTAGAGTTTATTTGGGGCCAGGAGCAAGAGGCAGCACTCACAGTCTTAAAGCAGAAGCTGTCCTCCCCTCCAGTGTTGCATTTACCGGACTTTTCCTGTCGGTTCGTCAAACAGGTTGACACGTCGTCGATGGGCTTAGGAATTGTACTGAGTCAAACGACGAATTTTGGTTTGGCTCCTATAGTGTTTGTAAGCTGCAGTCTTACTGAATCTGAACGTAAATTATGAATTTACAAAAAGGAAACATTGGCTTTTATCTACGGCTTGGAAAAGTTTGCTTCCTATATAAAACACAATGAGTGCGATCGCTATACCGATAATCAAGCACTCAGTAGGGTTTTGAACCATCCACATGTCGATAAGTTTTGCGTTTATCGCATTTCCATTTCAAGGTATTTCCTGTTCGTGGGTCCAACAACCAGGTAGCCAATGCACTTCAGAGAATGTATGATCCTGTAGACTTCGAAGTGGAGAATGATCGTGATACTGAAGCATCTTTAAATCTCATACAGGACTTTCTCTAATTTTTCGATAAGTAGTGTCAGGCTCTGGCGAGCGATACGTTACGTACTCAGGTGAGAACAGGCCTGAGTGCGGGAGTAGTGCTTCCTTATGTAGAAGTGAATGGTATTTTGTATTTTACCAGAAAAAATGGTGGTGCATGCAAGATTGTGATTATTGAGTCATTAAGGCATATGATGCTTTCTTATTTCCATGTTTCGGTTTTTGGCTGGCATTTGGGTGTGAGGAAAACCTTTAATAAGATAGCTGTTCTGTTTGCTTGGCCGAATTTAAATAGAGATATTTTTGAATTTGTAAGACATCTTGTGAACTGTGTCAGAAGTGCAAATAGGTGCAGCAAACCAATGTGGGCCAGGCAGTCAAGCATGTGCCACAGGGTCCCTGGAATGTAGTCCATTTAGATATTTTTGGACCATTGATACGATCTAAGAAGGTTAATGTATGCAATTTGACTTTGTTAGACACCTTCACCATGTTTGTAATTTTGTTACCGCTCTGTAACTTGAAGGCTTCTACTATTGTTAGAGCTCTCACAGAGCAGGTTTGGAAGGTTTTAAGTGCTCCTGTGAAAATTGTAAGAAATATTGCTAAATATTTCGCATGTAACGTTTTTAAAAATGTTTTTTTCGCTGGACTGTTAAGCATTTCACCTCCAGTCTGTATTATCCGAAAGGGAATCATCTGGAAAGGTACAATAAGTATTTGAAAGCCTGTTTGACGATTTTATATAATCAGGATCATACTAAGTGGGTAGGATCAGGACCTAGATTTCATCAACTTAGGGTTCAACCGTGCACTCCATGATTCCACAGGAGTTCCTATATCTCTCCCTTTCCTTAATCGTCATCTTGATCAACCCCTGTTAAATATCTGGAACATCTCTCCTTTTCCATATCCCCTTGGTGATGCTGACTGTGATCGCTTGCTGGAGGAGGTCCATCGCAGGCTCGATACTGCGAAGCAGCAGGTAATTGCAAAAATGGACCAGGGTAGATCGCCTGTAACGTACAAAGCAGGGGACCTGGTCCTGCATGAGAACTATGTTTTAGCAGACTTAGGGAAGGATGTGATGGGGAAGCTAATTCCAAAATTTTGTGGACCGTTTAAAATCCATACATTTCTCGGCCCTTTTACTGTATATCTTGTTCTGCCCAGTTCTATTCGCTCTTTTCGTGTCTCAGTTAAAGGCCTGTGTTTCACGTAATTGTTTACTTATTGTTTGTATATTTTATGGCTCAGTTGTTATGATTGTATGAATTTATGTTAACACCCTTACCATTGTTCGTTTGGTTCTCTTGTTTTTCCCATTTCTAATTTCCCGTTAATGTTCTGTTCCCACCCGACTTAGTCTGCTGAGTTCGCCTCGCCTCCCTGATGCCGACTGCTTGGGCGTCGTTCGAGACTGCTGGATAAGGAGTCTGTGTACCTGTTGGTTTCATCTGCTGCAACCACCTCGACAGCTGTGTGTAGATGTTTGCAAAGCCTGAGAAGAGAATAGATCTCAAGGCGCTGAGATGTCTGACTGGCTCTCTGCTTGCCCATCGTCTCCCGAGACTGACTTGATGATGGAGCTGGTTGCTCCTATGCTTGAAGTGTTGCTACTGGACTTTGACTTATATGTTGTTACATTTTATACGAATCCATTAACCCGGCGTTGGTCGCGCCCCTCCGTGAGATACCATTGGTCGCGCGTGAGCATTTCCCTCACATATCAGTTTTAGTCATTTCTATTAGTTATAATCTGCATTATGTACAGTTTTTTTTATATTTAAAACAAATGCATCAATAAATAAATCACCCATTTAAGTTATTTAATTCAATAAAATTGTGAAATTATTATTAATGTATTGGAAAAAAATGAATAAAAACAACACTTTAAAAACACAATACAATTAATTATTAACCACAATTAATAATATATTATTTAGAGAACAGTAGGAATTACTCTTTTGTTTGTATCTAAGCCTTAAAAAGTAATAACAAAAATGCAAATTAAATAGTTAATTACAAGAAATGGTATAGATTCTCTTACATTAGTAATATAAAAAAACACTGTTACATTCATAAATATGAATATTGTTAAAAAATAACTTATTACTTTTTCTGATTATAATTTGCTAACATTTCAAATGCAATTAGAGCAAGTAAATTCTCAGTTTTCATTACAAATAGGTATTTTGCAGATTATACCATTTTTTTTTTGTTTTTCTATATTTCTTCTTGGGCAGACACCACAAATTCCTTCTGCTGAATCTTCTCTGCTGTTGTTGATGGGATTCATTTTCGCCTACCATTTTCTGATTGAGACTGATTATCCTCATGTTCACTAGGTCTATCAGATTCGTTTTCAAGGTCATGATGTGGAATTACTTCATTTTCTTCAATTGGAGCATTGGAAATTTGACCTCCAGTACTGCTTTGTCCAACCTCAAGTAGCCATGAATAACTATATAAAACTGGACAATCCCACTTTTTCAAAAATATGACCTAAACTTTACCTACGAACTCTAAAAGTAAAAAATGTACTTACAGCCATTCCTTTCTTCAGGTAAATTCTTCAAAAGTTGTTAAATTTTCACTGGACAACTAATTTTTCAGCAAAAAAAAACTAACTCACACTTTACTCAAACAATCACAGAGAAGGGTGAAAGAATACTGACAAATCTGGGAGACAACTAGGCGAAGGGAGGTAGGCCCGTACATGACTTGTCCTGTAGGATGGCTGGCCGGCGCCAGTGACGCGAGTGGTCGCGCCGTGAGCATTTTCCTCATACTCCTGCTTTTGTGTATAAAATAATTTTTATGTTAATGACATGGGAATGTTTTTTTCAAATAATAATTTATTAAATTTTATTAATACATAAAGAACAAATAGAAAAAATATCAGAGGGAAATAAAGAAAAAATTAAGTTCAATACAAACTTTTTTCGGGAAGTGTGGGGGAAATACTCACGGCGCGACCAACACCGAGTTAATTGTCTGTGAACACTATATTCTACTGTTTCAAGTCTACCTTCTGAATTTGAGTATCTTAATCTTTGTATCTTCTGTGGATTGTTTATGTTAGTTATCAACATGGCCTTAGTAAGAGAGACAAGTCACCAGGGCACAGGTTTTGGGGTGGGGGTTGCACTGTCTGCGCCGTCTTCGTTCCTTTTGAGAGCGCCCTCTATACTTTCAGTCGGTGTTGTACTCCTTGCTCGTGCTCGTAATCCCCTTCTTCGTTCTCCTTGCTCTCTCTCTCCAACCTTTTCCCCTTCCCTTAAACATGTGCCTTACTCTGTATTGGTGGCAGTCTTTGATTTAAGGCCTTGTGCGGTCAAGTTATATCATTGGTCTGTCCTGGGCCATCTGCACTTCACTTCGCTTGCCCGTGCTGCATTTCTACAAGAATTATTCTGTGCTGATTTTAATCGACGATAACATCTAGTCGTTGTTTCAGAGCGATGGGGCAAATTAGGGTGAGTCGTGGAGAATGTGTGTAGGTTTTGCAGTATGGTTTTAATGGTTTCGTAATTTTGTGTGGCATGTGTGTGTGTAGTTGCTTGGATGTGCAGAAGCTGCTTCCCATTTATAAATTTGGTTTCTGGTTGCCCTTCTAAATTATTTTTGGCTTTACCTATGGTGTCGCATCTGCTGTGCCTCTTGTTTTAATGTGTCGTGATTGTCCCTGGTGCGTCGCCCAAGTTTAATTATTTATTTAATGTGCATTTCCGTTTCCACAACTCACTTGTCAGGGCATTCCTTTTAAATTTGTAGCTTTGGTATTACCGCCATAAATTATTAACAGTAGGAGCTTTGGAGAGTCACTTTGACCGCCTCCCAACATAATTGTATTTTATTGTAATCTTTTAAAATAATAATATTGGATTTGAGGCTCTCATAGGTATAGACGACAGCTCTCCATTTCATTATTCAGCAAATGTGTATTTTTATGAATGTTTGTATTTTAATCAGTTTTAGTGATTTCAAAGTAATTGTTTTAAATACATGTACTGTAAATGAAAGCTCAAGATAAAACATACCAGGTTGTGTACAAATTGTATAAATTTAGGTTTATATCTATATTATTTTGTATGTTTGTAAATACAACCTGTATCTATTCACTTCAGTAATGTATTTTCGAAACTGCAATGTTGTATGAGAATATCATTAAAAGTTGTCAATTCTAATTTAGTGTTGTGCTACTTATTTGTGCCTTGTCACACAATTATCTGCATGTACTCGTATACGAAATCAGAGGCACGGGTGCATCGGTGCAACGCTTGTTGTGTATGTTCTAGAAAGTTTTAGAACAAGAAATAGGTGTTCTGAAACTTCCATTACAGAACTTCTGTGTGGGAAACTTCCCTTAGCTAAAGAAATTATACATAGTCCCTAACAAAAACATATGCGCTACAATTTCCCTAATTAATAATAAAATTGAGCAGACTGCATATATGTTGGGTTGCTTTGAGTTGAAGTGTGTTAGTACGAGTCTCTCTGAATTCAAAGCCACACCCCGTGGACGTAACATACACTACAACACACTACACATATCAGCACTAATTGATGATACGCTAAACAAACAAAACCATTTTACAAGCAGATATTTCATACCCTTATGCCCTGTGTTACATTGATGCTTCTGCAGTGACGTATAGAGGGTTCCAGTGTTGATGGCGAGGGTCCACAAATTACCTTGCTTACCAAGTGAAGGCAGAAACTGAATAATTTGCCCAACACCATAACTCAGAGAGCTTTAATTAGTGAGGGTAGTGTGATCGACGGCCCATTGGTCCCTGAAGTCCTCTGTCGGTCTGTAGTGCTTGGAGATGATGATGTTACCAGTAACTCAATATACCTTTAGTCGGTTCACGACTGGAAGAAACTTTTGAAAATCAACCTATGAAAAAACACCCTAGCCGTTAGCGACATGCATATAACATTACAAACAGCTGCGAGTGCGGATACAGTTATGCCATTAGGTTGCCAGCACAAAGAGAGGAAATAGTTCCAAAGTTTGAACGTAATTATTAATTTATCGCTTACAAATGGGTGTCGAAAAGACTTGTATCTTATTATGCCAATTATTAATGACGTGATGCTAACATATTTAGATTTCAACATTTCTTGCATAACCACATGGTCACGCTCAATGTGAAAGTAACGCAGCCATTTGTTTACTAACCTTCGTTCCTTCTGTTGTTGACACACATACCAGAGAATTTGTGCGATTATCTTGTTTAACCTATAATAATTCATTTATTTGTCTTGTTTTACTAATATCCGCTCTTTATTATTTGGTCTTTAATAACGTATGATTTTAATTTGTGCTCACTTTATCATTGTACTGTTTTTATGTGTTTCGTGCACGTGTCTTTCCTTTGCCACTCTATTCTGACGTTGCAGTATTTGCACATAAGAATTGTTTTCACATTGTCTTTCACTCGCAAACTCTGTCATCCTGTCGAAAACTGTCACAGCCATTTTTAAATAATGTTTTACAATTGCGCGAAACATCCGAAACATACCACCACGCCACTTTAACGCCTGTAGCAATTTCGATCAATACTGAAGACCTTGCCTTCGATGTACGGGAATTTATCGAAAGTAACTAAGAATCGATTGTAAATAGACAACAATTATCGATTCATCAAAATACTCGCATTTTGGGTTTATATAATGAAATGTTTTTCGCTGGCATCGCATATTCTTTTGTGTGAAATTCTCAAGATTAAAAACTTCATGCTTGTGGAATATCCATTAATAATATATACATGACTTATATAATGGGTACGTGTATGTATGAACACATGTTACACACACACAGTGTAATGTAAACATTGCATGTTAACATTGCCATGTGACTGCCACATGGCAGTCACATGGCAATGTTTGTTTACCTTTGGTGGAAGGATACGAAATGGACTTGAAAGTAGATCTTTAGCAGGGCTTCAAGAAAGTCTCTTCCAGTCGTGAACCGACTATAGTGGTTTTCACTCTTATGTTGGTGAGGCTGTGAGCCAATTCACACTCTTTACTTACAATTTTGTTTGCTACAAGTAGGTGAGCACCCTAAAAACCAAGAGGAGCAAAACAAATAAAATGCTAGCTGTTGCTCAGGACAATTACTTGTTCCTTAATGTACATGCGCACTTATGCTATCACATACCTAACTTATGTGGACCCAGCACTCGGTCTGCCATTGACCAGTGTGGAACAAAAGTGGCCTAAGCCATGTATGATTTATGTGGTGAGTACGCATTTTGCCTTAAGCCCTGGTTGAATTAAAGGATGGCAGAACGGTCGACCCCTCGGCACAAAAATAAGTAAAAATGTTCCATTTAATTACATTGCTATTGAAGTGAAAATGATTACACCAAAAGTTGAAGGTGCCGAAGCGGTCTGCCCAGAGCGAAACTCCCTTGCTGTTGGATGGCCCGAATTCTAATGTCAGACTGAGCATCATGGTGTCGGCTTCCACTAAGGGTGGCCGAAGCTGGTGCTAAAATTGAATGAGAAATTACATTGACCCTCTTACATCTAAACAAAGTGATACATAATTAAATTATATAGCAAAATACAGAATGGTGACATACCCGTATTTAATTAAATGTTAAGTAAGTCCATGAATGTGATATCACAGGTAATGTCACCGTACTAAAGAAATATAACAAAGAATTTGGAGCCAGGGTAGGCAGTCTGCTGTAATGTAGAAACACAAATGCACTTTTACATAATACAATTAATTGAAGTGATTAAAATTAACAAAATAACTGTTTTTTGGAAATGACCTCTGGTAGACTTCGCGGATGGGCGAGTCCAAGTGTTCCAACTTGGGTGGGCTGAACGAGTCCATCCCCGAAAAGGGATGTGGGTAACCATGCTCGATTTCGATTTTAATAAAAGAATGATATAATAAATTGACTGGCTATGGTGTCTTCAATAATTTTGATGGCTTCGGAATTTAATTATCTACTGTTTAACTACACTTGGGGTCAAGTAACATTATTTCCATGGCCAGTAGGCTGGTTGACATCACGTCGGGGAGGATGTCGAGCATTGTGGTGCGAGCTGCCACGACGTTCCCTCCAATGGATGGTGCGCCGGACGGCTATGGCATTCGGGGGTACACAGTGTTGGACCACTGGTTATTTTCCCACAAGAGTTATCTATAGAGGTCAATAAAGCAAGATGGTCACTTGATTCAAATAGTACATGATGTCGAGGTGGGTGTATTCTGTGCTCACTGGCACATTCTATCATGTTCGTGACCAGATGCTCATCTGGTTCACGTCAGTTGGTTTTCTGATAGAGGTCACGAGTGAATCTCGTGCCTGGTGTTGACTTTGTGCGTTTTATGCACTCAATGCACTCGTAGGGGCCATTTTGCACTCACACTCGCGCAGCAGTATGGTATCGGCTGTAGTACATTTCCTAATCAGGGTTTACTCTCCCTGGCGATGCCTTCTCACATGCTACATCCCGACAGTGCATTGTGATGCGGGAGCATGCGTGCAAAGCGACTGGCATTCGAACACTGTGGCTGTCAAGTGTGGCCTACGTGGTTGGATGAGCCACTGTTGGTGTTTGTATCACAGTGATCAGCCGAGTTTGTTGAAGTTGTATGGTGCAACGAACTGTCGCGAGAGGGCCGCGAGTCTGAGCTCACACCACTTCCCTATTCTAAGTGTTAAGTGTACATCCGAGGTCGGGACGGGAGCTAATTGCATTTGAAGACTAAGCCCCTTACGTCTACAGGGGTGGGATTTCATGCAAGGAGGCATAAATCATGGAGGAGTAGGATTGAGTAACTATGGCCATAGGTTGGACCATGATTGCCTCCCTAGGATTACCTATAGTTAACCTATAACTAAGAAGGCGAAGGAAAAAACCAGCATTGGCACTGTAAAAACCATTTCAATGGGAAAGAATACAGTTTTTTTGCATGGATTATTAGAAATGCTACAGGATTTAGTTAGGTTGAAACCATGCACTTTATTAGTATTGACTTCTGCATTTAGAGAGGGCGAGAATGGGCACCATAATGGCACCCATAACTTAGTTGTCACAATCCTATAACTTAATTGCTTTATTAGTATATTCTGATGCTTGTGGGGTCATAATTACTAAGTGAATTAATATTAGGATTATCATTAATTGGCAGATCATTTCAAAATATTTTTATTGATATTTTTCATTTGAACACATATAAAGGCTTTCTATAGTTTTCAAGTAAAAAAATTTATATTTATAAGATATAGAATTTACATGAGTTATAATAAATTATAAATATTATATTAATTTAAATATTTCACTTTCAAGTTTCGTTCAATATTACGACTATAGCTTTTCTACGAATTACATGTTCGTTTTCGTTTGAAGAATTGAAGTGTCTCAAAAATTAAGAATTAACTCCATTTGTAGAATTTCAGTGCCATAAATACATTCTCAGAGTTGGAATGTGCAGATTTATGCCCACATATGCAATGAATTCTTTAAATATTAATCTAACACGAACCTTGCTTCTGTCATTTTGCAGAAATTTCCTTCACTTGGCAATCAACGAGCATTGGATATATAGGAAGGAATTATGGGTACATGGATAATGCAGAAAGATTTGTAATGGATTTTTTTTTTTACATTGCGACATTTGTTTGTTGGTTGTCGTGGAGTGATGAGTGGCTTGTTGATTGCTTTGGATAGCGTGCAGGGATTAGGTGGTGGTAATGTGGTCGAATTGGTTTTTGTGATCCATAAATATTGATCGCAGGTAAGCAATGGATGTCGATGAACAAACTGTGCACAAGAGGAAATTGTCAGTTAGGCAATAATGATAGTCGTCAGGCAAAAACCTATCGTGTAGGAAAAAATGACTCTTCGCTGGAGACAGGTTAACCCTACCCAAGTATGCTATCCTCGTGATAGTCCAGGTCCTTTTATTGTTTTGTTGAGACGCCCGACACAACTATTGGTAATCTACACCCCATTTATTTAGGTCGCAAACTTGATCCCAACCGAGACATTTTACATATCCAACGAGCAGGCCCAGATAAATTGAAAATTACTTTTAATTCTGGTCTTGCAGCCATTCAGTTTATAAGTTCAGATTTACCGACAAAATTGAAATTTTCTGTAACTATACCAATTAGCCTTATACAATGCCAATGTTTGGTGTATGGTATCCCTCTCGATATGCCGGTAGATGAAATACGAGAAGGTCTGGAATGTGATTACAAGGTTCTTTCCATTGAGAAGTTAACTAAACATGTCATTAATGGAACTGTATCAGAACGGGTCCCTATCCGACTTGTTAGCCTGACATTTTAAGGGCAGAACTTGCCGTCTGAAGTCATCATATTCAAAGAGATTTTCAAAGTAATTTCCTGTGTGCAATCTGTGATGCAGTTTTTTCTTTGTTTCCGCTTCGGACATATCCAGAAACATTGCCGCGCTAAAAGTGTTGTTCGCTGTCCTGCATGTTCCCAACTTCATGATGTAGCAGATTGTCCTACTGCAGATGCGCCCCTCTGTATACACTGTTCTGGTCAGCACCTAGCTCACGATAAGGCTAAATGTCCAGTTTGGAGGATGGAGCGCGAGGTCAAACATTTCTTATTCTGAAGCCAAAACCAAAGTCCAGCCTTATTTTCGGGTCTTTGCAGTGCCACAACCACAAGCTTTGTATCCTATTATTTCCCCACCCACCACACTAGATCAATTTCCACCTCTGCCAACACAATCAGTTCTTTCTCCCTCGTCGTTGCTTCCGGCTTTCCCAGCTACATATTCACTAGCCACACAGTGCTCCACCCGACCCTCTCGAATTGCCACAGTGTGGTCCGATGGTTATACCGTTTGCTACAAGGCGCTACCTCCAGTGACTTCTAAAACTGTTACCCCTTCGTTTAATATTAGAGATTACGCTCAATTCAAACTGGATGCTGCCGACAATTTTTTCTACCCTGTTCCTACCCCACTACCTGACGAGGTTCCGCCCGCTGAAGTGTGTGAGGTCCCTAGACTTAATAAAGACAAATTGAATTCCTTTATCGACACAATTGAGCATATGTTCACCATAGTAAAAAAATATTCTACTTGTAATTTTGACCAGGAGAGTCTTGTTCAATTATTTATTCTAATTCTCCTATAAGGGGATGTGTCTTTTTGAGGTGAATATGTCTGCTTTTATTTTCCTATTTCTTGCCACTCTTGTTTCCTCCACATTTTTTCACCGTACAGTGGAATGCTAGATCTCTCCTGTCTAATAGATTTCCCCTCTATTATTTGGACTCTCATACTACATATGCTGTTCTACTGACCGAAACTCGGATGTTACGCACCCATCCTCTTTATATAAGATCCTTTCGGTCTTTCGTCTCCACTAAATATGACAGAGGGACGGCTATATATTTATGGAATACGCATGCTGGTGAGGTTTTCAACATTTCTTATCCTGACAGTTTCCACGGCGTTGATGCGGTGGCGATTCGGTCGTCTCTACGCTGCTTCCATATCACTATCGTCTTGGTCTATGCCCATCCTAAATTTCGATGTTCCGGGCACGGTTGTGCCTCTTTCTTTTCCCAATTTCCACAACCTGTACTTGTTGGTGACAATTTCAATTACCACCATAGTATGTGGGCTAATCCCTTCGAGGATGTCTCTGGTCGCCATTTGGTGGAATTTTTACTAACATAGTATTTTACTCTACTAGATGGTACACAACCTACATGGCTCGGGCCTCCACATTACCGAACACCTGCAATTGATATAACTTTTGTTTCTGTCAGCCTTTCTGGCAGCTTAACCTGGTCGGTACATAATGATACCCGGGGTAGTTATCACTTTCCGATTATCCTTACTTCTTTGCTATCTCATCTGTCTTCTTCCCCTACATTTCGTCGATACCAATTGTTATATAATCAGGCTGATTGGTGCAAATTTTTTCCCTTAATGTCGGAAGCAACTATACATGTCCCTCCTATCACAGCTTTTAACATTAATGTGGTTTATGAAGTTTTCTATTCCTCCCTTTTGTAATCTGCTAAAAGTTATATGCCTTTTCACCCTTATCGTTTTGATGGTCGGAAACATGGTTCCCTTTGGTGGGATGGACAATGTGACGAGTTTAATCATCGCCATTTGAATGCTCTTCACCAATATAAATGTCAGGCTACATTGGCCAATTTTCTACATCTTAAGCAATGCCAAGTACAGGCATGGAAGTTGTGGTCTAAATGTAAAAAGGCTTGCTGGAATACTTTTTGTGCATCACTTTCTCGTACTACTTACTCTCATATATTATGGGGTACATTTAAAGCCTTCCGTGCTAGTAAAGAGGGACAGCAGTCGCAGCATACCCCCCTCTCACTTGTTCCTGCTTTTATGGATAGCATTGCCCCTGATACTGTCCCGAAGGATAATACCTTTTGTGCTCTTTTAGTTGTTTCTCATGCGGCTTCACGTGATGATCAGGTTTTTAACGGGCATTTACAGTTGAGAAATTAAGTCATTCTTTATACACTGCAGGTAATACCACCCCTAGTTTGAATTGCATCTTTTATGGTCTCCTTAAGCACCTCCCTCGCACTACTCTAGTGTGGTTTGCTCAATTCTATGATGAGGTGCTCTGTTATGGTTGTATCCCTGATTAGTGGAGGGATTTAGAAATAGTCGCAATTTTGAAACCAGTTAAATCTCCTCTATCAGCAGTCTCTTATCGTCCGATTGCTCTACGTTCTTGTTGTTTGGCGAAACTTTTTGAGAGATTGGTCACACATAGACTTACTTGATGGTTAGAATATTATTGTTTACTTCGTCCAGAACAACTTGGTTTTGGTTCTGGTATTAGTATCCTGGATGCTGTTGCTGTATTGTTTTCATGAATTCGGGACGCTTAAACTCACCAGAATGTATTGGGTACCGTGTTTTTAGACTTGGAATCGACTTTTGTTAAAGTCAATCTTAAACTCCTTTATAGTAAACTGTCTAAACTTGGTTTGCCACATATCCACATACGATGTAAACATTCTTAGTTTAGTGTCCGTCGTTATATGCCTAGAGTTCCTGATGGAGCAGATTTAATTCGTCAGGTGTCCAATGGTTTGGTTCAAGGTAGTACTCTTAGCCCCTTGCTGTTTATCTTGTTTACTCAATACATCATATTTCACCTGGGTTCCCATGTTTGTTCTATTCAGTATTCTAATTAAATTGTGCTTTGGGTTGAATGTATTTCCTATCACAAAGCTTGTACTTCCTTGACTATGGCCCTTGATTCGTTATGATTTTGGTTGGATGACCATGGTTTTAATATTTATGTGGATAAGTGTCACACTAGTATTTCACTCGTAAACTGTCCCCGTCGCTGCTACCTTCTCCAACCACCAGAGGTTCTCTTCTTTTCTGTGTGACAAAGGTACAGTATTTGGGTATCTTTGTGATGTTGATTACACTATTACTAAATGTCGCAAAATAATAAACATTTTAAAGGCTCTCGCTCATTACCATTGGGGTTTTAGCTTTTTTGCTCTTTTTATTGTTATGTCTACCATCCAGTCTGTTTTAGATTACGGTATTCAAATTTGCTGGGCAGCTGCCACTCTTTTTGGTGAACAAATTGGATACTATACAGAACATTTGCCTCAGACTTATTCTTAGTGCTTTCTCTTTAACTCCCATTATGGAATTGGGTATGGAATCTTTCCTTATGTCCTTGTCAGACTGTTATAGGCTGTTGCAAGGTAAACATTGGATCCATACTCGTAGTTCTCGCATAAGGGGTATTGCACAGGCTGTTAACAACCTTGGGAAAGTTCTACCGAAAGTATTATTAACGATGGCACACTTTGTTCACCCTCCACCTAGATTGTTACGCTGTTTGCAGTATGAGGTTTCGTTTCGCTTTCCTTGTCCTCTCTTTCTATTTCCAACTAGAAATGTTTCTCCAATTGTAATTCAAAAATAATTTAACGCCACTGTTGCTGGATATCCTGACTATACTTAGATTTACACTGATACCTCAAAAACTGTCGAAGGTGTTGGGTCTGCTTATTTCGATTCTTCACATAAATGTTCTGGACTCTTTAAGCTCCCTTCCACCGCCACCGTTTATTATGCCGAAGAGTTTGCAGTGTATATGGCTTTACATCATGTTTATGATTTCAAGGTCTTAAATCATCTGATTATACCGATTCTCGTAGTTTATTTATGGCCTTGTCTTCTCCTACTCCCCATAAGGATGTGCTTATATGGCTCATATGGGAACAGTGTGTTTTTTTTTTTAAACTACATGTTACTGTCCTCTTCATATGGGTACCGGGGCATGTAGGGATTCCAGGGAATGAGATGGTGGATGAACTTGCGAAATTGAATTTTTTTTACAAAGTGTGTCGAAGTCCTTGCTTTGCTTTTCGGTTTTATATCCCATATTAAACAGGGAAATTTTCCGGTGTTGGAAGAAGACATGGGAAAATTATATTTCGGTATCTAATACTTTATATGCATGTTTATTTCCTACATATTCTCAGCATGGATATAATCATTGTAGTTCCCGTAGTTTAGCAGTTACTTCTTTTCGTCTCCTTTCAGGTCATAATGCAGTATAAATTGTATAAACTTCATATAGTCCCTAATCCCTCCTGTGCCGATTACTTTTCACAAACCTCTTAAGTGGTTCGTATTCTCGTTTGCGTGCACTGAAGTTACGACCATGGTTGTCCATAGATGCTAATTGGCTGAAGAGGTTCACCAATCCCATATGTGTTGTTTACTTAAACAAAAGAATCCAAAAAGTTTTAAACTGGGAAGTGTATATTAAATTTAAGACATTGATGATTATGAAATAAATTTTAAAATTGTATTAATGGGAAGGGGGGGGGGGAATATTATTAGACGAAATTCCTCGGAATATTTTTAACTATTTGATAAGTACAACGAACAAAGAAAAATACTAGCTTTACTTCGTGAGAAATTATATTTCCAAATTTAAATTGTGACGACATTCGGTTACGAGAAAAGCATCTGTTACAAGCCGTTTGATGTAGTCGTCATTTTGCTTCTTATGAATGAGAGAACCTGTTCCATTCGCTTTGTATGTGTTGGCAACTCTTTTTTGAACTGGGTCACTTTGCTCCAAGACTTTGACTTCAACTATCGCAACTCCCGAGAAGCAAAAAGAGAGGCCGAATGAAATAAATTTGTGGCTGCTCACATTCGTTTGAGAGTAGTCGTGGAGTGATGAGTGATTTGTGGATTACTGTGGGTGGTATGAAGGAATTAGGTGGTGATAATGTGGTCGAATTAGTTTTTGTGATCTATCAATATTAACTGCAGGTAAGCAATGGATGTAGATGAACAGACTGCAAATAAGGTAAAATTATCAGTTGGGCAAGCCCATAATGATAGTCGTCAAGCAAAGAGTAATCGTGTAGGGATTGATGGCCCTTCGATGAAGTCTCTGAATACTGCGAGACAGGTTAGACCTCCCCAATTATGCTATCCCTGGGATAGTCCAGGGCCTTTTGTTGTTTTTGTTGAGTCGCAAGATAAGAATATTGGCAATCTACACCCCATTTCATTAGGTCGCAAACTCCATCCCAACCAAGATATATTACATATCCAACAAGCAGGCCCAGCGAAATTGAAATTTACATTTACCTCTGGTATTGCAGCCAATCAGTTTATGTCTTCAGAACTAGCAACTAAATTGAATATGTCTGTAAATATCCCTACTAGTCTTGAGCAACGCCAAGGGCTGATATATGTCATTCCTCTCGATATGTCGACAGATGTCATTCGCGAAGGTTTAGAATGTGGTTATAAGATTTTATCTATTGAGAGGTTATCCAAACATGTGGTTAATGGAACTTTATCGGAACGAGTACCTATCCGACTGATGAGCCTTACCTTTGAAGGGCAACATTTTTCTTCTGAAATTATCATATATAAAGAGAACTTTAAAGTTACACCTTGGGTACAATCTGTGCTACAGTGTTTCCGGTGTTTTCGCTTCGGGCATACACAGAAACACTGTCGCGCAAAGAATGTTCGTTGTCCTGCCTGTTCTCAACCTCATGTTATATCATAATGTACTACTGCAGATACCCCAGTATGTATGAATTGCTCTGGTCAACACATGGCACATGACAGGGCTAAATGCCCTGTTTGGAAAATGGAAAGAGGTAAATCGTGTCATGGCATACTACAACCTGCCTTATCCTGATGCTAAAGCCAAAGTTCAGTCGTATTTCAGGGTCCATCCGGTACAACAACAACCACTTTCGCAACCAATTATGTCCCTACCCACCTCATTGGCTCAATATCCGCCTCTGCCCACACCATCAGTTCTCCCTCCCCCATCAGCACCTCTGGCCTTCCCGACTTCGTATTCATTGGCAACACAAAGCTCCCCACGACACTCTCAAATGGACACCGTGAGTTCCGATGGATCTACTGTTTGTTATAAGGCGATACCTCCAGTGACTTCCAACATTGTTACGCCTTCCTTTAATGTTTGCAAATATTATGCTCAATTCAAACCGGATGCTATCGACAATATTTCTTTACCTGTTCGTCCTCCACTACCTGAAGAGGTACCGCCTGCTGAGGAATGTGAAGTCCGTCAAATTAATATAGATAAATTGACTTCTTTCATAGACACAATTGAGCATATGATTACCGTCGCAAAAACAGATTTGACTTATACTTTTGACCGAGAGAGCCTTGTAGAATCATTTCATCAAAGTCTCCTATAAGGAGATGTGTCTTTTTGAGTGTCCCACTGGCGGCGATAGAAGTTCGTTGTCTGCTGCTCTTTGTAGGCTTCGTGTGACTTTTCCTGTATTTTACCCTTCGGTACTTTTTCATGACCCATGGTTAGTTTGTGTTGTTCTCGCTCGGTAGATGTCCTAGGTGATCGGCCCACTCTTTCCTTGCTATCCCCTGTTCCATGGCCTTTCTTTCCCTCCATGGTTTATGGGCCTCTACTGAGAAGAGTATATATGTAACCCCGTCCAGTATTTCTCCTTCGTTATCTTCCATTTGTGGTAAATATCTAGTTTAGGGGCTTTTCTGAAAATAATAAAAAAAACTCCAGAAAGTGGTATATTTCGACTCTACTAATAACGTAGAACACGAATATATTGGGGGCATAGCTTTAAAATAAGTACAACATATTTTAAAAAATTGAACAAGTTTGTGAGGTGACTGTTTCTGACAGTTTGTTTACGTTTTGAACGAAACGTTTTATGCCAACAAAAGTTGCATTAATGGGTTCTGCATAGCTAACTTGTTGAAATTCAAGACGGCGTAATGTTAAAATAAGTAGATCATATTTAAAGAAATCGCAAAAGTTGATGTTTACGCCTATTAACGTCTGCCGCCATTAATAATGGCTGCGCATTGCATATTCACGCAATCTACCGGGCGCATAAATCATCACGGGTCATACGTTAGTATGCATGCAGGCAGCGGTCGTGGTCAGTTCGATGGTGCTTCGTTCGTGATTTAAGACGGAAAAAAAGCAAGCAAGACTACGTTTCTGCGTTATATTAGCCTATTAACGAGTGCTTCTGTATATATATTCGGCTGTAAATGAGTGCTTCAGTGCGTTATATTCGCGTATGTGGTGCTTCGTGAAAACTGTGATTTCATCGAGTGATCTGACGTTTAATGGGCCATTGACAGAGTATGTACAACCCGCCTACATTGGTGAGTGCATTTATATTATTTGTGTGGGTTTTACGTTCCTTTAAATCCCTAAAATCCTAAATTCGTAGTTTAGTGTGAAACCCACAAATCCTATCCGGTAGCTTAACGTGCAAATGTAGTTATATTACGTAAGTCAAACAAGGCTTTTTCCGGACGTTTATACAGCACAATTTCACATTCTTTCTATACTAACCTTGGATTATTCGTAGGTAACGCAGAACACGACTATAGTAGCGTCGTTAACGTATGACTAATTGTATAATATGTGCCCACCTAACCGAACAGAACCTAACCCCACGATGGGTGAATCACTATTTTACATTTTTAAACTAACCTAGGATTGTAGCGATTTTAACTAACCTAGGATTGTAGTTACTTAAAATAACGTAGGATTATAGGGTTCCCATGTAGTCTGTGATTGTAGGGTGTTGATCGGAGATTTTTTTAATATTGTATAATCTTATATTACTGTACAACCTTACAATCCTAGGTTAGTTTAGAGCCGTACAATCCTAGGTTAGTTTAAAAACGTAAAATAGTGATTCACCCATCGTGGAGTTCGGTTCTGTTAGGTTAGGTGGGTACATGTTAGGAAATTCGTCGTACGTTAATGCCCCTAGTATATTCCTGTTCTACGTTATTAGTAGAGTCGAAATATACCACTTTTCGGTGTTTTTTTTTTTTACAGAAAATCCCCTGAACTAGATAATTACCCCATTTGTTTGTCTCCTGTTTTTTGTTTTTGGCCGTTGTCATCGCCATTGGCCACATTACCATAAAAAAAAATTGTGTCTGCTCTGTGGCAGACTACAGTATTGTCGAATTGTGCCGAATGCTAATTTTGGAAAGGGGACTGTCTTGAACTACTTTGCGAGCGACTCCCGTCACCAAAATTAGGTTAAAAGATAATGTTGTTTAATTGTAAATTCTGTAGTTTCCATTATAAACTTATTTCCAGTTCAAATGTATGTGCAGTGAGGAGACAGTCCTTAGGACCACGCCGAATTTTGAATGAAAAAATACGCCTTGGTGATCTCACTGAGGATGCTTTTCAAAGGAAAGTCACTGAAAGTTTACAACGTGTGTATCAAGACGTCCAGCATTATTCTCCTCCAAAATCCAGATTTTTGCCAAAAATTTTTCAGAAAACGTTAAATGCGCCGAAGGGTGTATACATCCATGGTGCAGTAGGTGGAGGCAAAACAATGCTGATGGATATGTTTTTTGAATGTTGTGAGGTAAGCCCTGGGCATGTGATGTACAAAGTGAGCGTATGGGTGGAGGAATCTAGTTTTATTGAAATAACAATGATTTAATTTTGTGTTTACTGGTATGATCTCCATTAACAGTACTTCGCCTCACTCGAGAGGGGCCCTAAAATGTGATTTGAAAGAAACAAAATACCAATTTTTCTATTTATCGACGTTTCTCAGAATTGTTTAGAATGCGTGAACTCAAAATTGCCCTGTAAGAAATAATTTAAAAATTACATCTGGGAATTGGAATTTCTTGTGAGAAGTTGTTTCCGTAAAAAGGCTTAAATTGTGCAAATACCAAATTAAATAGTGCTTAATTACCTATGTGCACTAGTAGCCAATACACACTTAAGGTTTAAGCGTACTGATATCGTAACTTAAGGCCGTTTCACACAATCAGAAATTCATTTAACTAAACCACTTCATTTGCCTTTCAATGAATTGCATTCAATAATTATTTAAGTCTCCACATGAAACTTATCACAAACTTTTGGTAATTATCCAGTTTGGGGGCTTTTCTGTAAAAAAAAAAAAAACCCCCCAAAAAGTGGTATATTTCCATTCTACTAATTACGCAGAACACAAATATACTAGGGACATTAACGTACGACTAATTTCGTAATATGTGCCCACCTAACCTAACAACCTAACTCCACGATGAGTGAATCACTATTTTACATTTTTAAACTAACCTCGGATTGTAGGCTTTTAAACTAACATAGGATTTTAAACTAACCTATGAATGTAGGATTTTAGGGATTTATAGGAAACTTAAAAAAACACCAAAAGAATATCATTTAACTCCCGTAGATAGGTGGCTGGTAGAATTCATCTGTCAACGGTCAATTCAACTTTACCTCACTCTACGAAACACCATGTTCCACTAACGTGCCACATACGCAAATATAACGCCAGAAGCACTCGTTCATAGCCGAATATTACGCACTGAAGCACTCGTTAATAGGATAATATAACGCACAAAAGCACTCTTTCTTGCTTTCTCCGTTTTAAATCAGCCGGATTGGAACATCACGGCCGGTGCCGGAAAAATCGCAGTGGCTACTAAGCTGTTTGAAAAATTGTCTGTTAAATCACATGTGACGCGTTGCAGTGACGTAACAATATCTTCAAGCCAATAAGGCGACTGCAGGAATCATGACGTAACCAAACATAATAACGATTGAGGTAAACAAAGCGCCGAACAACTGGTACTTTTAACTATTTTATTTAATACGTTCTACTTATTTTAACGTGACCCCCTTCTGAATATGAGCTAGGTAAGCTGTGAAGAATCCATTAATGCTACTTTCGTTTATCTAGGATGTTTCCTTCAGAAAAGCAGCCAAACTGGATAATTACCCTTAATTTGTATGCGTTTTACCCCAAAATTTCCCCAATCATCATTACCCTCTCCTCTATCATGTTTGGTAGTGTGTACTGCAAATATTGTGATGCCCCTAGTAAATTTGTGTTCAGTGTGATTGGTAATGTCGATTTATACAATTTTCACAGATTTTTTTTTACTAAACCCACAATTTTTAACAATTACCCTTTTTTATATATTTGTAGTTTCAGGCATTTTAAAAATGTATTTCATACATTTTACACACCACAATGTATAATCGCATATCACTAATTTGATATTGGGCTTGCGAGATTCACCTAACAATACTCACCAAGGTGGACATGGTTTTATTCCACTAGGATCACGCTAAATTCCATGTGGGAAACATGACTGAAGTTGCCATTGACCAGCTGGTTTTTTTGGGGCATTCCAATTTCCTGTGCCCCGGCGTTCCACAGGCTCTCCATCTTCATCTTCACTGGTTCTCAGATGTCCCTGTTAAGTGCTAAACAAAATCTCTCAACACTTAACAATACTATTTACTAGGCCTATGTCCAAAGAAGCCAGTAGTCATCAGAAATCCTACAGGTATGTTAGTTTTTGGGTGGTAAAGGTCCTTTCACACAATCAAAGTTTTCTTCAAATTACCTTTAATTTTTATTGAAATCAATTCATTGAATGCTATATGACATCATAATCACTGCCTATTTATTCTCTTTAAATTTCTTGAATGTCTCGTTTTCGTTAAAGATTTTCGTTGTATGTTCTAAATTTTCTTGAATCCAAAATTTAAATCACTTTATCACATCTTTTCTGAGAGTATTAATGGAAGGAATCTCGCAACAACAGAGTTGTGTGCGCACATTTAAAGTTTTTACAAAATAAGTATGCATATTTTTTAAAAAGAAAATGTACAATAAAACAAAGAAAATTAGTTGGGGTTTAACCAATTATTTTCGTGTCATGCACGAGTCTTAAATACTTCTAAAATTTACGTTTGGTATTTTTTTAAAACTGGTTTCATTAAAAGGTTGGCCAAAGGGGTCAGCATTTCGGAAACAGCAATGTGTGTGAAATGTTCACATGTCTTTGTGGTAAAGGTGTATCATGAAAGGACGAATGGCACCATTGGGAATAGCTGTCGTGGAAACTGCGGAGCTCCATGCGCCATTGATGTCCGAGGTGAATGTCGACTATGACGGTGCATGAAAACCAACCGACAGGCTAGAGTGGAACAGCTCACCGTCCAAATGAACCAGGGTGCATCCAGACAAGTGTCTACCGCAATAGTTCAGCGAACGCGGCTCCTGAGTAGACGGAGGGTGACTGCGCCAATGCTAAAACGGGTGCATTGACGAAAATGACTGGAATTTGCTCGACAGTATGGCGACTGGACCGCTACTGATTGGCGACGGGTAGCCTTCTTTGACGAGTCATGGTTTCAGCTGCAGAGAACGGATGGACGTCAGCGTGTCCGGTGAGAAACGTCGGAGAACTGATCCTGTGCATCCATTGCTGGACGAACACAAGGCCGGTGGGGAATGTTCTCGTGGTATTCTGTAGGTCCCATCATGTGTGTGGAAGGTACTCTTGATCGATTTGGTTATGAATCCATCCTCGGCGATCATGTCCACCCTTACGTGATAATTGTCTTTCCTCGAGAGGATGTGATCTTCCAGCATGATAACGCGCCTTGCCACATGGCTAGAACCAAGTGGCTGGAAGAGCATCATCAAGACTTCAAAGTTCTTCCCTAGCCCCCAAAAAGCACTGATATTCAATCCAATTGAACATCTGTGGGACCACCTCGATCGTCATGTTCGCAGTCTGTCTCTTCCGCCATTCACCCTTCAACAGTTGTGGGATGCACTGCAGACAGCATGGCTCCAGATACCCATGGAGACCTATCAGCACCTGACTGAGTCACTGCTAGCTCGTCTAGCTGCTCTCCATGTTGCAAAGGGTGTTTACTCTGGATACTAGCGGGTGGTCATAATAATGTGATTCAACTGTGTATAGGTCAGCTTATAATATCTTCCACCAATGTCTGTATGGATGATAGTTCTTGGTGTTATTATTTTACATATTTTTAGGATATTTGTATTATTCACTATATAGTCCATTACACATAATACATGTTAATATTTTTCTGTGACTGTGTTTAACCCTGTTACAACTATGGGGGAAAGATTAGTAGTATTTTTCTTGTTATTGCTGTGTGTTGGGTTATTTTGTTTAAAGGAAGGCCTCAATTGGAATGAATATTAAAGCAAAGTGCCTCCAGTCCAACGAAAAGATGGTTAACTGAAGAATGCAACTCGTGTTACTTATTTTTGGTACATGGCAGTGACAAACTTAAAGCTAGTGGTGAACATGTGCACAAATAGGCCTACCGTAACTTTTATTCTGCTCATATTTATTTGCATACTTAGTTTTTACGTGGTTTATTTAATTATTCATTAAAAATTATCTGGCTTGGCTTTAGCAATTTGTGGGGACTGGCAAACATTCAATTTGCAGAAACAAAGGCACATTATACAATTCTGTTAAAACACGTAGGGTAAAGTTACAAAGTTGTAAAAAATAGGTAATTTTCTACTTGAGGGGCTTTCCTGAAAATAAGAAAAAAAACTCCAGAAAGTGGTATATTTCGACTCTACTAATAACGTAGAACACGAATATATTGGGGGCATGGCTTTAAAATAAGTACAACATATTTTAAAAAATTGAACAAGTTTGTGAGGTGACTGTTTCTGACAGTTTGTTTACGTTTTGAACGAAACGTTTTATGCCAACAAAAGTTGTTTAAATGAATTCAGCATAGCTTACCTAGTTGATATTGAAGCGGCCGTACTGTTAAAATAAGTACAACATATTAAAAATACTCGCTACATGTACGAGTAACTGATGTTTACGTTGACTAACGTGTGCCGCCATTATTAATGGCTACGCAGTGCAGATTTCACGCAATCTACCGGCGTCCGGCCTTACGTTAGTATGCATGCAGGCAGCGGTCGTGGTCAGTTCGATGGTGCTTCGTTCGTGATTTAAGACGGAAAAAAAGCAAGCAAGACTACGTTTCTGCGTTATATTAGCCTATTAACGAGTGCTTCTGTATATATATTCGGCTGTAAATGAGTGTTTCAGTGCGTTATATTCGCGTATGTGGTGCTTCGTGAAAACTGTGATTTCATCGAGTGATCTGACGTTGAATGGGCCATTGACAAGAGTATGTACAACCCGCCTACATTGGTGAGTGCATTTATATTATTTGTGTGGGTTTTACGTTCCTTTAAATCCCTAAAATCCTAAATTCGTAGTTTAGTGTGAAACCCACAAATCCTATCCGGTAGCTTAACGTGCAAATGTAGTTATATTACGTAAGTCAAACAAGGCTTTTTCCGGACGTTTATACAGCACAATTTCACATTCTTTCTATACTAACCTTGGATTATTCGTAGGTAACGCAGAACACGACTATAGTAGCGTAGTTAACGTATGACTAATTGTATAATATGTGCCCACCTAACCGAACAGAACCTAACCCCACGATGGGTGAATCACTATTTTACATTTTTAAACTAACCTAGGATTGTAGCGATTTTAACTAACCTAGGATTGTAGTTACTTAAAATAACGTAGGATTATAGGGTTCCCATGTAGTCTGTGATTGTAGGGTGTTGATCGGAGATTTTTTTAATATTGTATAATCTTATATTACTGTATAACCTTACAATCCTAAGTTAGTTTAGAGCCGTACAATCCTAGGTTAGTTTAAAAACGTAAAATAGTGATTCACCCATCGTGGAGTTAGGTTCTGTTAGGTTAGGTGGGTACATGTTAGGAAATTCGTCGTACGTTAATGCCCCTAGTATATTCGTGTTCTACGTTATTAGTAGAGTCGAAATATACCACTTTCTGGAGTTTTTTTTCTTATTTTCAGAAAAGCCCCTAATCTAGAAAATTACCAAAAAATAAAATAACATGACTTTCAAATAAATTATTTAATCTTAAAAACCATTTACGGTTAAAATGTTCAAATTGTGCACATCATATGCTAACACACACACTCTCTCTCACTGCTCTAGCTCTCACACTCTCTCTAGCTCTCTCACACACTCTCTCTCTAGCTCTCTCACACACTCTCTCTCTAGCTCTCTCACACACTCTCTCTCTCTAGCTCTCTCACACACTCTCTCTCTAGCTCTCACACACACTCTCTCTCTAGCTCTCACACACACTCTCTCTCTCTCTCTCTCACTCTCTCACACTTTCACTCTCACTCTAGCTCTCTCTAGCTCTCACACACACACGCTCTCTCTCTCACACACACACACTCTCTCTCTCTCTCTCACACACACACACACACACTCTCTCTCTCTCTCTCTCTCTCTCTCTCTCTCTCTCTCTCTCTCACACACACTATCTCTCTCACTCCTACACACACTCTCTCTCACACACACTCTTTCTCTCTCTCTCGCACCCTTATATACACATACACTCACTGACTCTCTCGCACACACTGTTCCAGCATAACTGCCACAATGCCAATGGCCATTTCAATTTTATAAACATGCCTCCCAACTGNTCGCACACACTGTTCCAGCATAACTGCCACAATGCCAATGGCCATTTCAATTTTATAAACATGCCTCCCAACTGACACAACACATTCCATAGTATAATTATTCCTGCCATGGTAACCCACGTTTATCACAGCCTTGTAACCTACTTCGGTAAGTTGAAAAAGCATATGTACAAATTTGATGTGGTAATTTTAAGTCTTTTTTTATTTCCAGGGCGAAAATTTAACACTTGTTTTTATCAAAAAGCAAAATGCCATGTCATGTTTCCATCAGTGCTACCTGAAAATGTAAATTTTTTAATATGAAATATTTAATTTACAAATAGCATAGAGAAAACTTAAGTTATTTTAATTGTGAACTGTTTCTTACTTGTCGTTGCCAACACATTGTTGCTCTTGCTGTTTTTAATTCATATTGAACATGAAATAAATGTTATAATTTGTATAAGAGATGTAAGTTAAAGTTTCTTTTAATCAAAAACAAGTTAATCACAGTGTTAAATATTTGTGGTACACGAGTTATTTGAAAAACAGTTAATCACTCTTGGGCTGATTTTTGGAAGGTTTGTTTTAAAAAGTGTGAAGAAAATGTAAATGGACTATATACACTAACAAATTAAAACAATGAACAACATATATGTTTAAAAGTTAAAACAAACTATGTATAGAACTACTATAGGAAAATGCATATACATTAACAACTAAAAAAAAAAAAAATTCATAACACTATTACAATGTGAGATGGCAGCAACTGGACATTACCATTCAAAAAATGTCTCACCACTAAGTTTATTTAAGGAATAGAGTGGCCTATTCAACAATTTCTCCTGGAGAATGGCAAGTAACTTCTTAATAGCCAATGAACTCACATCCGGTGGGTAAACAATTAACAGCTTAAAAGCCAAGATGGGATAAATCTTTTGAATCCTTCCAAGTATACATTGGGGAATATTAATGTCATAGGCCTGGCAAGTTTTATACTCATGGGCTTTATCCTTTCTTGAATACATGCTAATATTTTCTTTTAAATATACAAGAGCATTTAATACATACTGGCTAAAAACAGTATGCCAAGTCAAGTAAATATTGGATTATAATGTTCCATATATCATGAAGATGATATAATTCTAACTGCCTTTTTAGAAATTCCAACATTCTTTTAACATTTGGAGAATGACCGTAGAGTATCAAGCTGTAGTTAATATGACTATGAAGTAGTGCATGTTATACCATGACTAAGTAGGGCTCAATCACTAGTCTCTTAAGTCTCCATAGAAGGTAAAACACCAGTGATAACTTAACACGTATGTTATAATATGGAAATCCCAAGATTACTTAAAGTCCATCCAAAAACCCAACAATTTAACCTTAATCGTCTCAGTTGCATTTACCTGTTTACCCAAAGAACACAAAAGTCTCAGTTTTATCTTGGTTTAACTGAAGTTTATTAAACACCAAGCTTGACCTTTTACTTCATTGGCTTACCTCTTGTCACTATGGTAGTGTCATCGGCAGAAAGTAAGGAGCTGCCATTAAGTTGCAAATTATTCACAACAATAAAAAAATCAAAGGCCCAAGGATGGAACCTTGTGGTACTCCGTAGTCCAGCCTCGAGGCATTTGTAAATGCACCACTGCTTGACACAACCGGTTTTTTATCTTTAAGAGAAGATTTGAGGGTCTCCGAAACACCACCACCAATACCATAGCAGGCAAGCTTTTCTAAAAGTATCTTGTGTGATATACAATCAAAGGCTTTTGTGAAATTGCATAGCGTAAGAACAACCAACTGTTTTTTGTCAACGGCTTTGGTTATCCTGTCAGCTAGTGCAAGCAGAGCTGTGGTAATAGACTTTCCCCTTCTAAAACCATATTGCAACTCATAAAAAGCCTATTTTTGCCAATGTAATCAGCAAGCTATAACTTTTTGTTTCCATTATCTTTATTAGTGCAGGTGTAATTAAAATAGGTTAATAATTCAACAAATCTTCGGAGCTGCCTTAAATGGGTATAGTCCTGAAAATATCCAGTACCTTGGGGAAAATTCCTTAATTTAAGCAGCAATTTATTGTAACAGCAAGAGCAGGAACAATTATATCAAGAACTTGCTTCAATATGCAGGAAGAAATACCTACCAAAATCAGAACTATTTAAATTTTTGAATTTATGTAATCTTAATGACATCCACTGAAATGAGTTCTCACAACATCTCACCATAGTGCTATTGTTAAATATTCCATCAGTAGGGTTTCTGTTTGTCACTGGTAAGTTATTTGCAACATCCTGAACTATCTTCACAAAAAATTGACTGACATCATCAAGATTAGCTAGCTGTATTTACAACACTTGGTTTTCTCTTCTTATGACTGTTTACGAGATCCCAAGCAGCCTTGCATGGCTAAAAGCTGTCTCTGTATAACTAACATTACTATAGGCTGTTCACTGTAAATGGAGCACTTTTTAAGGCTTTGCTAAATTTTTCCTTTTGCTAAATTTCTATCTTTCCGCCACTTGCTAATATAAACATTGCCATGCGACTAATAAACATAGTGTATACTTTTCACCTATATCAAAAGTTAATGTCTGAGGCTGCAGTATAATACAATTATTGGTGGTTTATATCTATTGAAAGGGCCTTAAAAAGTGCTCTCTTAACCGTGAACAGCCTATAACCTTTTTGGCATGATTCACTTTTTTGCTTTAAACTTTCTTGGCTTAATGTAACTGGTGTAGTAATTTTGTCTTTCACTAGGATTTGTGGAGCCTTATAATGATCATAAGCAAGATTACAATTATTTGCTTTTTTGAAGTATACCATGATGTATCACTGGATACACTTGTTGAAGAAGACCCAAATAAAGTGTTTTGCCTAATTTCATTGATTTTCTTGCGTTGGATAAACCTCATAAAATATGTTCATAAAATTATTAAATAATGAATTAAAAGCATCTTCTGGTTCACTGCAGTTCACAAAAAGTAATAAACTATGTAAATATGGTATTTTTTCTTGTTTAACTGCTCTGGAACTAAAAATATAACTAGTACGCCAAGTATTTGAATGTTTGTTGCTCACATTTGTTGTATTGACCAAAGCCAAAACCACATTTTGATCAGCTATGTTAGGTTCAACCACTGACACATTTGTACACCCATGCTTAGAGGTTCATTAACATTGTGTCAAAACGTGCATCCCCTGTAATGAAGAGGTTGTTACTACAGAGAATTAATAAATAAAGATTCATCTTTAGAAGATGTCCCCAAATAAATATTAAAATCTCCACAGAGAATGAAATTTTGTTTACTTCTAGAATGGAAACATGATGTCTTGTCTAATAGCTCCAAGAACTGTTCAAAATCACCATCTGGGAAACAGTAAACACAGACTACAATAATTGATCTCTGCTGCCGTTTTATCGCTGATAAATTTTATGTGTAGTTCCACATAAAATTTGGTAAGTCTATAGGCCTAACTTGAAATACAAACTTGTTGTTTACATAAAAAGCCATACCACCCCTTTCAAAAGATTTATGAAAATATGCATTAACAAGAGTTAAATAACCAATATTTGTGTAAAATTCACTTTTCTTCTTGTACCAACCAGTGTTCACAGAGGCAAACTATATCCTCAATATAAAGAGAAAGCGATTCAATTTTAGTCCTTAGGCACTGTACATTAACACTAGAAATAACTAAATCTTCATTATGAAAATCATTAACAGGGATCTTCTTGTTACTGTTAACAGCTAACCAGTTTCTTTTTCTAATTTCCTGCAGAATAATTACTGTTCTAAAGTTATGTATCTAGGCCACTAATTATAGTGAATTGGAGAGATTTGTGCGGCTCTTAAAATCGAGATGTAGAGAGTCGATGAGGGTGAAACAAAGGCGAATATGGAGGGAATGGAAGGACTGGGGAAATGGGAGATCCCTGAGAAAACCAGCCAACCAGGCATAGTCTGGTATGATTCCCAAATGTGAAATTCTGGGAGAAACCCCACCAGGAATCGAACCTGGTTTGCCTAGGTGGGAGGTGAGTAGCCTGACCACTACACTACTGCCCCTAAAATTAGTTCAGTGCCTTTTCCTTGTGTATATTGTCGCATCATAAATTCTCGGTATTAATTTTTTTTTACCCATTTATTACTGTGGGTTGTTTCTATTTTATATTTGTGGCTTTTTTCTTTGTGTTAAGCTCTAGGAGTATGTTATGTTAGGCAAATTATGTATGTGTTTTAATTTTATTCAGTTTTTAAGAATTTTAGTTTTATTTTGATATTGTTGCATTTGAACTTGGGTAGTGTAATCCAATACTTTTGGTTTTCTTTTTTTTTTTTAATTTAATTTGCATCAGTTTTTTTTAGCCTGATGGCTGAAGTCAGGTTTGATTTGGTTTGTCTTGGCAGCTAAGTTCTAGCAGACGTGCAGGCCAGCTGAAGCTGTGATTGTATGTCCACATGAGCTTTGACTGACATTATGTGCGAGCCCAGCAGGTGGCTGTGGCATGGTGTGTGTGTGCATTGAGTTTATTCAAACAGCTCGGTAGTGCGTGAACTTGTAGACACCCCGAGGGTGAGAAAGTGGTAAGGTACGCAGCTGCGGGGGCTGGTGGGAGTGAGTGAGTGTGTGTGTGTGTGTGTGTGTGTGTGTGTGTGTGTGTGTGTGTGTGACAAGTGCTTAGCAACAGGTCGGTAGAGTGTAGGTGCTTGGGAATTGCCAATGGGTGAGAGTTGCTTGGTGGAAGTGATGCACTTTAGTAGTATTGTGTTGTTGTTACTGAGTGGCGGATTGAAGACACTGCAGGGAAGGGAGACTGAAGGCTGGAGGAGCCCTTTTCAGCAGTGATCGTGTAAAGAAGAACATAGAATAAGTATGGCTTAGCTGCTGGTCAGTATTCTGTAGGTTCTGGAACTCAAATTAGCATTGGTTTTAAAAACTCAGCATTGGTTTGAAGTTCTCAGTAGTTGAAGTTTAAGTATTGCTTACTTCGTATGCAGGTAAAGTTGTTGATAAAAGAATTAAGTTAATTATTTTTTCATTTCATTAGGTTTGCTCGACTGTTGGAGTTGACGTAATATTTTAGTTTCTTCCAACATGAGACAGTTATCTGATTTAGTGTTAAAGTTTTGTAGCTTGTAAGTCTCAGCAGAAGGTTCATTCCCATTTGTAACTGAAGATTGTTTTTCTTTATTGTACTCCAAACTTAACTTGCCAGGTTATTTGTTTTTGGTCTGAAATGCTGAAAAGTGTAATGCTTTGTATCAATTTTTCATTTTGATTTAATGTCTAGAAACTGAAGTTCTAAATCTCTTTATTCACTAGAAGTATTGATAAATCCTATTAATAATTATTTATTTATTATCTTTACATATTTCCGTATTGATCCATTCAGGTTCCTCTTACAGACTAAGCAAATATAAAGTTATTTGTGGTTTAATTCAAGTACAGAAGTTTGGTTTCTTGCCGACCTAAATGGAAAGTGATAGATGCCTCCTTAGGTTTTTAAGAAGTGATAGTCGAGTTAAAGTAAGTTTGAATAAGTTCTGTAATAGTCTTGAAATGGTAGGTAATTGCTCCATATCTTTCCCTCTTTTTTTATTTCTCTAGCCCCTCTCACTCCACATTCCCTCTTCTCTCCTGGTCTTCGCCCTTGGTCCTCACCTTCCTCTCCACATGCCCTCTCTCATCTGTTTCCCGTCCTTTCTCTGTGTGCCCATTTTCTGCTCTCTTGCTACATCTACTCTCTTGCTCTCGATACATCTGCTTTCATGCTCTTACTACATCTGCTTTCTCGCTCTCACTACATCTTCTCTATTTTTCTCTCTCTTTTTCTCTCCTCACTCCTTTTCTCTCTCCTCTCCTCTCCTCTCCTCTCCTCTCCTCTCCTCTCCATTCCTCTCCTCTCCTCTCTTGCTCTCCTCTCTCTTCTCGTCTCTTTCTCCTCTCCCCTCTCTCCTCTCTCTTCTCGTCTTGTCTCTCTCTCTTCTCTTCTCCCTCTCTTCTCTCTCTCTTCTCTCTCTCTTCTCCTGTATATCACATTTAGTGTCTGACGTTTGTAAGTTTGGTTCAGGGAACAAATAAGAATTAATAAATTGTAATTTGTGGAAATGTAATTTATAGTTTTCGTTTGTTTGTTTTTCTAACCCTATTAGCCTGTGGTATATAGGACTTGATATTTTGTAATTTGTTTGGTTTGACACGAGTCAATTGGAAACAGACAATCTGAAAGTTAATGTTTCCTTTTTAACAGTGGTTTTCAAATATGTTTTGCGACATTGGGTTAATTGACAGGTATTTTTACAATGGTATTTTAGGTCAATTTTATGTTTGGCAAATCAAGTTTGAATCCTGATAAATTGAGAAATGAGTGCTGGATTTCAGCGACTGGAAACTGTTGCTAACTTGCATGAACTCTCTTTGTATGTATGAACGAAAATACATTGAGAAAACCAAGTAACCCAGTAGTACTTTTGGCAGTTATTTTTATATATTAAGTTAGGATTGAGCTCAAATGGTAAATGTAGTTTGGTAATCTTTTGGGATTAGTGGATTTGGAGGTTATAGTAATGAGTGTAGTTATGGTACGCATGTACCATAAAGTTGAAATTTTAGTAGGACATGAAATAATTATGGTACTCAAAATTTGACAATAATATGTTTGATTTTTTAAAACAAATTTAGCAATATAAATTACAAGATCATAAGAGTGTAGCATAAAAGTTAAGGTTTGAGAGTATAAAGTTAATTTATTTCAGTAAAAGGTTTTGTAGGGTTTTATAATTATTTTTATTGTGTTTGTTTGTGATTGAAGTTATGACAGTTAAAGAGATAAATAATGATTTAGAAACATACTAGTTAATTATTTTTATTTTGGTAGTTTGGTTTATTCTGGACAGTTTACTTAACTCTTTTGGAAGTATGACAGTGCAGGTGTCACTAAGTAGAGCGCTCGTAGCAGTGGAAGTGGTACTAAGAGTTTAGTTGGCGATTGTGCCATAAGATGGCACTGAAGTTATGTTTATAAAGTTTGTTTTGAATTCTGCGTGTGTTTGAAATTGAAAGTTAGATTGAGAATTTATTTTATTCTTTTAGGAATAAAATTGAGATATGATAGGGAAATAAAACTGTTTATGATTTTATGAAATGAAACTGGGGCAATTTTTGTGGAGTGTTGCAGTTATCCCGGCATGGCTAATTGATGTGGTGATGGAATGAGCCTGCCAGCTGGTACGCATACTCACGAGAGTTTAGCAAAGATGTTTTCAAGATACAAGTCAATAGTTTACTATAGGGGATAGTGTATCATGGACTCCAAGTAAATTAGTGCAAGTAATTGTTTTTAGGTACATTAATTAAAGGGGTCCTGTGGAGATTAAGTTATTATTTGGTAATTTGTTGGGAACTGGGTAGTTGAAATGAAATGTCTGGCTGAGGAATGCAAGTAATGACAAACAAAGTCAAGAATAGTAGTGTGACACCAAGGAGCGTTGAATGAAATAGAATTATGTGTGTATTATGACCCGAGAGATGGTTGGTGCGTGACAAATGGTTAAATAAGTTATTTTACCCCAGTTCTACCAAATAAGATGTGCTTTGTCCGACATGGTTTTTTGTTTTCTGGCACGGAATGCTGATGGTAAGTAGCATGATCTTGAGGGCACTGTTGATAGTGACCCATCGAGACGAGGATGTACCCCTTCAGTTAAAAACTTATATAAGAGGTACCAAAATGCAATAAAAAGGCTCAGCCAAAAAGAACTCTGGAAGTAGGCCTACATTTCAGGAGGAGTGTGTCTGTCACTGGTTTAGCGGCTGACCCTAGGGACAGGGCAGTAGTGTTCTTTTCTTTTTGTTTGTGTTGCATGTTCTCCAGTGGCGGATTTACACATTTGCCGCCAGTAGGCTAATCAAATTTTGCCGCCCCTACTGACCTTTACAATTGGATACCCTAGTTCACAATCAAATTAATGAAAAAATTTTTGTCAATTAAATTGTAACTTAATGATTTTTGCACTATTGTCCTAATTACACCACCTTTTTCCTGTGATTAGTATGATTGTGAACTAGGGGATCGATATGTCAGTTTCTAGATTATTTTTACAACCTAACGATTTAGTTAAGATTGCACAAGAAATAGTTTTTAGGTATATTTCTGAGCTAATAAAAGCTCAATCATTTACTACTAATAAGACGGGGTAAGGTATGCCTCAATACTACTTACGCAATAATGTACATTCGGTAAACGTAATTAAATAATTATTATTGCGCTTACTTACAGTTTCAAAACAATATATTCAATTATCTGGTAACAATCGGACTGATGTCAATGTAATTCAATTAATTAAGTTATGGAAGTTTTACAATACCTTTTTGCGCGATTTTCTATTAGCAAAATCATCAATTATACCGTCGTGTGAAATCTTGTTCATTAGTTCTGACTCTATGCACAATAGAGCTAAGGCGTTTAGCTTTTCTTGGCTTATGGTAGATCTTAGATAATTTTTCACCCGTTTTAAGCAAGAAAAACTTCTCACCCGAACAATTTGTCGCTGATGTGCATAGAGCCATGCGAACTGCTATATCCAAGTTTGGATAAACGTTTTGCAAATTCTGTTCTCGCAGGAATGAAGATAGACTTTTCAATAATCCAGAATTTGGTTTTACCAAAATTCTTTCAGATGAAAGGTGGCATTGAAAATGTATGCATTCTTGAACTAAGTCAGTCTCTAAATCATTAGGATACATTTCTTCCAAGAAAAGGGCTTTTTCCATAAGGGTTGATGATGACAATTCACTCATTTTGGTCAGAAATGAAAACTTTTCATTGAATCTGTTGTAGGCTTCCTGCCGTTTTTCTAAATCAGATACAAGTCTATCAATGAGGACGAGAAATGTGTTAACCCTGAAAGTATCACTCGCAGTCATTCTCATTTCTTCATCGGGTGTTTCATCAATTTTTTTTTTTCCCTTTTCGGTTGTCTTTTTCCCATGTCTTTTGTATACTACTTCAACACGCTTAATTTCATCGCCTTTTTTTCGAAATACTTAAAATTTTCTCGTTCAGCTACGAAAAACTTGCAAGGAGAGTCGTAAAGATCGGCAACAGTGATCAAATCTACGGTAGAAGCCTGAATTTGAACATTCACTTTGTTTATTCTTTCCAAAAAATCATTCCACACAACAACCATTACCACCGTTTCCAGTTTTTCTAAATTCAAAAGTATTCCCGTCGCTTCGTTTCGCGTTACAGGCTTTTCGGTACAATCATCCTTGATTGATTCCATAGTTTTAAGGACTTCGTGCCAACAATCTCTCAAACTTCTACATGCGTCCTCTCTAGCTGACCAACGTGTCAGATTTACTCTCTTTAGCGTTTTCCCTTTCCCGATTTCAGTCATTAATTTTTGCCAGCGCTGTGTCGAACTTACAAAAAAAATAAACTTAGATTTCTTGAAGCAACATGAAGAAGCGACAAGTGTCTGTGCAAGATTCAGCAGCCGCAGTTGCCACTAAATTTAAAGAGTGGGCAGANAGCTGACCAACGTGTCAGATTTACTCTCTTTAGCGTTTTCCCTTTCCCGATTTCAGTCATTAATTTTTGCCAGCGCAGTGTCGGACTTACAAAAAAAAACGTAGATTTCCTGAAGCAACATGAAGAAGCGACAAGCTTCTGTGCAAGTAAGTCGTCGGCGTCAACCCACTAAATTTAAAGAGTGGGCAGAGCAAGGAACGAAAAATGCAAAAGGTGCTTGGCATTGAATTTGAGCCTGTAAGCCATCGTACACACCAGACATGTTCGCGGCATTATCATATGATTGTCCACGACAGTCTTCAATATTTATGCCCAGTGTTTTGAGTTCCGAAATAATGGCAGAAAACCTTTCTTCAGCTTTATGTCCCACACTCCCGTTTTTGAACTCTTTAGAAAGTGTGCCAAGCGGACAAACCAAAACGTGTCTAATGACGAGGGTAAGTTGATCCACATGTGCTATATCTGGTGTTCAATCGATGATTAAGGAAAAATATTTTTCCCTTCTTATCTCGTCTCCAATGTGTTTTAAGACTTTATGACCCATCAAGAGAATAAACTCATCGCAAACGGTCTTTGATAAGTAACTGGTACTTCCAGATCCTTGATTCCCAAATCGTTCAATATGACTGGCTAAAAAAGGATCGAATTCAGCTAACAGTTCCAAAATGATACAATGATTTCCTTTATGTGGATCACCGAACTTTTCATTTTTTCCTCTGAAAGCGAGGCCTCTTGAACACAGTCGCTTCACTACGGCAACAACCCTCTTCAGAACGTTTCTCCAATAAGTAATTTCTTCATCGATATGGAGATGCAGTAAATTATCGAGTCGGCTATCAATCTCACTTCTAACTTTCAAACTAAGGATACTGGATTTATGACGCGCAAAGTTTTCATGCTGAGCTACCCGNGGTACTTCCAGATCCTTGATTCCCAAATCGTTCAATATGACTGGCTAAAAAATGATCGAATTCAGCTAACAGTTCAAAAATGATACAATGATTTCCGTTATGTGGATCACCGAACTTTTCATTTTTTCCTCTGAAAGCGAGGCCTCTTGAACACAGTCGCTTCACTACGGCAACAACCCTCTTCAGAACGTTTCTCCAATAAGTAATTTCTTCATCAATCTGGAGATGCAGTAAATTATCGAGTCGGCCATCAATTTCACTTCTAACTTTCAAACTAAGAATACTGGATTTATGACGCGCAAAGTTTTCATGCTGAGATACCCAGTGTTCTGCATTTTTCCAGTCATTAAATTCTTCGTTCTCAAACTGAGTATTATTCTCCAATGGACCGAATGCCAAACGGGGCCCGCAATATACAGATATTTTACTTTCAGAATAAACCAGCCAATTTTGGTCATTCACTTCATTATTTTTCATTTTTCTTTGGAAGATACTCACTGGCAAGAAACGACGCTGATCAGCATATATTTTTTCACTTTTAGAGAAGTCACAAGACTTGTTTTGATCGAAGCCGTACCTTGCGATAATCTCCCTTGAGGTATCGTTTATTTCCCATAAAGCTGGATCTTTGTTTAGATATACTGTTGTTCGCACTTGGTCATTACTAAACATCTGATTCTGATACGCATCTTAAATTGTTATACTTATTGATGATTCCTCTACCGCCTCTACGTTAAAAGCATTTGTATCCGTTTTTTCAAAATTAGATGGTTCAACAGATGACTGTTATTGTTGGGCCGCAGAGTTCAAATCCGTTTCATCTTTTCCAGATTGTATTGTGTCAGTGCATGTTGTTGAAGTTCCTGGTCTTTCAACACTTCTTCCACTTCCACTTTTTAAAACAGCTATCAATTTTTATTGTTTTACGGATAATCTGTTCTTGTTCTTCTTTTTTTCATTTCGGCCTTCTTTTTATACTCAGCTCCACTAAGTCGCTTTCTCCCATCACTCATTCTAACAATTTCTTGGATTCCAAGAACTGAAATAAAAAAGATTGCATTCAGTGTTTTATTTCTCGTACATCTTTTGTTCAGGCTTCAGACATTGAATAATTACCTAACATAAGTACAAGAAATTTATTTAAGTTTGATATAACAAAAAAATCGAAATTTCTTTGTATAGCTTCCGAAACAGCTATTTATCAAGTTAAATTACGTCTCACTGATTCGTTACGGATGATTTATTGTAATATATTATGATTACTTACCTACTATAAGTTTCTACGAACCGGTGATATTATGCTATGAGATTATTCGTACAATCCACGAAACACTTTGAAAAATTACAGCACACAACCAGAAAAAGTAAATACGGGACGGGACTTCCCCGTTTGTATCGCCGGCCGCCGCTCTATATCTATCTCTCTGGAACTCGATTCCACCACGCGGCGTATGCCAACAACAGCACGACCCCGCTTCGGCTCCCGCGGCGGCCGCGCTGCGCTCGTGCAGTCAATTCGGCCAGACACACTTAGCGAACTGTCATGTCACTCGTTCCCGCTCCGCAATCAAACGCGACTACGTAAATTGTAGAAAAATTTATCTAAGTGGTGAAACATATTACATGTTGAATTGTTTTTGGACCTAATAACATTTAGGTATATAACTGTTTAACTTCTGTAAGACATAAAAAAAATGTGGCCCCAAATTTGCCGCCCCTAAAATCTGCCGCCCTAGGCTCCAGCCTACTCAGCCTGCTGGTAAATCCGCCACTGATGTTCTCCCATGTTCTGGTGTAGTGAAGTTAAACTGGATTATGAAGGGTTTGGGTTAAATGCTCAAAAAAGAATTTATTAACAGTGAAAACCACCCCTGGATGTGAAAACAAAAGGGAATTTGAAAGTACTAGAAGGCACTCAAGCGAAAAAATAAATATCCAATGTTATTTTGTAAATGCTATAACTGTTTACAGTTTTAGTGTTTGTTTGTGTGCGAGTTGTCAGTTTTCATGTCTGTCTAGATTAACTGACTTTCAAATTTGCACGACAAGTGTCTTGTGTAATTAATGTTTTAGTAGTGAGCTTCGAAATGTTGAGTTGTGAAAATTATAGGCATTTTCTGTCAGGTCAGGTGAAAAGTGTAATGTCTGCTACTAATGTTCAAGGAAGCTGGTACGACCATTTCTCCTAAACATCCTGCTCACATTTCTGCTTTTTTAGTTCTGTCTTTCTCCTGTCAAGTCTGTGTTGGGTGGCACATACTGACCCTTTCTTTTGTCATCAGATAAACCGTACTCACAAATATCTGTCCTATCTTCTTTTATGTGCCTTATATCTTTCCTCAAATTTCTAATGTCTCACCTCCCCTGCTGAATTCTTCAGGCAACCTGTTGGGAGATGCCATACCCCAAAACCATGGTAGTACCACTGTGGTTAGTTCTATTCTGACTAAATGTTTTGCAATGCCAAATCTGTTTCTGCCCCTGCAGCTCTTCTCTGGGGGNCCACAGATAAGTCTTAGTAGCTCCCTGAGATTCAGAGCCTTTGGGTTTCCTACCCCTATCCCATTTTGTGTTGTTCTGTGGAGGGACTTTTCTGGTTTCCCCTCCTTTTTCCTGCCACAATTGGCCATATCCGTTCCACTCCATAGAATGTATGGATTCAAATTTGATTCTGTTAATTGGTATATGTCTGTAATTTTGGTTTATTTATTGTTGTAAGATTGATTTTCCTGATACCTGTAAATACTCTTTTTTCTGTTATTGTTGAGTATTCAGGTATAATCCTCAGTTTTTTTTTCCAGTAATGTTTAATTATTAATACTTTATGAACTACTGACACTACAACATGCCATCATGTTAACTTTTTTTTTTTTTTTTTTTTTAAAGCAAAAATTGAGATGTTCATATTGGTACAAGGCGCCAGAGGGGCAGATTCTAGTTCGTGAGGGATGAAGATCTTAATAAAAATAAAGTAACTAAATTAGATTTTAATTTATTAGCACAGCTATTTACAACATTAAACTATCTATCTCTATTACTCTTTATATTCTCAGTGACCACAATATTTAATGTCTTTCTCAATTCTATTTAAAATCCTCAATGTGTGTTTATTGGTTGTAGTCACTATTCACACTCACTATTTACTCATGTTCAGTCTGTCTATTGTCATCATTCCAAATGTCTTACACTCACACATCAGTTCAGTAGTCCTGCCCGCCAGTCTCACTCTTCACTGCACCAATGCTCGCTGTCCACAGACTTCACTTCTGCTGGTCACTCTTGCCGCCACTTGACACACTGCTGGCTCGTTTTTTTGCTGGTCTTCGCACATCTGTCATTAAGGTTGCACAATCTCCAAACTCTCGACTTTCAAAACTGTTAGCTCGGAGGCTCGGCACAGCTTAAGCAGTCTCGATGGCCTGATTTGGAAGGTTAAGATAATCGCAGAAATTCAATCCGCTGAAGGTTAAGAGCACATGAGTTGCGATGGACTAATTGCTGCAGTCTGTGCGGCGGCATACCTTTGAAAATCGCTGCAGCCTTATCATGTTACTACTCTGCCTTTCTTTACTCGCTCATGTAGGAAGGGTCAAGGGAAGTGATGGAAAGCAGCCAGCATGTAAAAATATGGACAGCTATTCTGTTTAGCACTTTGTTGAAATTATTACCATTCCATGGGCCAATTAGTATAAATGTTATGATCTATTGTTAAAAATTTAAAATAGATCTGTTTGAAATTTTTCCTAGATATCATAATTAGTTTTTCCATCACTAATATTCTGCTCTGCTGAGTTTTGAATTTTGGGTACTTAATTCTTTATGTACAGTTATCTCTATTCTAAACAAAAGTTTAATGTAATGCAGGTAGTGTTGTCTAAAAACAAAAATAAAATTGTTTGGTTAAAAAAAAAAATTTTAAGAGTTGCTGAATTTAAGAGTTTATGGGGCTATGTAGATTGTTAACATTTCCTGGGAGAAATTGGAAAATTTTTAAGTTACTGATATTTCTTGGACAGCAGTGACTGTAAAGAAGAGGGTTTTTCATAGGGATCCAGAGGAGACACCACAGAGGAGTGGTGGTGGTTAAGTTTTATTTTGAGAGCTGCAGAAGGCAGCTAGAGTTAGTTAATTTAGTGCTTTTGAATTGAAAGACCTGGTGGGGATCTTTTGATTCAACCTCTTGTTAGGATACTGTTTTTATGAGAAAATTAAAATTAATTTTGTTCAGAAAAAAGAAATGGTTGATGGTGAAGAGCCTGATGTACAATTGACATAAATAGTAGGATATAGGTTTATGTGGGATATGCAAATGTTTAAGTAAAAAAAAAAATCATTGGTAAACAGCTTTTACTTTTAATTATAGTGTTGATTGTAAGTCTTTGATAACAAGTTTGAATTTTAATTTTGACTTGTCTTTTTGTCTGGGAGGATTAGGAGCAGGTGTTCCTTCTTTCCCTTCCATACCTTAGTGAAGTGCATCAAACTTTCAAGTGCAAGACTCTGTGTATTAGAGTGCAATACTCTGTGTATTAGAGTGCAAGAATAGCAACAGACACTCAGGATAGGTTGGGACAGTGACATGCTCAAGCAGGATAGTGATGTGGTGGCATCACCTAAGAAGTGTGATTCAGTGCCGTGGGACCAGGTGTATCCTACGAGTCTTTTGATGGGTGTGGACTTCCGATGGGAAGTGAAGTGTCCCGGTCCGTTCCCTCTGCTGGAAGAGGGTGGTTGTTTGTGGTGCTGCAGACCAGGGGGTGGGTTTGTGATCAATCCTGGCAAGGATGTTACTGGAGTGCAAAGTCCCCACTCCATGTTCTACCATCTGCAGTCAGTGGAGTCCTCATGATGGTAACCTATCCCTGCCCAGTTGAAGAAGAAGCTGGTGAAAATGAACTGGCTGCAAGGGTGAGCTATTGTAGTCTCTTCCCACTTGGTATGTCATCCAGCCAGTCGAGAAAGTCTCCAGTTTGGAGCATCGTGGAGGTGGAGTAAGCTGCAATGTTGAGGAGTGTGATAAACTGTGATGTTGGAGCGCTGATGAACTGTCGTTTTGGAGAGTTGGTGCGCATCATAATCTTTGTATGGACAGCCCAATTTCCCTCATCCTTTCATTACCTTATTTTTTTTTTTTTTAACTTCTCTAATCTCCTATCGTAGTTTTAAGCCTTCTCATGTAGGTTGAGTTAGGTTAAAAAATCTCATGTGGGAGGATATTTTTGGGAATGATGTGCTTGTTTTGTTTTGTGTGTTTCCTTTGGTATAATGATTCTTCTGCTATCATTATTGAAATATATAGATTAAAATATAATAATTTTATATGGTTTACTTGAAAAATAATAAATATTTATGGTGATTTTGTACTTGGTCTGTCCAAGTGGCATTCTGTGGACTGTAAAATTGTATTTCTATGTGGTATTGATGCTGCCTTATTATGTCCTAGGTTTTTGGCTTGATGGAGCAATGATCCTTGTTTGACTCGAGGGCTTGTTGCTGGTAGAGCAACGTTTGCTGTTTTGGGGCAGGGTGTCTAGCAATCGGGAAAACCAGGGATTGTACGGGAATTTTAGTGCCTGGGAATAATCCTGGAATTGTACAAGAATCTCTTCAGGTGTCTGGCATTAATACCATGGCAGAAAGGGCTTCTTGTAGCTACGTGAGATATTGGTGGAAATAAGATTGCTCATTGATTTTATTTTTTAAAGTTTGGGAAATGTGTATTGTTTGTGTCACTATTAGGGTACAGAATAAATACTGAGTTACAATGTTGCCAATATATATTTATGGAATATCATTAAGCACACTGAAAAATTCACCAAATTCCTATATTACCATTAGAGAAACATTTATTTCTGTCTCTAATGAGAGTTTGAAAAGTTGCTAACTCACTATTTAATCACTAGAAAAGTTATAATATTACATTGCTAAAATAAATTTAAAATCCATTACTTCTAGCGACAAAGTCTCTAAATTGGCAACACTGCTGAGGTATTACAAGTCTGAGCTTGTAAATATTGGAACGAAAACAAGAATTGTTTTATTTTTATGTTGGTGTACCTATTACAGTTATCCTTTTGGCTTGTTCTATTCCAGTTGTCATCAAATGATGGAATTTTGTGAGTGTATCCAAAGTTATATTATTGTTTGTTGCAATATTTGTTACTTGTGTGGTGATTTTTTTGCCTTAATTTCTTTTTATGTTTTTATATTGCATCAGTATGGTTATGACGATGAGCACAATGATTTGGCTAAAAACTCTGCCGTTAGTATATTTATCTTAGCACTGCAGAAATTGTTGGCTTAGTTGTTCGCTCATTTTCATAAAAACATTTTCAATTAAACCAAGATGTTTTTAAAATATGGAATTAGTTTCATTTCAGTTTTTGCAACTAATGTTACTTCAAAACATTCCGAAACTTTTCTATTTGCAAAGTTCAGAATTAAACGAAAGAACATAGCTGTACACTGTGATTAGGTGTGTGTTTATCATTGTTCTGAATTGTAAATTTTTAACATTGAATTACAGTGCAGTTGAACTCTAGTAGTGATGGGCATATAGCAGTTGTACCTGGACCATTAGTTTTATGTAATGTTAATAGAACATCATTAATAGGAATGACCCCTAACTGAAATTAACTTCGCAAACGAGAATATATCACTTGGTTTATAAGTATGTTTCACTATCTATGAATAATCCTTACCAATACAAATTATATGAGATGTTTACGGTTTGTCCATTCTTATAACCTAATTCCAATACTCGTGCTGCACTCACATTCTGCCCTAACCTAGCTTAGCTTGCCTAGGGCAATTTCTTGTTTATAGTGTTTGTAAATGACATAATAAATTGATCTAAATTCGTGTCTTAAAAGTTTATGCTCTGACTTATTGATTTACCTTTTAGTTTAAAAGCTAAAAAGTTATAAAAATACTGCTAATTTGTGTTTCACTTAGAAATTTTTTGTACGCGTAGAAATTCAGCATTATCACTGTATGGGACGTTTCACTGCAATACTACTTATTAAATATGTTGGTTTTCATCTGTATAACTGTTTGTATCACTCTGTAATTGATTTATCTAAAAACATACGGCTTCTTTTTCCTACCTGGATCTGCCCTTGTATTTCAAATATGTAACATCCAAAGGAATTCGGTTCTCATACATAATCATTATTAATATCTTAAAATATTTCATCCACAAATCCTTCTTACTGCTAATAGCTACACTTGTGATTGTGACATATCTGCGATGACTGCCCTGTGCTAATAGCCACTCTCGTGGCACTGACCCATTTGATTTTCCTGTGCTAACAGCCACTCTGAAGCCACCATGTTGTTTTTCCATTCACTGCTGTGATCCACTTTACTGATGCTCACTAAATTTATCTGTGGATGTTTTTTCAACTTTCTCTTTTACCTACGCATACTAGCGCTACCTTCCCGGTCGGATCACTCAGATTTTTGCATATGGGAATAGTGCCGGATGATGCTTTTGGTCTGCAGGTTTTCTCAAGGATCTCCCGTTTCCCACGCCCCTTCATTCTGGAGCTGCTCCATACTCACATCAATCACCCTCATTGGCTCTGAAGACCTCTATATTAAGAGCTGCCCAAATCTCTCCACTAGCACTACCTCTACAACATTTTTTGAACGTAGTAGAAACTGCCACGTCGTCCACTAGAATGGAGGTCGTGCATGATTTTGCAGTAGCCAGCAAAACAAAACATTCATTCAAATATAATGTGATTGTTTATTGTTGTGGTTATTTGCTGTGCACTCAAATTATTCTACAATGAAGAGGAGATTTTCAACTCTTGAAGAAGCTTGGGAAGTGTTAATGAATAGTGATTCTTATGTCAGTCAGACAGTTCTCCAGTTGATGAATCTGAACATAACTCAAAAACTGGGCCAACCTATTCTACAGCTCACGTAGCTTCAACACCATGAACAACCCCTTCTACTTCAGGTACTCAGATTCTGCAGGTTTCTACAGAATTACTATGATTGGCAGAAAGTGACTACGAAGATGATGAACCACCACAAAAGTGAGGAAGAACAACTCTTTTGGACTGGAAGTGTACAAATTTACCCCCAAAAATTTTTCCTTTTTGCAATTCAGTTTCTGGTGTAAATGTGAAAGTTGATGGAAGATTTTTTGACTTTTGCTGTTTTTTACTATAGGAATTGTTGAAAAAATTGTCTGAAATGAACAGGTATTATAAGTTAATATCAGAATTAACAGTGCAACTTAAACCTTTAGAATAAATAAGTGGAAAGACACTAACATAAATGAACTCTACGTGAGTTTTTTTTTATTAATGTGCTGGGTGGAAAAGTTATCCCTGAACGAATATTGGTTCAATGACAAATTAATTGAAACTCCTATATTTTGTAATTGGATATCAAGATATAGGTTCAGTCTTTTATTGAAAATGTTACATTTTTCAGATAACTCTATGTGTAACCACTTAGCAAAAATTAGGATGATAGTGGACCATTTTCGGTCAGTGTTCAAAAAAATTTACACTCCATACTCTCCAAATAAGAATTTGTGCATTGACGAAACCCTCCTCCTTTTCAAAGGGTGTCTTTTGTTTAGACAATATATACTTTCAAAGTTAAGTCACTTTGGTACAAAACTATTTCTTTTGTGTGATTGAGAGAGTAGATATGTGTTGGATTTTATAATATATATAGGTTCAACTACAGAAATAGAGTAGTGTGCAATCACAGAAATTTAAGAGTATGATTTAGGTGTGTCTGGTAATATAATGGTCACTTTTTTAGAACCATATTTGGATATAGGGCATGCTATATATGTAGATAATTGGTACACAAGCCTGGCACTCTTTCTGTGGCTATATGATAAATGTACCAATGCGTGTGGACGAGTGCGACAAAACAGAAAAGATATGCCTGTCATGCAAGACAAGCTCAAATGAGGGGGTTTTACTTTTCAAACAATGAATGGAAAGAGAATTGCTGTAAAGTGGCAGGACAAGAGAGAAGTATGGATTTAGTGAACACTCCACAAAGTGGACATGGTGGAAACCACCAAAACTGACTTAAAATCACAAACAAAGTATTTTTAAGCCTTTAGTGGTAGACTACGTAAACATGGGGATAGTCGACAAGACTGACATGGTAGTCTACACAGCTTCATCAATGAGAAAATCCCTTTAATGGTATCTCAAATTATTTTTTCATATTTTAGATCTTGTGATGTACAATGCAAGAATTCTTTATCAAGAACAACAGAAAAAAAAAATTATTTTTTCAAAATTTTAAGTGGAAATGGTGAGAGATATGATTGCTAGGTTCCATACACCAAAATCAAAGCAACCTGGTAGATCAGAGGAAGATAACACCTCTCAGATTGGTGGAAAGACATTTCATTCAAAGAATTCCATCCAATGAATCATGGCCGACAGACTACCACGTATGTAGGAAAGAGAAAGGGATAAGGAAGAGAACAAGTTATCATTGTAGAGAATGCAGTATAGCTCTGTGTGTAGATGACTGTTCCAAAATGTAGCACACACAAAAAACTTTTAGGTCACACAAACACAATTTATGAGTAAACAGTGTGTATTATTATTTGATTTGTATATTATTATGGGATTTTTCATGTAATTTAAAAGTAAAATTAAAATAACCAAAAAAAAAAAAATTTCACTAAAATAATTATAAATAGAAATTTAAAAAAAAACATTATAAAAAATAGGTTATAATTTTTTTTAAGACTTCAGGGTTATAACAGATTATGTATCAATAAATGTGAGAAGACACATTGAAAGAAAACATGAAATAAATAGAGTAAGAAGTGTGTTTATACTAAAAGAATTCAGCACCAGGAGTAACACAACTGTGTAGCCATGCAGCACAGCAGGTATACGTACGTCTATTCTGGCAGTCACCAGATCTGTTGTACATAAAGACTGAAAAGAGATTATATTTTGACATCAAAGTGTTTGCTATTTTAGTTTGTTTTATTTGGCTCGTGTTTTTTTATTTTAAATATACAATGTTTTTGTAAATATTTTGAAAGAAATATTATTTTGAATTAAAAATAGTAGAAAATCTGATACCATGAATTGAAAACAATACTTAAGGTAGTTTTAGTAGACTGATGTATATGAATTCTGAAATGTTTGTGTGGTACTTAAATTTTTCTACATGTTTACGGGAATTTTAAATGAATTTTGTTAAAGCTACTATGCTATACGCCCTGTGGGGGTCTGATATGGAGATGTTTGGTTGGAAGTCAGAACGACTACACTGGTTTCTATCCCCTCCACCTCAGCACACTTCAAGGCATCAGCTTTGTGCCACCCCAGAGACTTCGCTTTGAATAAAACCTTTATATTTTTGTGTTTGACTGGACTTTTGACACTACAACATACTCCAAAAATTGAGCAGATATAAGCAAAAAAACAAAAAACTTTTAAAACTATAATAAAGAAGAATTCAACCCGGGATAACAACCTTTTAAATTGTGCGTTAGATACGCAGTCTCTAAGAACTATCCTAGAAGGAAAGAATAAACTTGTACAAATAAAGAATGAGTTTTAATAAAATCAGATAACTGTTTTTGTCAAGCATTTGGGGTTGAGTTTAGGAATTCACAATAGTGATTTAGTAATCTGTACCCCAGGTAAAGAAAATTTTATGACATAGGTTATATTTGTTCTGATGGATTATCAATTGTTTACAAAGAATTGTTTTGGCTTTTTATAAAATTAATTTTTGGAGAGAGAGACAACCAACAAAAGGCTTAATGTTATGTTGTAAATTTTTGGTATTTTAGAATTTTTGGATTTTTTTTGTTGTTATCCATGCTTTACCAAGAGTATTTTCTGTTTTTTGTTTGATGGGTTTTGCTTGTAAATCTCCAGGAGTATTTTGGATCAGTTGTGTAATTGTTTTATTTTTCATTCAGGTTTTTAAAGAATTTTAGTTTTATTTTGACCTTGTAGCACTTAAACTTAGCCAATGTCTTGGATTACTTTCTATTCTCTGGATTTTTTCCAAAATTTTATTTCTAAGTGAATTGTATAGTCCAATGACTGACGTCAGGTTTGGTTTCGTTTGTCTTGGCAGCTAAGTCCTGGCAGACGTGCAGGCCATGCTGAGCAGGGCTTCAATCTGGCTGCCCAAAGCTGCGGTTTTATATGCACGTGAGCTTTGACTGACAGGATGTGCAATAAAATAATATGAGACAGAATATAAGCCAAATTTTGAATGTCCCGTTAAAAAAGTGTGCGTTTGAGGTAGGAATGAATAAATAAAACAATTAAAATTTATTTCTTTGCAATTTGAAATAATTATTTATTCGAAACCACTTCCTCTAATTTTCCCGTACACTTATGCCTGTGGCTAGTTATGCTACGCTCGAGCTGGGTGCTTGTGTGTTATTTGACAACAAAAATTCTTGAATAGGCCCTTCCCAGATCAGTTTATTTAGAAGATGTGAGAGTATTGAAATAAAATAAAACAAATCTTTCAATCTCCCCGCAAGAAGCCACTTAAAATTAACTTATTTCTTGGTCATAGAAGTTGCTCAGTGTTGAAACAATTTTTGATGACAAATGAGATCAAGTCTATGCTTCTGGAGGTACGATTTTACAGAGGTGTCAAATACTCTGATTTTCCATAGTTTGTATGATTTACCTGGCCTTGCTATATAATTACGGATGTTAATTAAAATAATTCAGATTTTTATGTTTTCAGTTGTGCAAAAAAAATTTTTCCTCTGTATGTGTTTTTTTAATTATACTTGCTATAACAAGTGTTGAAATCAGATTATTAGCAGTGTGAAAAATTGCAAATATTAGCATAATTTTTAGTATTTATGTTAAATAAATCAATGCTCTTCAAAATTGGTAAAGAAACTTTATAAAACTGTGTTTGGTAGTGAGAACATCTTTTTGTTCTATAAATTGATCACGCTAGTTGCAGCCAAATCGATTTTTATTAAGCAAGATTCAAGAGTATCGAATGAGACATAGTGTTGAGAGGTTACACGACATGTGTTTGTTATGCGACATCGTCCGTTTGCTGAAGAATTTATTAAAAATGGATATTGTGAATTCTGATAGGGCACCAAAAGTCACAACCAAATGCATGTAAAATGTGACTTGTAAAACATTTAATGTGCCAGAAATGAATTTATCTTAGGATATGACACACAGAATATATTAGCTGTAAGCACAAACTGCATTAATATTACATTTAAGAAAATGCAATGAATGACCTAAAATTCTGTATAAATAGCAAGTTTTCATTACCGGCTACAAAAAACAGCTAAATAAACTAGGACAAAAATTATGTATCTTCATATTGGGCTTTTCTGTTGGCAAACATGATTGAATTCATTCAAGGTAGGCTTATTTAAAGGATTTGAAACATCTTTCATGTAGCATATGTTTATTACCGTTTAATTGTTTCAAATGCATCTTGGTTTCATGTGTTTTGCGAAATGTACAACAAGGTTAGTTGCCTGCCACATGTTAATGGTAAAAATAGAGTTTTCTCAGTAAAAAATTACAAACAGATCTGTTAGGTCATTTTTAAAAGTAAAGAAGCAGATGAAACAACAAATGGCAAAAAAATTTACTTCATTTTAGATATTATGAACAGCATTGGGCCACATGCTTTCTGCCTTTGTTAAATATTGCTGAAACTGAAATACTAACCTACTTAACTATGCTCTATGCAAAATATATACTTAATTTTCCACAGCCTTAGAAAGTTTTCAAAAAGGGAAGTATTTAAATGAGAGATCTTACTTCAACTTAACTACAAATAAACTATGCAAATGGCCCATAGACCTATCATTAACTAGAGCTTATAGCAGACCAAACAAGCTGTTATTAAAGACCATTTGTACAAATTAAAAAATAATTCAGAATTATTCCACAGCTTAGTGAATGAGAATAACAATTCATTGAAGTTTAGATTTACTGTATTTCTAGCTCTGTAAATTTGTGTATGATTTTGTCGGTAACGGCGAGGTGAATACAGTCACTACTGAAAATTTATGAAAACTATTGATTTTTACACAAAATACTATTTGTAGCTTTGGCAAATGGTTGGCGCCTCTGATTTTATTTGTGAGATGCTGTCTATTGAATTAAATTACTTTTTTTTAAATATATAATTTTGATTTAATGCCAGACACGCTTTAACACAAACTTTATGGGGAAAAACAACCTTTAGATGCAAAATAAAATGTCTTGGCAAAAATAATAACTGGCTAAAATTTATTGCTTAGCATTATAGGGGAAATCATCTTATGATAGATGCAACTATTTTGAGTACTGGATAGTCTTGATTTAACTTTTGTGATCACATTGCCATTACATACTCCTGACTGCCATGACCTTGACTCAGTGGGACACCTGGCTGCTTTGTGGTGTGGTGCATTTGACAGAACAACCATACATCGTCAAACTGAGATCACATGTTAGTTTTCTTTTATTGCTTCATGTACTCTACTGATACCCCTCTCGCCAGGTGTGTAAGTGTAAGGGGAAGAAGCAAGCACGCGCATCCAAAAGAGAAAGAGGACGCATCGTTTTTTGCTATATAACGGGGCTTGTAAGGGGAGGAAGAAAGGTGTGGGGCTAAGAGAGAGAGATAGAGAGAATGTAAGGATGCCATGCTGGATGCTAGGTAACCATTTCTTCTCTTGTCAGACGTGTAAAGGGAGGAAGAAATGTCATGCCTAACTTGCAGACTTCGTCACTCTAAACTGGAGAGCACCATGCCCTACTGATGATAAACGCCGGCACACATAATGTATTTCATGCTCAGTTATTAGACGTTTGCATAAACAACCAGCTTAAAAATGACTGTTGCATGAAATCTAAGTGACGGTAGCAAAAAAATGTATTTATTAATGCAAAATCTTATAAACTATAAAAGCAGATAATTTTATCATTATTTTTAAATAAGAATTTTTTTACAGCATCACTGAAAATGAACAGTGGATACCATTTTTCAGTACATTGAAGTCCACTCTATTGGCCTTATTGTTCAGTATGTAATTGATACAATATATCAGTGATTGTTATATATGATTTGGAACATTTAACTTGACATTGCCTTGTGGATGTAGAATATTATTCTTTATGTATTCACATGTGTATAGTTTGTTATATATATATATATTCTGTACTTTGTGACATTGAAGTTTATCAGGGATGGCAACAGAACCCTATTTCAGATAAATATGCCTGTGAATTTGTCCCTAAACATGAATACTATTCATTGCTGCGTGGTATATTACATAACCTAATGTTTGTGAATAAATAATTATTGCTGATAATAAATATTGATTCATATAACAAAATTAAATATTGGTATTCCAATAATCTCCTTATGTACAATTATTTTACTACTGAAAAAGGAGCGTGTACAACATACAGTCAAACCGGGATAAGACGAGAATATGGCTGTAATGACATTTTTTCAACTCGCCATCAACTTCCTTATTAAATATAATGTTAATTAATTTGTTTAAAACGAGACCCTTTTTGTGGTTGCACATGCTGTAACAACAGAAAAAATAAATGATAGCACGCATACCATTTATATTTCGTGAACGTGTTATGTAAACAACCTGTGGCAAGCTCTTGACATGTGCCTTGGAAATGAACATCCGAGAGTTGTGAGAGAGTATCAATGGTACATGCTGAACATCACATTAGCACATGGTAATCAATAGTGTGCGCTGAGTTGGCCCTCTAGCGTTGCATATGCACTTTCTAAAGGGGGACATGCCGGAGCATTATTAGTCTCTATCGCTCAGTCTGCTTAATGTGTGGCTTGAGTTGTTTGTGCATGCATCTACTCTGTTAGCAATGGCAAAAGAAATTAAGTGGAAAGTGATAGATCTTCAGTCAAAGCTTCAGATTATTCATTAGTGTGAAGCAGGTGATTTAAGTAAGAGTGAGATAGGCAGGCGGTACAGTTTTAAATCTTAAACACACTTCGCAATTCTGAATGGCAAAGAGAAAATAAAAGCTGCAGTTCTTCAGAAAATATATCGGCAAGGTGCAAGAAGTTATGTGCTGCAGAGCATGCCAATCTGGAAACAGTGCTGTAAGAATGGTTTAGCCAACTTTGAGCGCAGGATGTACCTACCTACCGGGGGGGATATGGGACTGTGACTCCTGTGTGAGGAAGGTGGTTGGGCGTTTGAGGTGGTGTGGCAGTACCATGCTATAGTAACCAAGTCCTTCATTGCACCGTCTCTAGAAAGGGTGGATGATGCATCTCTTATAGCATCTCTCCATCCATGGTGACCCAAGGCTACTCATGCCTCCCCTGTTATTACAGATTGGGCTCCGCTGCCCAGATCCCTATGGAAACCAGTTTCCTCGTGACTGGTAAGGGGTATCTGCCGTGATGGCTTGGGCCGACAGTTAGTACCTAGGCCCGACAACTTGGCAGGGTGTTGGACCACTTGGCATTCATGCCGTTGGAGCCCAAGACAGGAATTTCCTGTGTGAAGAAATTCCAATGTATGGTAAGGGACAAGTGTCCGATGACATCTTGCATGGCTGCTCTGCAGGTGGATTGGGTGGTAACGGAGGATGACGATGATGAAAACGAAGAGTGCTCCAGAGCTTTGGGGCCCATGGGTGTTACCTAATTTGTGATGGATCTACGGAATTTGATAATGACGGATACCGCCCGATCAGTCCCTCCGCATCCTCCTGCCTGTGGAGTGGTTGGTGTAGCAATCGGACATGAGTAAACCCACTTGTGCCATGGTAAATAAGTGGGAGCATGGGCTGATCAGGTTGGCCCCATCAGAGGTTCTCTCTGATGTTCCGATCAATAGAGGTTGAACTTGTGCTGGCAGTGGTTAACTCTGTATGCTGGAGGAGATCTGGAGAGTTCTCCACCTCTTAAAGAAGGGCCGAGTGGTGAGCAGGCACCTGCTGCGGTAGCGTCCTGGCAATACGTTAGGGGTTTGGATAGTGCTCCGGCCAGACCACATGCTTGGTTATCTGAGTACGAGGATCTCAGGCCTTGTGGTAGGATGCTCCTGGTAGAACTTGTGTATCAAGTCGGGGCTTCGGGCTTGGTTACCTCAGGTGAATAGCTGAGACAGCTGCGTTGAGAAGGCGTGATCCTTCTTCCCTGCCAAGAGGACGGCCGTAGCGCGGGATGGCCTAACGGCTAAGAGCGCTACGTAAATATACAAAAGGGTGGCAGCCGAGAGGCTGCTGCTTTGCATACTATATATGTACCTACCTATCAACCCACCCTCCCCTCCCTCTCTCGCAACAGCTGTCCTAGAAAAGTAGGTTACTACCTCAGACCAGCTGTGGCGGCTGGTTGCATGTTGTGCAATGGCTTTGTTTTAAATGCCCTCAGTCTAAGGACACTAAAAAGATTTTCAATTTAAGTAAATTATGTGTAGGACTTATAAATTGCATGTCATACTGGTGTGTGTAATTGATGTTAGGTGTTTAGAAGTAAAATATTTGCAACACAATGATAAAACTTGCATAGGCCTTGTGAATGTGTGTTCCTTAGGTAGGTAAGAAAATTACTGGCTTTAATTTATCATCTGTTATCACTATCACTCTTATTTACTATACCGCTTGTGCTGGGTGTTGCATCAATCCAGCCGTGCGGGTAATTAAAGGGGTGGAAATTTTGATTAACATATCCATCTAACGTTTTTGTTTCAAGTGTTTTGACTTTTCATTTATAAGTTGAGCTGATGCCTACGCTGCAGTGCTGTTGAAACCACTCATTTAACATGTCCAGTGTATATGAAAATGTCAGAGATGTGATGTGTAAGATTAAGTGCAAATGGAGTAAATAAATAAATTTAATAAATTAATTAATAAAAGTTCTTTGCTTTTACTCAGCTGAATCATTTTCCCGTTTTCCATGGCTTTTCAACTGGTAATCAGCATAAATCTTAAGAGTTTTTATGTTGTACACCGTGGAACTATCAATTCTGTGTAGATAACTCATCCTGTTAGTTTTGTGCTGGTACATAAACACACATTTGTTCTTTTGTCAACATTGTGCAACACAACACAAAAGAAATCATGTTAACATTTACAATTACTACAAGTATGTAATGGAAGTTATAGAGAGAGGCAATTTATGGGCATCTGGCACATTTTTATCACACTTGAGCTACATCGCTTGACGTGGTGGCATTTTTTGTAAACCAGTAGAGTGTTAGTTGTGTCCTAGATAACTGAAGGCAGGATATATGGTGGAGTAGTGTCATTTGCTGCACTTCTGACATGTTGAAATTGCCTGCGCTGTATTTTGAAGTATATTTTTCATCTTGCAACATTTAAATTCTGTACTGAGCTTAGCAATATGTAGTAATTACAATATAATACAATTTAATATCAGTAGTAGAAACAATGCATCGTAATTGCTGGCACTGTTTCTGTATTCTTTGTGTTGCACGTTATATATAAATTCACTTTGTGAAACAAAATCAATGATCCTTTTTTCGTCTGCTGCACTAAACTCATTGCTTATATTCAATGTACTAAAAGTAAGAATTTAAATATCTGAAAACACAAAATTTATATACAAATTCCAGTGAGTAAAAAACTGAACTCAACTGAACTGCAAACAAAATAGCCACTTGCACCAATACTTTTGCCACTGACTATTGTAGTGGAAAACTTAAAATTAGGGTTGTGCGAATGTGACTTTTTTTCTCACAAAACAAAAACTAAATATATGTTCTGAACTTTTGTGAAACTGAAACGAAAATGAATAATACTGTCATTAGAGCTCAGCCTTAACAAAAGATTAATGAATTCCATAACATTTTAGCATGTTATTCATTATAACAAATTTGTTGCAAAATGAAACTAAAAAATGTGCGATACGGAGTATTTACCACAGGAGGTCTTGCCTAACATTCAAATTTTAGTTTTATGTAGTTATTTCAGTTATAAAAGAATGAAAACAAACAAGGTTATTTACAGGGAAAAATTTTCTTTTGCTGGTGCACTAAATGAACATTCACTAAACACCTGAAAATTCATTGAAATCAAGGATTTTGGTTTCGTTGGTAACCAAATTTCTTACTGAAACAAAAATGAAAGTTTGTAATTTTTCAATTTTGTTTTGTTATGCCGAATATTTGCACAATCCTATTTAAAATGTTAGTGACAAACTGAAAAAGTATTAATTCAGTTCTTGGTTATGTTCGGTTAAGTTGCGTTCACTTAGGTTTTTAATTGGAGGAAACCGCTGCCATAAGTAAATCTATATCCGTTCATGGTCACATGACACTTTACTTACAAGTGTTCAGTTCAGTTTCCAGATGGAAGAAACCAAGTCTTTACACCGGTAATAAATTTGTCATCCTTAACAAATAAGAAAATTTGGCATAGTAAAGAATTATAATAAAAAATAAATTATTTAATAGGTTCCTCATTAATTGTGTATTCTCATAAAAGTACTTAAACTCACTTCTTTAAACATAATTCACAGTGTTGCATTAGCGTTTGTTTTGTTATGAGCCTACGTCAGAATAGTCACATCCACAACAAAGGTTTATAATTTAACAGTTATGTATGTCGAAGGTGTGACTTTTCTTGAGAAGAAGTTGTGCCAATAATTGTTGATTTAAAATAATTTTAGAACAAAAGAATGGGTGTAAATGTTACACCCATTATCATGGAATGATTGCGTTACAGAGGTGTGTGGTTTTGCAGTTAATAATTTTTTTCTTAATTTTTATTTCTGAAGTCATATTTATGAAGAAATATGGTTTTTTCACTTTCTGGTGTAACCCCATACTTCAGTATTATATGTTGTCTCAGAACGAAAATAAGCACAATATTAATGTCTTTAAGTGTCACCTGATCAACAGAATATTAATGCAACAGGAAATTAGTATTTTTAAGACTTTGTGTGAGCTGTCCATTTTAATTTGCTGTGATTGTCTAAACCTAGGATTGTTGTGACTGTTAACTGTTTCCATAGGTATTGCCAGAGTTGGCCACTATTATAGTAATGACTGGTCCCATTCCAATGGCCCAGGAGCAAATGCCTTAATTCCATGCAGTGTGGCCAAGGCTAGCACAGATGTATTTGCACACAGTGAAATTGACAAATAAAATTAAAAATATTATGATAATTCTATTTATTATACATTTTGGGATTGCAAGCCAGAGGAGAATATTAGTATGTTTTAACACTTTCCTACCTAATGGTGGTCCTGGACCACCCCTTTGGTCATGCCTATAACTGTTTCTATTGGTTCCCACTAATGATCATGAGTAATGACAGGTGGTTTCTAATTATTTTTCTTTAAAATTTACAAATGTGAGATTTTGACATGTTTAAATTCAGTTTATTAGCAAACGACTAATTTTTGAGGTCTGCGAATATTTATGTAAGCATGAATTTAAATATATTTCATTGTCTTCCCAAAATAAAGTTGTTATATCTTCAGCAAGCAGAATTATTTCCCCTTTTGTTATGGCAAATGGTGAGTCATTTATAAGGGTTGACTGATGAGGACCATCGAGCATTGAAGAAGGTAGTACGGGAACAGAATATCATGTGATACCATCAACCAAGAATTCAGCAGTGCCAATAATTGTGCAGCTAGCACCATGACTGTTCACTCGGAGTTGCAAGGATTGAGGTTCAAAGCTTAGGCACCTGCCCATCAACCGCACATTTTGCCAGTGAATGTGAAGCGCAAGCTTCAGTGGTTTAAAGAGCACCACAACTGGAATAGGAACAACTGGAGACTTGTGATTTGGAGTGATGAATCATGCTATACCATGTGGCAGTCTGATGGGTTGATTTGAGTGGCAAATACCAACTGAATACTACATATTGGCCTTTATATTGCCCACTGTGAAATTTGGTGGATGAGGGGCGACAGTGTGGGGGTGTTTTTCATGGGAGGGACATGGTCCTCTCATAATACTATGGGGCACATTAAAGGGAAGGCTATAAGGACATTTTGACTGGCTGCATGTTGTCTATAGTAGAAGACCACTTCAGAAATATCTTTGTGTTTCATTATGATAGTGCTCCCCACCATAAAGCACAGTTTATTTGTGAGTGATATGTGGACAGGGTTTTGGGAATGGATTGTCCAGTCTAGAGTCCCAACCTCAAACCCATCTGACACCTCTGGGATGAACAAGAACAGTGACTGCATGCCAGATGCCAACATCCGCTGTAGGAAGAATGGTCAGCCATTCTCTCAGAGATGTTCTGACACATGGTTGACAGTCTCCCCTGCAGGGTTAGAGTTGTAATAAAGGCCAAGTTGGGCTCACCCCATATTAATGTCAGCTAGTACATGAGAGTGATATTTGCAGGACAGTTTTACATAGACAGATACTTTTGGTCAGACAGGACCTAGTGTATTCCTTAAGCATCCCTCTTTGTATGTGGCCCCAGTTAGAGTGATAGCTGTTTTGTTCATCTTGTGTGCATTGTCTGTTGTCTATCTTTGTAGTATGGTAAGCAAGGCTTGAGTTAGTGAGACAGATTTCATTTGTTTAAAGTGTTAAAAGTTCCTGCATTCACAATTATAGCCTGTAGTTATTGGAAATGTTAAGACCTCCTTTATGTTAGTTACGGTCTTTAGGTACTGCAACTATGAAGATCAAATAATATTATTCAACATGGGAATTATTAAAGCTACATAACAAATTGTCAGTAATGGTAATAGAACATGTGTAATAATTTCATTTTACTTCATTCTGCTTATTCCATTTGGTTTTTGCCAAGTAATAAAACATTTTCAGAATTGTTGCATGTTAATATTAATATTAAGATGCCATATTGCTTGGCAAGTACAGTGGATCCCTATGTACTGTATTCAGGAGACTGTAAATAAAATACAACTTCTAACATCATTAGACTTAATATTGAGTATAATGAGAGCTGTACATTATGTGTGACTAAAGTTTAACTAATAAACACAATAAAAATGTGTTACTGTATTAGTATTACTGTAAATAATACATTAAAAAACATTTCACTTCATCTCGTTTAAATAAATACCTAACATTATTGATTGTAATCAGACACCAAATGCAAGCCTACCTAAAAATTTCAAACACACTGAAAATAAAATATGACACATAATGCTAGCCAAATTTTGAATCTCCCGTGTGCACTCGATAAACTGAGAGCACAGGGAGAGATTATCAACTGGCGATAGGTTCACAGGAGAGGGGAAGTGGTGGGAGGAGTGAAAAAATTTACCCCTCCTTGCCACTATTTACATAAGTTGGTGACACTTTACGCACATGGCAAATGTCTGTCTTTTAAAGTAATTAATTATATTTTACTGCAGAAGAAACTTGTAATTTTGAGACAGAAATGAATAAATAAGGCAATTAAAATTCATTTCTTCATGGTCTTTAGTAAATAATCATTTCAAAACACGTCCTCTGATTTCCTGTACACTTACACCTGTCGTGAGTTACACTGTGTTCAAGCTTGGTGCTTGCCCATTATTAGATGACGAAAGGTGCAGAATAGGCCCCTACAGGATATCAGTTTATTCAAAAGTTGTGTGTCTATTGAAATTAATTAATATTAATCCTATTTCCCTGGAGGAAGTTACTAAAAATTAACTTTAGGCTTGGTAATACAAGTGGCTTGATGTTCAAACAATTTTTGGTGACAAGGGTGGTCAAGTGTATGCTTCTGGGCATATAATTTTATTAATGAAGATGCTGTCCATTGAGTTAAATTAATATTGGTTTTTAAAATCATATTGATTTTATGCCAGATACAATTAAACACCAACTTTATGGGGAAAAAAGACCTATATAATCACAAAAGAAAGCATCTTTGCAAATAATAATTCTGTGTTGAAATTTATTGTAAAGCATTTTCAGGCACAACAATTTGCTTTGAGATACTAGTAATGATAGGTGCAATGATTTTGAGCTACTTATAATCTTCTTGAAATTTCTGTGATCGCCAGACCCACTTTATTTGCTCTGTAGCAGGCGTGTAAGGCTGAGAGAGGACACTTTTTTTTTGCTAGACAATTGCTCCCCCTCTTGAAGGCATGATGTAAGGGAAGGAAGAAATGTGGCTGAGTGAGACAGAAAGAGGAAAGAGAGAAGAGAGGATGCAAGGTCACCACGCTTGTTGCTAGGTAATTGCTTCCCCTCTCTTCAGGTGTGTAAGGGGAGGGAGATAACCAGACTCGCATCACGCTGCAGAGCAGTGATAAACGGTGGCATGCATGACATATTTCACATCCAGTTACTAGATGTTTGCATAAACAACCAGCTTAAAAATTATAGTTGCTGGAAATCTTAGGTGACAAGACCAAAAAATATTTTGAACGATCAGATAAATAATAAAAACAGGTAGTTTTACCATTATTTATGTTGGAATTTTGCTGGGACCACTGAAAATTAACTGTCCATACAGTTTATTGGTACATCGAGAGTCCACTGTACCCTTATTTTGTATTTAAAAAAAGTTCAGTTGAAATATTTGAATTGTATAATTTTTTTTTTTTTGCAGGTTATTGGTACACAGCGAGTTCATTTCCACTCTTTTATGATGGATGTTCACTCAAGGATTCATGAACTGAAGAAAAATGTAGTGAGAGATCCTACAAGCACAAAACCACAGCCATTTGATCCTATTGCTCCTGTAGCTGAAGGTATAATTCAGAAATCATGGCTTATTTGCTTTGATGAATTTCAGGTGAGCAATACAGTACAGTAAAAAAGTTACAAAGATGGGTTTAAACTAATTATTTCAAAATTTTAGTAGTTTTTGCACAACAACCAGATTTTGTATACTGATTTTTTAATATAGTATAAACCCAGTATAATGTGGTTGTTGGGCAATGTGACTTTGACCCATGTTAGAACTTACACATACTGTATTCTAGGTCGACTCATACATCTTTTAATAATATATTGAAAATCTGAATGCTGTGATAAGTTTCATAAACATTGTAAAATATTACAAATTTAGAATAAGCAAAAATTTGTTTTAATTTTTTATTCCAGTGACAGCTTGTTAGTTTTTCTTGTCATGTCTGACTTAGTTGAGAAGAGCTTATTAGTTAGATATTTCTTATTTGTACTTACTTTGTTGTAAGCTGCCAGCATATATTTATGTGCACCAAAGGAAGTCCTGCTTGGAATGTATCTCTTTCCTCTCATGGTTCAAACAAGAAAATCATAAACTACCTCAAAAGTGCCAATGACAATAACTTTATCGGCTTGTGTACAGCCAGGTTGTAAAGCAGGGGTAATCAGTCCATGTCAAAATAGGCCAATATATGGAATTGAAGAGTGGCGATTCCAAAGAAGCTTAAGTGTCATTTTGAGTAGTTGGTTTTTAACCTACTTGGAAAGATAGGCTTATGCAATTGTGTGAATATCTGGGATATATGTCCCTCCCTGATAACTTTTTAACCACCGAACAGAGTGCAATAAAATTTTGTGGGAATATGAGGTCACTAACAACTATTACAATGCAGATTTTTATAATAACCTATATTCTGTATTTATAAAACGATTTAAATTTCTTAATACACTAATGTATATGTATCAATCCATGATGTATTGACTTGCATGTTTTACGTTTATGGCAGTGTAACTAGGCGGTAATTATAAACACTTGATTGCAATCACTTAACCTCTGTTAATTATGCATTTGTACTGTATTCACTGTTAGTAGTAATGTTTCGAACATATGACCACATGCATTTAAAATATTTGCTATTCACACTAATTACAATATATATATAAATTTTCCATAATTTTGAGTCCAAATACTTTAATACAATAAAAGAGAAACAACTAACATTTTGTGCATTTATGTGATAAAGCTTGGTGGCGGTATTTTTATTTCTTGCCTACTTCTGCTGTTCAGCAATGCATTTAGTTGTGGTAAAAGATAGGATACCAACATATTAAACTGCGACTTCAACTTTGTTTACTCTCTGAAAATTGCTATATTCTGAATGAATGCCATGCTCAAGATTAGCCGTCATTCAATAAAATACACAGATGTTCAGCATTGATCACTTGATTCATTATGCAATTTTTACCCTAGTTTCCAAACTAACTATAAGTTTCAAGATCTAAACACAAACTTGATCACACATTATCACTATTATCATGCTCTGATTGTGATCACTATGCTCAAAATCAATCATCAATCAATAAAATATGGTTTTCTTCTGATCAGCAGAAATTATTTGATTCCTTATGTCATTTTACATTAATTTCTGGTTGGGTTAGTTCGCCCAACCCTCTTAAAAACTTTAAAACCCACAAACAGAATTTTACCTAACTTAGATACCCAGGTAGTACGTAGTAAGGACATCCATCTTCTATCTATAGTTTTCGACAAGGTGGGTGCTTACATTTTTTTATGTAAGGTGTCATGTCCTATCTCGAGAATCATGAAACCATTGGAAACCAAAGTTGAAATGTTGACAGAGCATCATGCATGAATTGTTTTAAGAAGGAGAGGATATTTTTGAAGATAGCACTATGCTAAAAATAAAGATTTTATTTTATATCCTGGAAACTATTAAATTGATTCTTTCCAAATCTGGCATGTAAAATTGGTAATAGGTCATATAAATACATTTAATGTAAACTGATAATGCACTTTTTTCAAAATGGTGCCCATATACATCTTTTAGGTTCATTTGCTATAGCCACCATACCATTTGGCTAATGTTGACCAAACTTGGTATACTGAAAGTTTATTACATCCATCAAATGTGCCAATACATAGCATTTTTTATTCACTATTTTGTAAGGTAGCACCATGTGAAAAAATATAAGTTTTTCTGTAATATATCTTNAGATTTATATAAAATTTGTCAAACCAGTAGTGTACTGTGGTATGCCATGTAAATTGACTTGTTATGAATGAGTCTCACACTTATTTTTAAAATGGCTGCAATATAAAATTTTTTTAGCTTGGTATGCTATATCAACAAAAATATGTAACCATTTAAAAATTAACTTTGTATGCCGGCAGTATGTACACAAAGTCTCTCTTATTCACCATTTTTAAAGATAGTGCCACATAAAAAAAAAAAAAATTATGTTATATTGGGAAACAATCACCCAATTACTACCAAACTTTGCAAACAATTAGTACTTTGGTAGGCCAAGTAAATTCACATGTTTTAAGTGGAACAGACACTTTTTTTTTTAAATTCTTATCATATAAACATTTTAGCTTAGTCTGCTACATTTACAAAATCATATAACCAATTTCAACTTCCCTTTGTGTCCTAGTACTATACCTTCAAATTTGTGTGCGCAGAGCCTTTCTTATCCACCAGTTATGGAGATAGGGCCAGATGAGCAAATGGAATATTTATACCATATTTCGGAAACAAATGACTAATTCCTTCGAAATTATGCGCACAGGAAATGCTAGAGTAGGCCATGTAAACTTAGATGATTTTAAGTGACTCACATACTTGTTTTAAAAATGACAGTGCTATAAATATTTCAGGTTAGTAAACCCTTTCTACCAAAATATTAGACTGATTACAACCAAAGTTGATTTCCGAATCCTAACTATATAATATAGTTGTTTGCCCACCTTCTTACTAAACGAGGGTTTCTGGGTTTGAGTCCCAGGTGAGGCACATGTGTTCTTGTTATTTGTCTTACTAGTTTTAGATATGTTTCTGGTTCCACCTCTAATGCTCTCTCTGTTTACTTGATGTTAAGGCCTACCTACCACTAGACTTATAAGAATATCATTAAAATTATTTTCATAGTAGAGAAAAGTAGGCTCATTACTTATACAGTATAGTCTCGGTAATTCTAGACTTTGTAGTTCGAGGGTCCGTGTAATCCGAGCCGGTCTTTTGATCTTTGTCTCTCACTAGCTATCACATGACTCGTCTTAGTCTTGCCACCATCACAAAAATTAATCAGTGGCAGCCTGACTGTTATTGCAAACAGTGCATAGTGTGTGAACCTTTATGTTACTCCTAACCTGTTTTACTAGTGATAGTGTGTTTTTCAATTGAATGTTTTACTGTACAATAAATACGTATTTGTTATTTCATTACATGGGCCTATGCATTTTAAATTGTATTAATGAGTGGGAAGAATAAGAGAAAGTTTGTGCTTTTGAACGTGAAGCTGGAAGCCTTGAAAAGACTCAATGATGAGGAGACATTAATAAACCTTGTAGCAGAGTATGGTTTTGGTGAAGTGACTGTCGAAGATTGGTGTAGAAACAGAGATAACATTGAAAAGTTTTCTTCAAATTTGTGCTCCATTGTTTTGTCTTGCGAACAGAAGCCGATGAAGGAAACGAGCAAAGATTCGTTCATGTGGTAAAGACAACAAAGGCAAAAAGGAAGTCCAATTTGTGGTCTTATCCTGCAAGAAAAGGCATTGTTTTTTAGGAATGAGTTAAAGGAAGGCGAAGATGATTTTACTGTAAGTTCAGGATGTTAAGACAGGTGGGAAGAAACAATACGGCATAAGGCAACTCAAAATGTGCTGCAAAAAACTTTGTGTGGATTCTGAGGCTGTTTAACAATTCTGTGAGAAATTTAACAATATTAAAGAAGAAAAACAACTCTCAATGAACTGTACAATTGTGAAAAAACTGGTCTAAATTTTTTTATGCTCCCAGCTAAAACTCTAGCCTTACGGGAAGAAAAGGCTGTCCTGGGTCACAATAAATCTAAAGAGAGGGTGACAGTTATTACTGCATCAAATGCAAGTGATCATAAACTTAAGCTAGTGGTAATAGGCAAGTCTGCTAAGCCAAGAGCTTTAAAATAATATCACTGCTTCTGCACTGCCTGTTACGTACACAAACCAAAAATCTGCTTGAATGGATAAAATTATTTTTAAGAAGTGGTTTTTTGAAGGTTTTGTTCCCGAAACCAAAAAAAATACCTAAAGACAAAGGGCTTGCCTTCCAAAGCAATATTAATCCTGAACAATGCTATCTCTAATCCTGATGAAGAAGAATACGAGCATTGTTCTTACCTCCAAATGCAACGAGCTCAATACAGCTCCTGGACCAAGGCATTTTAGAATGCTTGAAAAAAAATGTCTCGTCGTTTGCTACAGATGCTCTTGCAGGGTGCAGGAACCATCGTGCACTTTCTGAAGGAAAAAAAACTGTGATGTAAGATGTAGTTTACTGGCTGGCTGAATCATGGGCTGTAATAAAGGCAGATGCACTAAAAAAAGTCTTAAAACAAGATTTTACCCGGAAGAAACAATACTAAAAGTGCAGACAAAGATGACCTGCCCTTGGTACAGCTGATTTAAAAGCTTCCTGGTTTTGAAAATACAAATGAAAATTATTTTTCAAATTGGATGGCTAGTGATGAACAGTTTGAAGTGACTGGTGTTTCAATAGTAGAAATGTTGAGCGTACCGGCAGAAGAAAGTGGCAACGAAGTCGTTTGTGCAGAGACTGTACCTGTGATGACCCACACGGAAGGTTTGGTGGCACTTGATGCAACATTGCGTTACGTCAAGCCACAAGAAGAAGCTATGCCAACTGATAATATGCTCCTTAGAAGGTGGTGCAACATTGCTGCTAAAAAACAATGCTCAAGTTTAAAATAGATGACTCTTAACACTTTCGTTCATTTTTAACTTCATAATGTTAATAATTTTTGTCCATATCAGGTATGCACTGCATTACTGTATTTAACCTTTTTGTACTCGTAAACCATATATTGTACTTTAGAGTATTTACACATTTCCCTTTGTTTTGTTCATATTTCCATGAAATCTTGAGTTTTTTGTACAATTTGAGGTAGCCTCACCCTTAGTTAATTTGAATTACCAAGACTCTACTGTGTCTGTAACATCTTGTTGATGTTTGTAAAGGCTATGCACTAAGGTCAGTGCCATGCTAAAGGTGGAAAGTCTCAAACTGGTCTCATTAATTCGATGGGCATATTCAGAGTTTGCATTGGTGGTATTTTCATGAAATTTGGCATGTGTAAATGGAGTAATGTTCATTAGACTTGGCATATCTAAATGGAATAATGTTCATGAGGCTTGGCATGTCTAAATGGAATAATGTTCATGAGGCTTGGCATGTCTAAATGGAATAATGTTCATGAGGCTTGGCATGTCTAAATGGAATAATGTTCATGAGGCTTGGCATGTCTAAATGGAATAATGTTCATGAGGCTTGGCATGTCTAAATGGAATAATGTTCATGAGGCTTGGCATGTCTAAATGGAATAATGTTCATGAGGCTTGGCATGTCTAAATGGAATAATGTTCATGAGGCTTGGCATGTCTAAATGGAATAATGTTCATGAGGCTTGGCATGTCTAAATGGAATAATGTTCATGAGGCTTGGCATGTCTAAATGGAATAATGTTCATGAGGCTTGGCATGTCTAAATGGAATAATGTTCATGAGGCTTGGCATGTCTAAATGGAATAATGTTCATGAGGCTTGGCATGTCTAAATGGAATAATGTTCATGAGGCTTGGCATGTCTAAATGGAATAATGTTCATGAGGCTTGGCATGTCTAAATGGAATAATGTTCATGAGGCTTGGCATGTCTAAATGGAATAATGTTCATGAGGCTTGGCATGTCTAAATGGAATAATGTTCATGAGGCTTGGCATGTCTAAATGGAATAATGTTCATGAGGCTTGGCATGTCTAAATGGAATAATGTTCATGAGGCTTGGCATGTCTTAATGGAATAATGTTCATGAGACTTGGCATGTCTTAATGGGCTATGTCCAATCACAAGAACGTTCTTTGTTCCTTTGCAGTCAACAGTTTGTTAGGCAAGATGCTGATGTGCGTGTATGACACAGAAATCAATAAAAGAAAACATGAAGTTGATTGTAATGGAGAAATGCAGAAAAACAGTTAGCTTACAAGATAAAGGCGAAGGAATTGCCATATAAACAGCTGATATTATGGTTGAAGTTACCATAATGTGAACCATATTCAGTATGCTCAATATTCTCAGAATTTAGTGAAGATGGTAAGTTGAGTTTTATTGCAGTTAACATATTGTTCTAATGTTGTATATAGTAGGTGGTTAAATGAGAGATTTTAAACAGCAATTTAATCACTGCTGTGTGAACTTTTGTAGGACATAAAGTGATTTTTGTTCAAAGTAAATGCTTGGTCATGTTTTTTTTTTTTTTTCAGATATGTTTAAAATGGTTTTGGTTAATTTTTACAAATATATCATTTGACCTTAGGCATTTCATACCTAATTTTGAATTACCATTATTTTATTTTATAATTATTGCAAATATTATACTAAAATTTTCTTTTAAAATTAGGTATGGGGTGCAAACATTATGCTAATAGATTATTAGGTACTTGACACCTATTTTCAATGTAATGTTAATTATGTTCGCAGTCAGCACATGATGCCCATTTCTTATAAACTGTGCAAATTGTCAAATTGTTTAGGCAAACATTCAATAACTGGAAGTGAAATATGTAACAATTATGACCACCAATGTACTCTCTTCTTCTTTCCTACAGGTGTCGTTAGGCAGTCAGGCATAACCTTGCTTTTTTCCCATGAATGCTTGGCGAGAGGAGAAGCAAATTTTTTGTATGCTTTGGAATGGAAGATTCATGCTTGGTTTTGTTTTGAGTTATTTGCTTGTATTAGATTGAGGGTATATTTTATCAATATGGAGGAAATGTTGAACAGAGATTGTTGAATGCAATACACATAATGTTATAACAAAAACTGCCATGAAAGTCATTATGGCTGTGTTTGAGGCTACCATTTGGAGATGCAGCAACATTAAATGTCTGTCTAGTTCAACATTACAGTAATAATTTGCAAAATAAATAATTGAATATATTAGTTCAGTACACAGTGTGCATATATTCAAAATTCTCCTATTCTAATATTTGGGTGGAGGGGGGGATTGAAATTCAACAAACTTCTTGATGTGATTCTTTATGCAAAATAAAGTGGGAGATATCTGTGAAACACTTTCTACCTAAACTGAATGTTAAGGTGAATGAAGCCTTGAAAATCAAGTTTTTAAACTGTACTTTGCAAAATATCGAAAACAAACTAAAATTAAAATATAATTCTTTGAAATTATTTACACAATCAAGATTTTTAACCCAAAAGCAAACTCTCATTAATACCTCCCACCATAATGAAAATAAGATGGGTGGCCACCCTCTTGCATAATTTTTTTACAGGAACCCCCTCACCTTCAGAGGCCCCCCCCCCCCTCCTCTCTCAGAAAGCTGCCTAAAATTTCNGTCTGCAGTACTCCCTCCCCTCTTGCTGAGTTTTTAAAAGAAAAGGTCTGCAGATCGGACCCCCTCAGGGAGGAGCCCCCACAACAAAACCGTGGAGTAGGGTTTTCTAAGGTCAAAATAAAGACACATTGCATTTAGTCAGGAAGATCATCAAGGACATGGTTAAGGAAGAAAAATAAAAATAAATGTTTTTTTTGTATATTTATTTTAAACCAAATCTTTTACTTCTATCCAAAGAATTGAAACCCAACCACTTAACAAAACATTTTCCATTCTTTTGCTTCAGCTTTGCTATCAAGTGAATATCAGGGTATTTGGTCTGCAATAACTATTCAGCATAAAATACTCCTTGTATGCATTCCCTTTGTCATCCTCCAACAAATATGTTTGGAATTCAGTTTCACAAATTCCTGCAATTTTGAACAGTTGTGTAGACCAATTGAGACATTTTTCGAACATATTTTTGTGTTTTCTCACAAGCACACTTTTGCCAACTCTGAAATGTCTTTGCGAATGATCCACCATCTTAATCCAATTGTAGATTGTGTGCAAAATGCTGTCACCTTTCACATCTTTGGGTTTTATCTTGATTGGTGTGTGCACCTTGTTGTTGTAGTCAAATACTAGGTTCTGCAGAACGTCTATCCACTTAAAGGAACAGGATGAACTGAAGTGAACCCATATCTCTGACTTCAGCGTGCGGTTAAATTGTTCAACAATGCTTGCTTTTAAGTTTCTGTATGTAAAATAGTGATTGATGTTGAGAGATTTGAGTTATTTAAAGTTTTTATCATAAGATTTTTGCTATTGTCTGTCTGCATATTTTGTGGAACACATCCTTCCATGAAAATAGATTTCATCGCATCTGTTACATCTTTTCCAGTCTTGCATTTGACAGTAACTGCCCACGCATACTTTGAGTAAACATATATCACTGTTAGGATGCACTGGTACCCTCTATTAAACTTTTCATAAGGTATGAGTTCCATGAGATCAGCCTGGAACAGATCATCTAGTCCATACACAACTACTCTCCTGCATGAATATTAACACCTTGCTTGCTTGTGGTGCTATTTAACAATTTCTTGCTTTGACATATCTTCTGCAATTGAAGAGCAGCATCTCCCCCTTCATTGATACATGAAATTCGCCTTTCGAAGCTCTTCTTTGATAGATCTTATTTCATTGTCGTGATTGTTGTTTCTTGCCATTTTTGATGCGTGCAAGATTTACAAACGTTCAATCAGCTCATAATATTGTCCCAAAGAACGTAATCAGTGTCTGATCCAGTTTCTCTATTGAGAGCATTTTCAGGCACAAGTCCGAACACCATGTGGGATGCAAACAATGGAGAAATCACACTCGTGTACTTGTGGCTGAAATAAGTTTTAAGTTTGTTCATTTTGTTCAAAAGTGCACTGGTGAGCAGAAGTTATTTCTTATATTTATCCAAATCTTCTTTTGGAGTAAATTGTGGGCACTTTCTTGAATAATAACTTTATGAGTCGCTTTGTTGTAGGCACTTCCAAATTCTGCACACTGTTAGAACAGTCTGGAAGGAAAGTCATTGGTTGACTGCCCAACAGATATCTAACGTGTATAAAATTTGCACAAAAAGACTCGTCACGATCTTTGGCGAGTAGAGAGAAATATGATGCGTACATGTTGTACTTCACATCTTCTGAGACATGTGAAGGATAAATCCCTTACATTGGTCAACTTGTCAAGCGATGCAGTTATTGGTTTGAAAGTCTCACTGAGGAACATCTCTTGATCGAGTCTCTGAGAGTGTGATTGTGAATACTTTTCCCACAACTCGCCTTTATGATTTCCAATGTGAGTTTTTCTTGTTGCGGATCCATCTTCGAGATAGACTGTAGGGATATTATTGTCGTGATTTGTTTTTACACATGCTGACAAGGTCATGAGGATCCCGTTATTTCATAACATGGTGTCCACAATCAGGTTTCCTAGCATTTGTTTCTTTGGACAAGGTATGGTGGTGGTGTTTCCTTTCTAGTTCTTTGACCCTGTTGGTTAGTTGTTTGATGTTTTTCATCATTGAAGGAAGAATACGCAACTTGGAAATCTTCCATCTTTACACCTATATCTTGATGCAACGAATTGATTTCTTCCTCCAGTTGTTCTACCAGATTTTGCACTGAGTTTTTTAAACACACCTCTGAAGCTAAAACTTTGTTGTTCACTTTTTCCAATTTATCTTCAAAATTTGACAGATATATTTCTGTAAAATCTCAAGTTTGCTTTCCTGAGTTGTACATTTTTTATTTATGTTTGCTAATTTCTCTGTTCAGCAAAGTGAATAAAGTCGATGATGTGTTTTGAACATTGTCTAAAAGATCTCTAACCATTTTTTAATTTGCAGCATCGTTTTCATTGACAGGTTCACCAACAAAATGAAAATTTTTTCCCCTCACATCATAATCTTCCAACTCATTAGCTTCCCAAGCACATTTTTCTCAAGGACATGGAACACTTCCTGTTGCTGCACCTCTCAGGTTTGAGATCACAAAACTATTCCTGAACTTTGATAGTGTGTCAGCATGATGGTGTGACTGCTATCTATTTTCCCTCTTAAATAATATGTTACGAATTATCAAAACCTTTCCTGAATCTGCCACAATTCTTGTCCATATCTTTTGCAATTACAACGAAATTGTGCTTGCCTCCAAATGTGCATAGTGTTTTGAAATCTTGGAAAGACATATCCAATGTCGCATGATCATTATTCACTTGTTTCAGGTTTGTGTCATCCATCTTAAAGAGAATCAAAACATTTGCATTGCTGCATAAGAAATGTTTAGGTATGGAAGTGTGTGTTTGGTACAGGTAAAAGCAGTCAATGTTCTTGTGTCTTACCATGCTGAAATAAGATTTTATATAATCCTGCTTATCACAAATTACATCATCAAAATAAAAAAGGAATTGGGTTTTGCCTATGCAGGAGGCACTACTTGCTCGTTTTTCTTGAATGGCCATCCACGAGAGAAAATATTTGGACAGATGTTCATACTTCGGTTGTGTCAAAGATTTGGAGTGCAAGTAAATGTTATTGAATTGCAGATCATTTGGTTCCTCCAGTAGCTTAGCATGGTGTTCGTTTTGTCACAATTGGAAGGACTACAGATAAAGCACCAAAAGGAGGTCAGTAGTTGTTTGTCTCTCTTCTTTCTATGGCGGGAGCACTTCTCTGTTTTGCATGCATAGATATTCTCTTTGCTTAACAATCTTTATTCGTGCAGGTACGGTTTGCTTGGTATAAAATGAATGATTATTTATCAGCAATGACAATTTACCACAATACATAGACAAAGTAAGAGAGGAAGAGGCATCCTCAACAGCATCATAAACAAGCTGCCTGTGGGGTTACACATGCCTGCATATCAGTACTGCGGTCCAAGCAAGAAGCTGCAAAAATGACTCACGTGGCGACTCTGGGATAAACTATTCGGACAAAGCATGCAAGTAGCACAACGTTGTGCATGCTGAATCCAAGAACACAAAGGAAAGATGTGCTGTGGACAGGCTGCTCTCTTCAATGGCAAAATGTGGTTTAAAGGATCCTTCAGCAAAATTGCACGAGATTGCTGCTGTGTGGGCCATTGCAAAAGCAATGATAACCAAGGCCAAACTCTGCATGGGGAACAATGTTGCAAAAAAATGGAGGAAAAATTTTATTTTATCTTTTCTAGCTTTGGCTTCAACAACTTCTGGTACCATCTCAAAGAAGAAGAAGAAGAAGAGAGTTCTGAAAGTACCAGAAAAAATAGGTGGAATTCTTCCTCTTATACAAATCCTCGCCGGTATTTCTGCAATGGGAAGTCTGGCAGGAGGTGTCTTGGTAATAGCAAAATTTGTGAATGATGCAAACACAGCACAAAAAAACAACTAGCAGATGTGAAATGAAACAACATAAAGCTGGAAGTAATCGCAATGGGGAAAAAAGAGGAAAGGAAAAGGATTATATGTGGAACCATATATTCCATAACCAGCAAAAAAACTAATAAGTTCGCTACCCTCGAGAGCACTGACCAAAATGGATTTGGAGTGATAAGGCCTATTAGTTTAATATACCCAATTTTCATGAAGTATTCATGCACGACAGACAATCTAGACGACGAAGAGGGTACTGGTACTCATTGAGTCACATATGTGAAACATGGAAATCTGGTGTAGTACTTTGATACCACGAGCAACCTCAGACACCTGTTGGAGCTCATTCGGTATTGTGAGGGCAGCAAGAGAAAGTACAGCCTTGCAAAGTTCTAGAAATTGGTAACTTAGACATGCGGTCATTTGGCATTGCCTTATCTGATGTTGAGATATAATTGTGTGCACGCATAGCATTTTTGTCAATAATTTCGTTGATGTTTGTGCTTATAGGAAACTTGTCACATCTAATTGCCAACTTCTTTCCACCCATTATGCTTGATAGAGGAAAATGGGTGATCAGTCTAATCATATTCAAAATGTTCAATTCCATCTCAAACATTGATTCTCACAATCAGAAATATCATTGTTGAGGTAAAGATTATATAGTTCCCATGGATACAAACAAACTAAATGATCTTGCTGCTTATTTGAAAAAATAATATCTGGCCATAGTGTTTCATTTGATCTTGAAGCTAACCTTTATACCCTCAATAGCTATATGAGGTGTTCTGTAGGTGTTGACTTTATGAAGGAAGATTCGTTCCAAGACCTGCTGGGGTTTGAAGCCAGGGTGTACATCGCAAATGAAGAGCACAAGTTGGAGCATTCCAACTCAAACTGCAGTCACTGTGAATTCAAGTAGACATTGGCTAAGTTTTATATATGAACGAAGACAGGGCAGCAACCATTTATGAAATTTTCCTTGCAAAGTCGGTGGGATATAAGATTATGGAAGCACCGAAAAACATTATTTACATGTTGTTAATATGAAGAGCATAAGCAAGATAACAGTCACGATCATTGATCATAACAACGAGCTTGTAAACTCCAGAGTTGAAAACATAACTATGCATCTGCATCTCAAATTATGGAAATAGCATTCACGTGCAAAAAATCAAGAGTGAAGGTAACCTGCGATTAAGAGGGAAAGCAGTGCAACGATCAAATCAGTAGTGGAAAAAACAGCAAGAAGCTCACACTGAAGAGCAGTGCAGTGTTATCCTTTCTCTGCTACAAAGTGAAGAGACATGGTCTCCAAAGAAGTACTAAACATAAGCGATAGAGTAAAGTTTGTAGATGGCACCCCATACATGCAGTATCACAGGTACCAACCATATGGAAATAATTTTGGACAATCTTTAGAGACACGCATCCCAATAAAACAGCAAGACATTAACACTCTGCATCATGAAAGCCATATCTTCTGGTGCAGGGGAAACTGCCAAAGACCGCTGGAGAAGTAGAAATCACTTCCACAATAACAAGCAGTGGAATCCTTTTCCTGTTTGACATTTTATATGAGCTAAATGGTTTGGAAGTGGATGATAGCAAAAAACTGGGAATAACAAGCACACTCAAAACTTGCATGTTTGCAATGCTGAATCAGAGTGCTCTCTTGGAGAATAGCGGTTGGAATCACAAAGTCATCGAAGCTGTGAAAACAAAACTTATGGTCAATTGGAAGTGCTGATTCCTTTGAACACTATTTTTGGATTTGCAGAGGGCTATAAAAAAATTATCATGAATGTCAAACAAGAGCTGGTGCTTGTGAGAAGCAACAAAGACTGTAACGCTCTGTTGACAAATGTTGAAAACAAGGTTTGCATCTAAAACAGAACTGACAAAATCAAGTGGATAATGCCGCATCTAAAGGTTGGAGATAAAGTAAATCTGTGCCTGTTGAATATAACGAAGGAGAAAACCGTGGACATAGCATTTTGTTTGTGGGTTCTGTATGTTTAGCACACCATTCCGAAAGTCTCAAAAGCGTACGTGATAGATCCAAATTTCGAGTCAGATGGAGAAATTGCGCTACGTCATGCTTGCTTTCCATACAGATCACGAGGAAAAGACATGCAAGGATCACAGCAAATTCAACCACTGCAAATTAACAAATACAAAACTTTGTCTAAATTTGTAACGCTTTCCATATGTGGGAATGAACATGAATTGTTCTGGTAACATTGGCTCTGTACTGTAAAACATGTACGCGCAATTCCAAAAATCACACTACTGAAAATAAGAGGAGTCTCCTCCACTGACACCTGCAGAATTCTCAGAAATTTTTCCTGTGGTATGTTTCAATGTAAGCAACAACAGTCAATGAAAAGCAGCACTGTCTATGCTCGCAATGAATTTGCAGAAAACTGCCTGGAAAAAAACACAGCTTATTGCCTTATTATCCATGATAAGACTGTGAATTACAGAACTTTCAGTGAAGAGGTGAAAAAAATACTATAAAACTAATCATACAAGTACTCCCGACACTAGTATGCCTTTGTTTTGCATTCTTCAAGGATTCGGAGACAACAAAACGTTTATAGTTAAAAGAGATTGCTCTTTCTTGTGTAAAATACACGACTATGCATGTGGGACACTTTGAATGAGTCACCAAAAAATACATATTGCTGTCTCACTTTCAACCATCTAGTCTCAAATGGTACTTTGGAAATTAAGAATAGACTGGCATCAAAAAGTCTGTGAATGACATTTTGCAGTGTCAAGAGAGAGAGAGTTTTTGAAAGGTAGCGAGAAGGTAAAGTAGCTACAAATATTACTCCTAAAATTGCAAAATTGTAATACTAGACTTGGATGCTTCTAACTGTCCATCACTCATAGCATTGAAAAATAACAATGAAGTAAACATTTCCAGTGGACACATTTCAAGACACTCGTGTTGTGTGCTGCAGAATGTTAAACTTTTGTGAGAATGGGCAGAAAATGAATGTAGCTATGATCTCATTTGCCAAGCACAACTCCTTGCTGTTCCTCGGTGAGAAGACGGAGGAGCTTCCATACCTACCAAAATAATTTCTTTTAAAATTTTAATTTCGAGAAATACTGCTTGTTTTCCAGAATTTTCCTGATTATTTCCAACAAGATAAGACATTCTTGAAATTTTACCTTGCGAAGAATGTGCTTCACTGCTGAGTGCAGCAAAAGATGTACCAGACTGCCCTCTGCACAACAAACAATGGTGCAAAATAAGTGTGTTTGTCAAAATTGATAAAAAAAATTCTAAGTGTTTGATTATTGTGAAATACCTCAACAAACACACATGCTTGTGAATAGGTTAAATAGTTTTAATCAACACCAAAGTCGCATAGACTTGTCGTAATTGTTTTGAAAAATGGAAGAATTTAAAAAAAATTGTTAACACAAATTATTAAAGAAAAAATACCCCAAAGAGACAGAGAACGTTGTTTTATTTAAAATTATTTCTTCGCAAAAAGTAAAAAAAAAGAATAGCTTTTGAGAAATGAAATTTGCAACATCTCTGGGCCAGCATGCGTCTGACATCAAAGCGATGACCGCAGAGGGGGCTGCAGAGGAGTGACCTGTGGTAAGATGGGCAGGGCCACAGCGCTGGGCGGGCAAGGTCACAGAACAATGGAGCCACAGACTGAACGTCATGCCGCTTTCCATACAGCAGGCACATGCTGGAGGTCTTCGTCCCTATTGCCTCCGCATTCTTCCTCTTTACATGAAAGATACGAGGTCTGACAAGACAGTGTAGCGTGAGCTGAGTGATTCTGTCTTCCTCCTCGAAAAACAGCTTCCTCACTGATGTTGCAACAGATAACTTTAATCCGGCCTTTGCAGTCAGGGTCCAACATGCCCTCGTGCATGAAAAATCCACGGGAAGCAAGGCCAGACCAGGGCTGCAAAAATTTTTCTGAACTTATTATTTTTCCAGAACATACATGTTAAATGAAAAATTTCCATGAAAATTTAGAAAACTTGCCTTGCGCAAAATTTAGTCTCCAAGAAATGGCAGTCTTCCCATTTCCTTATAGAGTTTGTCAATAACTTTTGATGTCTTGTAAACTTCCAAACAAGAATTCAAAGGAAATCTTGTGAAGTGGTACTTTCCTACATTTAAATGCCTGTTCAAAGATTCTTTTAGAAGTCCAGAAGCATTGTGTACTGGGAGGCCATTCCAAGAAATGAACNCAGATCTGATGGATTCACTAACTGTTTCAATGAAAATATTCAAGCAGTTTTCTAAAACATATAGGATGTCAGGAATGCTATTGCAAAATTTTCATATTTGTACATCCTCTGTTTTCATTGACCCACTCTGTAAGTCTTGACAGCGATTCTTGAATTTCTTAATGTGATTTGTATGACTCTTTTTAAATTTGTTAAATGTTTGCTTCATAGCTGCATATCTTTCACAATTGGAGGCTCTGCTATTCTGTTTTCTAATTTTCCCAATAATATTTCACACAGATTCTCCAATATCTTTTTTGCATCTCTCAAATCACATTCATCTTCAGTATGTGACTGGTCCTCCTGCGGGATCCTTGATCGGCTTGAACGTTGGTGGGAGTCATAATTAATCCGTAAGCGGTCGTGGTAAACTTTTTTTTTTTTTAGGGCATTTATTTGTTTCATTATTGTTTGGAAAAATTTTCTCCAATATTTTTCCTGTCGTTAATTCCACTACCATGGCCCTACAGAGTCAAAGTAATCAAAATTTGTCCAAATACAGGCATTTACATTCAGACAATTACGATTAAATTTTGTCATAACCTCAAGAACATCAATTGTACCAAGCTCCTGAAATATAAAACTTGGTTTGGCAAATTTGTTCAATTCCAATGAGACGGCTTTGGCATCAGTATTATGACATGTTCGTATAAATTCAGTGTGTTTCCTGTGAAGATCAGTAAAAATTAACTTGAAGTCTTTCTGGAATGTTCTGTATACTCTAGCCTCACTTTGTACAAATCAAGTGCTTTGGAAAGATTTAGGATTCAATAAGGTCACTTTAATTTCTTCAGCTAATGCAATCAGTTGCTCATATCCAATGCCCCAATTCTAACTGTTTGTTAGATTTTATATTACTTGAGCTTGGTTATTGAGCCACATCAAAGACTGCACTCTGCGAACATCACTCACCACATGAGCCATTTCCCACATAGGAAGTCAAAATTTGTGATATTAAATTTTCACAGAGGTCAGCCAGTTTTTTTATAAATACTAAGATCAAAATATTGACCATCGAAAGGCATATTATTCAACTACTCTTTCAACTAAATATTCGTATTTCCAAAAGCAATTTTCAGTTTTTCAACAAGCTTATTTTTTCTATAAGCTCTGAAAAATTCTCTGGAATGATAAAGTTCACCACCAATATCCGCATCATTCAAGCAGTTCAAAGTAAACCTGTGTTCAGAAAAATCCCCCCCCCCCCNAACTCTGGCAACACAAAGTCCCACTTCTCCATGCACCTTTTTTATTGCTGAATTTTTTTATCTCTTAAGCTACGGAAGCAATTCTAGTCAAATTTGGCAAGTAAGTAACACTATGGTAGGCCATGGAAATGTTTGCATTTTTAATTTATTGGGCAATTATTTTCAAAATTGCGGTCATACAAATATTTTTGGTTTATTTGTTATATCTACAATACCGTCCAACCAATTTCGACCAAATTTTGCATGCTGAAAGTTTCTATTAGAAGTATCATATATGCTAACACACTGCCACTTTGTCTGCCATTTTGTATGTTAGTGCCACATGAATAAATAAAGTTTAATGTTATATCTTGGGAAAAAATATTACCTATTCATTCCAAATTTGGCAAACAATTAATACTGCAGCTGATGATGTAAATAAGGTCAGACACTTTCTAAATGGTGGTTATGTAGCCTTTATGTTTAGTATGCAATATTCTCAAAACTATGCTGCATTATTTGTTATAACCGTAAAATTTGTCTATACAGAGTCTGAGTTTTCCGCCATTTTTTCAGATAGTCCCACATGAAAAAATAAAGTAACAAGCAACTCATTCCCACTAAATTTGGCGAAGAAGTTGTACTGTGGTAGGCAATATTAATTTGTATGTTTTAAATGTGCCAGACACTTTCTTCAAAATGGCGGCTATAACAAAACTTTAGCTTATTGTGCTATTTCTACGAAACAATGAAACTGATTTTAATTTAACTATGTATACTGTGTCTCTAAAACAATCATCAAACATGTTAATACATAACCTCTTTGTCGTCCATTTATGAAGATTGTCTCATGGAAAAAAAATTGATGTTTTATGCCATATCTTGAAGACCAATCATCCGATTCCCACCAAATTGATATGCAAGTAATGCTACAGTAGTGTGTGTAAACTAAAATGTTTAGGTGTGGCAGCATTTATTTTGGTGTTAATATAAATAATTTAGGTTATTATGTTACTTATATTAAACAGTTCAACAAAATGTAATCAAATTTTGTACGCTTAGAGTATTCATTAGAATTATCAATTATGCATACAGAAATCCTCTTGCCGGCCTATAAAAATTTGAAAAATATATCATATCTATTAATTGAACCAAATTCAACCAAACTTTGTATGTTGACAGTATCTATTAAAATCATAATATACAGCACCATTTTTTAGACAATTTTGTAAGAAAGCACCAAATAAGAAATCAAGTTTTTATGCTTTATCTCGGGGCACCAATCAACTGATTTCTGCCAAATTCTTCACATGAGTAGCACTAAGGTTGGCCATGTCAACTTCTGTATATTTTAAGTGCCTTTGACACTTTTTTTTTTCAAAATGATGGCCGTGTAAATAATTCAGGTTAGTGAACCCTCTCATTGAAAACATTACACTAAATACATCCAAAGTTAATGCCCAAAATCCAATCTCCGTAATGGATTTGATTGCACACTAGTTTATGGTACAAGGTTTTCTCTGTTTGAGTCCTGGGTGAGGCACGTGTGTGTTTGTAATTTTGTCACTACTGTATCATACGTTTCTTGTTTCATCTCTAATAGCATTGCTGTCATCAAAATGTAAAGACCTACCTACCATCTAAGGATTTAAGATCTTCATTAATATTATTTGCACCCATGTAGAGAATTATTTATTTATATCAGTATTATTTATATATCAGATTATTTAAATCAGTAACTTCTTGTTGTTACTACATTTATGATCTCCCTAAGCATGTTACATTTTACTGAAGACATGCACATCTGTGTTTTTGTTATAAACAATTTCAGAAGGTTAGAGGGGCAGTATTGTTTTAAAGCTGCAGCAACACTCTTCCATGAACAAATACTTGACGGACACAAATATAATGACTGTTCTGAAAGTTTGTGGACTGGCAGTACTCTGCTGATTCTATGGAAGTTATTTTGTGACTGACTCCTATGGAGATAGCCTGTGGTGTGCTTTGTTTATATGAGTAAAGTCAATGCACAGTTATTTTTGCTTGCCATAAAAGTTGAACTGTGTGTATTACTATGGTGGATTAGGAGGATATATCATTAATGATTTTGTCCGATTATAATCGGACATTATTTAATAATGAGACAGTTGAGGTATTGAAAAGCAATCAGGAAACCTCAAACAAGCGAAAAAAACTTTTGGCAAATTGGCTACATTCAATCAAGGGAAGCATTTTAAGGCAGGCAAACTTAGTGTACAGGATCAACTGAGAAATTTGTGCAAAGCATCAGTGTATACATATTTTAAAGGTTGAAAAATTTGTAGTAAATTTTGCAGACTTGATTGTTTGTGCTTCTTATGCACTACACACTGCAAGTATTTGCAGTTTTCTGTAACCACAGTCATGCATAAGGTAACAAGTTCAGTTTACAGAAAACTTTTGATACACTGTTTTATGATGCAAGCTGCACCTTGCTCTCCCCCACAACCATTTTTGGTGTTGCTTGACACCACAAGCTAGCCAGAAACAGTGCCATGGTCAAATACAGCCTTGCGAACTGCTGTCCGCAGCACCGCTGGTGGTTAGAAGCACACTTGTTTCATTATCCACTACATTAGTCAACTGACTGTTCTGCTTACTTGCAACCACGTGGACAACCATAGACGAAAGATGAGGTAGTCCGATCTCACTGGCTGCGCACAACCAATCTCCGTGTCTCAACATTGAACTGCTTTTCTGCCAACAGGTCTAGCAAAAATTGCATGGTTTATATTTTAGGTTAGAAAACTGATTTGTTAACAAATGTTTATTCAAATTGGTAAAAGTATTTTATGAATTGAATATATTAGTGCTTGTCATTTAAAAATTAAGATATGTACAAACACTTTTATTACTATCAACCATGCGACTGACAGTTATGTTCCTTTGGGGTAGGTCGATGTTGGGTACATGAGCAGAAGACGAATGTGGTCTACCTCATCTTTAGTCTAAGAGTCCAACCTGTAGTTTTGAGCCATCGAGGGTCAGTAAACTTCTTTCTTCTTTCAACAGTGACTTAACATTCACAATGTTTTCATTGCTCAAATCCTTGTCTCAGTTTTCTTTAAACCACAAGCTTTATCCAAGTTCTACAAATTTTTGTGTGTTAAATATCTTGGAGCTTGACAGACCTCTACCCCTCTGCATAACTCACACTTTCCATTTATTTATCTTTGGTCTTTCTAACATCGTGCCCTGTATGCATCCAATTCCATAGTCCAAAGCAGTAACAGTCTTGCCACATGTTTTGAAATTGTAACAACAGTTCTTTTACATTTTTTAGCCACATTAGTCTAACTTAATATGCACTACCATGCAGAGTTAACTAGTAAAGAATGAAGTATCTCAAATTAATAGCATATGTTAGTTATCCAACTAACTACATGCCTGTGAAAAGTGGCTAACAGGGACCAAAACAGAGTTCTTTACATCCATGTAGACAATTTGTGGGAATGCTCCTTTGCGTAACAAAAAGTCCAGCAATGTCCTGATCGCCTTTTATGTACACGATATGTATAGTGGTATTGTCAGCCATGTACCGAGCCGTGCCACACTTCACCAAGCTCATTAGGCTCGTACTGTACATGCTTACAATGAGAGTTTCCGGTTGTGTTATCAATCTCCCACCTATTTCTTTCTCATGCTTCGCGCACGGCTGCCAGGTGGGTAAAAATAACGCATCACAACAGACAGACATTCTGTCTATCATCATTCTCCTTAAAATTCATTCTAAGCACTTTTGCCCCCGTTAAATAATTATGGCATAGAGAGTGCTGTGATGTGTAGCCTTGCCACTGAAACACCTGTATCTGGTTTTTCTCCTGAGGTAGAAACCATTTCACACAACAACAAACTTGCACAATCTTTAACTTAAATGCGTAAATGGCTATAATAAGTTGCAAGTGATGTGTCCTTTAACAAAAAAAAAACCTAGAGTATGTTTATGTTACACGTGAGCACCATCATTCTCGAAGACCATGTAACCACACCATTGTAAGATTCTAAAAATAACTTCCTTCTGCCTTTCAAGTGCACACGCTTGTCTCACCAGTGTACAATAACAATGCATTTTACGTCCTACAAGCAACAAGTACACATGATGATAATTATTTACATTGTAGATTAAAATCCCTGTATGTACTTCTTGGTGATTTCCAAGAACAATGCAAGAATGCACTTTAAAAATTAATTCACTTCCAAAAAAAAGTTATGATTTTGGCGTAGTTAATTACAATTCTGTTTAAAATTAATGTCATCCCATAATCTTTAATGAATGGCAACACCTAATTTTCTTTGCAGGAAACTTGCTGTAAAGTAGCAAAGTCATGTGAAGAAGTTTTAAAATAGCATGGATTGGCGTTAAATATTGTGCTCATCGATAGGAATATTTAGTGTTATTAGTAAAGACAGACAATTTAACGTTGTAAATAATATATCTGTGTATTTTTATAACATTGTGAACAAATTAAGAAATTAAATTTAGTTATTTTATTTTTATTGAGACCTCCATCCCCTACACACTTGGATACACCCCAGGCGACTTGTAACAGTATAATTTAGTAATGTGCTGATCAGCCATTTACATTCAATAATGCTGACACTTTCACACGAGAACCTAACACTGTGTGGCAGTGCCACTTCACACCAGCAGTTCATACATCAAAAAATCTTTAAAAATTAAGATAAAATATAGATAGTGCTAGTAAGTTTTTGAAGCATCATGCATTAGCTGAAAAATGGTTTATGGAAACATGAATAAAAGAGTGTACATTTTGTGTATGTGCGTGATTATGCAAGAGAGACTGTAACTGTTCAGCGTGTCAGAAGCCTTGTATGAGGAAAGAGTAACGAGATGTATTCATAGCGCGTGTCATTTGAACACTTGTGATTTTCAAGTTCATGTGATCTGCACATTAGTTTCAATTTCATCTTAAATGGGCAATTAAGCTGCATTTGTTTTTCATCTTGTACTTATAGTTTGAATGTTTTTCTCATTTCATTTTTGGTGTAAAGAAAGTAAATCAGTGGAAGGTTGTGGGATACTGGAGAGGGATAGGAGTGGCCAAGTAACATTGGAACTTTTTTTTTGGTAGTTACTGTGGAGGGGAAGGTGCAAGGGGAGAATTAATATATTGCTTACATTTAAACAGAAAGACATATACAATGCCTTCCAGAAATGGCTCACACAATCCACTAAACATATACACATGCTATTATTGCTGATAAATTACTGATGGTAATTTCAAAGGTTCATAAATTAAAACTTACAAATTAGAAAAAAGCTTGTCTTTCTTGGTAAAGACACATTATTTTGACCATTAGTTACCTTTTATGTCGGCAATGAATAGCCAATGAAGTATAGCTAAGTTTGCAAGCAGGCTTAGTGGGCATATAAGGTGAGATGTAAGCACTGGGCAAACATATAGACCATTGCTGTTATAAATCAAACATAGAGTTTATTAAATATTATAAAAAGATGATCGTCAAACCAA
>NQII01000522.1:103254-120943 GCA_002778355.1 Clitarchus hookeri | reverse complement strand
TCCATTTTCACCTCACCCCACCCCCCACCCTCTTTACAGTATCTTAATTAATCCCTACTAGCTGTCTAACTGCTCTCCATGCTGCAGTTATTCTGAATAATAGGTGGTGGTCATAATATAACTCAAATGTGTAAAATTTAAAAAAAAATGTTGTATTGGTGGGAGAAATAAAATTCTTTACTTTTCTGTGTGTGCATAGACTACATTGCATTGATCTGTTTCTTATCTGATCAATCAAAAGTCTTTTTAGAGATTGCAATATTTTTCTAACTAAATATAAAGTTAGGATAAATTCTTAATCATGGTCTTAGTTCCCTTTAAGGTGTGAAGTTTGTTAAACAGATTATGCTAATACTCTGCGAGTTGATAAAATTAATCTTAAGTAAACATATTTAAGCTAAGAGTAATTATGCTATGCAAATTAAGCTGATGGATGTTTCAGAAGTTGTTATTTTTATAAGAAGTGACATCAGAATGGCTCGGTAGTTTGTGGTCAGAGTACAGTATTGTTTACAGGAATTTTTGTTTTCCAATAGTTTTAATTCTACGTTGTCCTTCTGTTCACAAGGTTACTGATGTGGCTGATGCTATGATCCTGAAACGTTTATTTACTGAACTGTTTTGCCGTGGAGGTGTTGTGGTAGCAACTAGCAACAGGCCTCCAGATGATCTTTATAAGAATGGTCTTCAGAGATCAAATTTTGTTCCATTTATTAAGGTTTTGAAAGACCACTGTGAAGTTGTATCCTTGGACTCTGGGGTTGATTACAGAGTGAAATCTATCAAGGGACGAGGCCGCTGGTACTTTGTGTGGGTATTAATTTTACTTTGTGTGATATTGCTTATAAATGTTTTAAGTCAAAATTTAAAAGTTTTTTTTTTTTTTTCCAGAAAAAACCAATGTAATGCTGATGAAGAAATTAATAAAATTTTCAAATACTTATGTTCTCAAGAAAATGACATTGTTCGACCCCGTGTTCTAAGGATTAAAAGCCGTGATGTCCATTTTAACAAAACTTGTGGTCAAGTGATGGATACAACATTTGAGGAGTTATGTGATAGGGTAAGTGTTTAATTTTAACCCTGCATGTATGGAAGTTTTTGAAGTTTATATTCTTTGAATTTGAAAAATATGTGTTTTTTTAAAAGGTTATGTTTTGTGTACATCAGCATACCCATTTGATAGGTTTCTATTCAACATTGTGGTTTTTTTGGTATATTTGTTACACTTAAAATACACTATAAACATACTGACAATATTCAAAGTAGCATTTGTTGTAGCCTTGTCTCAATGTTACGCCATGTCCATTCCAGATTCCAAATATAGACCACTATTGCCAACTTACGCGTTGCACACTACAATACGTACCCTTTTCAAATATTTAGATTAAGCCTACACACACATGCCCTTACTAACTATACTATAATTTGCATCATACAAACTCTATTTATATTGCTTTACATATTCATCTTACTGGGAGCTTTTATCACATGACCTGACCTTATTACCCTTTTCTCATTATTGCCTTTATTTGCCATTTTAGTTGAAACATTTTCTTTGTCATTACTTATACCTATACCCCTTTTATTCTCTGCTTTTGTCAAACTAAATGTGTATGTCTTAATTTATGTCACTGTGGGTATTATTTTCAAAGCCTTTACAACCATTCACCACGCTGCTCGTTGCCCTATCATATTCCTCACACTCTGTATCCCAATATCTTCAGATTGATAGCTATCTGCCATTATTTTGTTGGGTGAAACATCACACACACTGCTGTCTGCTGTGCTCTTGGATTTTTTTTGATGGGATTCATTACATCTAATAGTATGCCACGGGTGTTCCTTATTATATATGACCTAGGTGCATCATGTTTCCTTACCATTGTAGCAGGTTGCCAGACTTAATTTTTGCTTGTTGCTCTCAGGGATCTTTGGTTGTATTTCCTTGTGTAGTACTGTTGGTTTGTCATAATTTTTTGTTGAGCCTCCTTTTCTATCTTTGGCTATAAAGCTTGGTTTGTCACTGGCAATAATGTTCTTATTTGTCTGCTTATCAGCAGCTGGCATGGAGATATGTTTAGGCTTGACAATTGTGGGTTTCTGTATTCCATCAGTAGGTCTCTGAAATCTTTTCTTTCAACCAATTTTTTTTTTTAATATCATATCTGCCACATGACATCTCTTTTCTGCCTGGTTGTTGACTGCATGTTTGGACATTTATTACATATGCCTGTGCAAATCTTGTAAATGTTTGTGAAAGTAATGGCATGTTATCTGCTCTAATCACCTTTGGGATACCATGGCTGCAAAATATCCCTCATCTTTTCATACACATTGTCAGCTGTTTTTTTGCTTTATTGGTGGAATTTTTAACCACTTTGAAAATAAATTTATGACAATCAGGTAGTTGTTATCTGCACTTTGTAGAATGTTCATGGATATTTTTTCAAACAGAAGTTGTGGGATTTCTTGTGTAATCATCAGTGATTTTGTTTGCATTGGCTGATACTTCTCACACATGCGACACCCTTTCACCCAATCTGCCATGCTAGAATAAATTTGTCTCCAGTAATACACAGTCTTGGTTTTTGTAATGGTCTTGTCTCTTCCGTTGTAACCCTTGTGCAATAGGCTCAGAAGTAGAGTCTTCAGTTTTTGTGGGAGAATGAGTTTGTCATTACAAAACACGAATTGGCTATCCATGTATATGTTATTTCGCATTGGCCAAGCTTATACTTGATGCACTGTAGAACTTGTTTGTTGTGTTCAGGCCAGTCTTTGTCATACATTTCTTTGAGAGCTGCTAGTTTGATATCTGCTGTTGTTTATTTGTTAAAGAGTTCCTTTTTTTTTCTTCATACATTGGTAAGTACTGAACCAATTCGTGTACAAGCTCCTTCACTTCTGGATCTTCTTCAGCCTAGTCTGGAAGATAGGAACGGGACAGTAGATCTGCTGCCCGGGCAGATACTTCACTTCAATATTGTACTTCAGTATTTTAAGCCACAGTCTGCATAATACTGATGAAGCTATTTTATGTGTTATCTTGCTCATTGTGGCTACTAGTGGTTTATGATTCATAATTACTTTGTAACCACACACATAGTTGTGGACCTTTGTTAAGCTGAACTCAGTGGCTCTTCCTTCTCTGACTGAAAAGTTTTGTTCAGCTGGTATCATGCTATCAGTTGAAAATGCCCCTGGATGGTGGTTTCGGAGTATCAAACACACTAATCCATCTTTGTTTTCATCACATTGAATAATTATTTTATGGTTAGATGCAAAATTTGCCAGCACTGAAGCATTAGACATCAAAATTTTTATCTCATCAAATGCATTTTCATGAACTGGTAGTCGCTGAAAATTTACGTGATCTGATAATAACTGCAGTAATAGGGATGGTATTGCTGACGTGTTTGGATGAACTGCTGTACATAGTTGAACATTCCCATACATCGTTGTAGTACTTTCTTGAATGTTGGGGCTTGCAGGTCCACCAGTCCTCACACTCGTTCCTTGTCAAATCCCATTTCATGCTTGCTAAATTTGAACCCAACATAACAAGACCTCATTCTTTTTGTATTTCACGTTTTTGGCATCAGACTCGTGTTTCTTTATTTTGCCTTTTTTACCACTAGTTTTAGGGCGTTGTCGTGTTCTGTTTTTGCATACACTATCAGATCATCTTGATGTGTTGTAACGTTAGGAATGTCAACTAAGTGACTTTCAATTTTCTTTTGAAAGGTTTCACGTGCACAAATAAGGCAAAAAGAAACTCTTTGAACTTTTATACCCCATGTGGTATTGAGAAAAACAGAAAAAATCACTTCAAGTTTTATCCAGCTTGATTTAATGATAATCATCTTTGAGGTCCAGCACTTTGAAATATTCATTAAATGCCAGTGTTTCTGCTATTTCTGCTATAGTTGGCAGTAAACTATGTTCTGTGATGACAATTTTGTTAAGGTTTTTTGGATCCAGGTATAATCTTAGATCACCATTTGGTTTCTCTGTCGTCATCGTGGCCGCAGTGGTGTAGTGGTTAGACTACTCACCTCCCACCAGGGCGAACTGGGTTAGATTTCCGGTTGGCTCGCCCCCTGATTTTCACATGTGGGGTTCATGCTAGTCAGTGGGTTTTTTTTTAGAGGATTTCCCATTTCCCCTACCCTTTCATTCTGGTGCTGCTCCATACTCTCATCACTTCACCCTCATCGGCTCTCGAGACCTTGATGTTAATAGCCGCCAAAATCTCTCCACTCCACTATGTCTTCACCAACCAGTTGATGCAATGTTCCCGTGATCACCAAATTAATATTATTTTATACATCTACTACATATATTATTACTTATTATCATTATTATAGTAAATACTATTACCAAACTTGACAAAAGTGACAGTAATTAAGTTAAATTACGCTTTGAATGAAAGGATAATACTCATCAAATAATTCTGCTCTAAATATTGTATACAATCGGACAAATGTCTTTGCATTATGTTGTGAAATATTGCTTTTAATGGTGTTTTTAAAATTGGTAATGTGTGATATATATTACAAAGAACTTTCTGTAGTTTACTGGGAAAATTAAAATGTTTGAGGAATTATTCATGTTCTCAAAAAATATTTACCAGATTTCAGTCATGAAATCATATTCCTTAGCGTTCACAAAAATTGACGCAAAATAGATAAATAACCTTGGCTTTAGTTTTATGGAAAAGGCGCTAGATTCAGGTTCCCATTTCTTTTTTTTTTTACAAGCCGCAGAATTTTGAGTAAGTGTCAAGTCTCCCTTTTCGGCAGGAGACACCCAATTTTCTCTATATTTTCCTGCCTTCCAGCTTGTCAATCTTTCTTCCCACTTTTTGCGATATCATATTTTCACCACATTATAACGAGGCGAAAAGGAGAGAGTAATTTTTTTTTGCATATCTTTATGTATTGGTATTCATAAATGGCTGGACAAATTTTGACAAATAAGGTATTGTTGGAGGCATTGTGACACTGGGTGACATTGTGTAGGTGCTGTCATAAAATGATCAATATGGTGGATGCTAGCAGCCATAATGTCAACTGAAAAAAAAAATTTTTGAACCCCAGTGTTAGATATACAGAGTGGAACTGAACTCTACCGACAAACTTCAGCAGGTGATTCCTCATCAAAAAATAAGTCTTAAAATATAAACACGACATACAGTATGAGTCTATTCTGAAGGGGGGAAAACCGCCCTTGAAAGTAGGACTGAGCCGATATCGGTACAGATATATCAAAACCGGCCAATATCATTATTATCGGAATTGTGCGCAATTCCTTTTTAAATAGCTGATATAATAACCAACATTTTGTCCTAAGAATCTAAGATGATGCTGTTTTCAACTTGCCATAATTGGAGTGCTTTGCTCACTATTTGGCTTTATTAAAATAATCACTATTTTTTAAATTGGTTTTTACTAAAGTACCCAACTGGCTGTGTTTATTTTCAAAGCAAAATTATGCACTTTTGCATGATTGTTTATGAAACATGTATACAACAAAACAATAGTAGCCACCATTTGTGTTTACTGAATTTTATCTATGGAGGCAAGCTTGCAGCATAAACAAAACTTAACATTTAATCATCCTATTACATATATAATATTAACAATAATTAATATTTACAATTACCTCCAAAAATATTTTGTCTTAATTGTTTCACAACAAACCGCGAACACGGCTGCACATAAAAAAATACTTATGTAATCTTGGTTATATGCTGCACATTACTGCCGCCCAGCGGTGCCATTCCGACAGTTTGCCTATATTTTTTGTTTGTTTTGTTGGTTTGTTTGCTGTTGCTGTAGTAACATGACTGTGTTAGGTTAGGGTTCGAATGTGGTGAAATTATTTACGTGTGCCATCAATAAACAAATTATATGGCTGGATGAAAAAGTGATTTGTGGAATTTCTTTGTACCGTAAGAAACACACAAGAATGCAAATCTGTTTATAATATTTGCAAATGTTTGGTTTCGAGATGCGGTACATCATCAAGGAACCTATAGTACCACAAACGTAAAACGGCACATTGAATGTATGCACCATTTGAAGTGTTATGTTTTTTTTAAGAGTTTCATTGCTTAATGACATGCTTTTGGAGGTTATTTTTGTCTTATAAATATGTTTAAGCTTAATATGTGGTTCCTAGATTTATATTTATCGTAATAGTTAGGCCTATCACTGAAACAATAAAAACGAAGACAATTAGAATTTTATTTAGGTAAATGTTTAAAAATTAAGTTTTAATTTTTTGAAACTTGCAATAATGTTATTTTTCCTTGTGAAGGCAGTATCGGTATTGGTATCTGTAATAACGATAAGTTTGTATCGGCAATATTGGAAAAGGCTCAAAAACCACCTCTACTTGAAAGTATAGTTGAAGCAAATGTTTCTTGCTAGTAACACTGTCAGAATGAACAATAAATGTCTCTGAGTTTCCAGATACTACATTATTTCATGTTGACGTACAAAGCACAAAAATATAGACTCCAATATCAATCCCCATCCATGAAAATTGAGGGGTTGGCAGCACATTTGTCCAAATAAAAATGTAACTGCATCACTTATTTCTATGTTTTTCCCTGTGGATTTGTAATCTACCATATATGGTTAATGAAAATTCCATTATGTGTTTTTAAGCTAAATGCCGCCATTTTTGACCCCTTCTGTATATGTTTTTGACCTATTTTTTATGAGGAATCACCTGCCGAAGTTTGTCAGTAGAGTTCAGTTCCATCATGTGTAATAATATAGTACATGTATAAAATAATATCCATTTGACTACCATTAAATGTCACAATGTCGGATTTGTGAGCATGAATTTAAAGCTCTTAACAAGAAGATTCCAAAAATTATAAAAAATAAATGAATCATAAATAAAGTTGATAACAATGATAAATATATTAAATAATTTAGTAATAAGTGGTGAGCCTAGTATGATGACCAAAATACAAACTGCTTTGCAGGACCAGTTTCCATTCATTATTGATGTACAGGCCAGGCCTACTTGGGAAATAGTTTAGTGTTTTCAACAAAACCCTTTGGTTATGTTGCTTTTATGGTGTTACCATACATCCATTTACTACTATTCATTATTGACATACAGGCTTATGCAGGAGATAGTTTTGTATTTTCAATTAAACTCTTTGTTACATTACTTTTATGGTGATACCATGCAACAGCCTATGGGTCAATAATGAAAAAAAGTAGGTGAATTGTCTAAGGTTATTCTTTATGATAATGTTTATAAATACAAATCTTGGTATTACCAGCAATGCTGTATAATGCTGCTACCAATTATAATTATATACCATGCCGTTTTTTATTTCCATTGACTTTAAAGAATAGTTTCAATCATTATGTAGAACGTTGCTACACAAGACTTGATCTTGTCCAGCATAGTATAACCAGTTGACATACACCAATGTGTGGACAAATGAGTAATCATGCAAAGGTTTTGGTTTTTCCTTGGTGAGCTACAAAAACCTAAAAACTCTAAAAAAGGAAGTCAAGTTATTTTAAAAAAACACACTCGCAACAAGTACATATGTGCTATAATTTATAGATGTAGGTAGAACTAAAAAGTATGGAACAAGTTTTGTATTTATAATTATTATCATAAAGAAGAACTATTTATATGTTCACCTACAAACAATTATAAATATTAAGCTATATTTAATGTAACTACTTGTGTGCATATGGTCATATCACAAATAGTTATTTTATTTATACTAAGCTGGGGTCTGAAGCCTTCCAACAGACAAGCTGAAAATTTTAAGCCCTCTGACTCCGGCAATGTCAATATTTGCCCACCTGGTAAAATATACTGAGTATTGCAGATCGACAATTGACAATTAGAGTGAAAAACAATGTTACCAAGTAAAAAATAACTATAATAACCTAAATTAAGCAATAGTGATTAATAAAGAAGAGAAAAAGCATGTAGACCAACAAAAACATGTCAATTCTATCAAAATTGCATTAACACCAATGAAATGGCAAGAAAAACAATGAATGCAACTAACATGTAACAAAATTGAGTGGATACAAAAAAATGGAGTGAAAAAATTATAATTAAGAGAAATTCAACAAAACCGAATGTAAACTAATGAAATATGATAAAAAACAAAATAAGGCAAAACAAAAAAATTTTATGAGAATGAATCTGATATAGTGCGAAACAACTAAAACAAGCAAAATGTAATAAAATAATTTAAATAATTACAATTTTATGAATATGAATAAAACCAACTAAAAAAGTTAAAGGAAATTTTAAGCTCATCTGTTGGAAGGCTTCAGACTCCAGGTTAGTGAAAATAAAATAATAATTATTTGTATGTTAAAATATACATACAACTATGTGCACACAAGTAGTTACATTAAATATAGCTTATTATTTATAATTGTTTTACGTGAATGTCTAAATAGTTCTTTTTAATGATAATGTTTATAAATGCAAAACTTGTTTCTTGTTGTTTAGTTCAACCTACTATGTATCTGTAAAAGAAAATTGCAGACTTTCGTGGCCATTGTCAAAATGGTTGTCTTGGCTTCCAGGCTTGAGCCATGTCTAGTTGGTTTCTCTAATAATTTGAGGTGACCCTGGAGGTGCCTGCTGCAAGGTTAGAGAAACCAAAAAATATGGCTCCAACCTAGAATTCAAGACTGCTATAATCCATTCACGGTATCTTCGATACTTTTGAAAAGAACCTTTGAAAAATCACCCTAGGAGTTACATGTTCAATTGGTTATAAAAAAATTGTATATGGAAAAAGGTTTTGTCTTGCTTTTAGCACTGAAGCACTATATAAATTGGTTGTTTTAAGTTTTAAGTATATTTTTTCAATAAATTATAATAATTTGTTAAAAGTCCGTACGAATTAACAACGGATTTTGAAGGGACATGTTGGTTATAGCTGAAAAGAAATAGTTCGTAGGTTAAATATTAATATGTATAAATTTAATGCCGTAATTGTAAAGTTAATATTGCTAAACTATATATTTACATTTTTACGTAGCACTCATGGGTAAAGATTTCACTGTTATTAATTGAAATTAAATAAATTTCAGTGTCTGTCCAGCGGACTCATACACTCCATCTTGTCCGTTTGGGCACGTTTTTTTCAGAAGTATAACCACGCCATATTGGATATTGGAGACGCTGAATTGTGGTTATAAAACTAACGTAACACATTCTTTCTACTTATAAGATAATTCTAGGTTAAGATGTAATTTTAGTATTAGCGTTGTTATTTCTGCACTTTATCAAATAAACGTGCAAAATATAGAAAGGCATTTGAATATTTCCGTTACGTAATTCCCTTCGCAATCCTTAACAGAAAAACATATTTTAAAAGAATGAAAAGGAATCGAATTTTGGTCAATAACTGATAATCGATTATTTTCGAAAGCTTTTTGTGAAGCGTAAGAGATAGCAGCACAGTAGCGTTTGCTTACACGTCTTTCTATTATATCGTCTTTGCGCCGCAGGTAGTGTTGTTTTGATGTTGTGGCAGTGAAGAAGTGCGACAGTTTCTTGATGGAAAAGCGATGTACCTACACCGCAGGTTTCAAAATGAAAGTGATTTTGTTCGCTGAAGAGTTTGGAAATCGAGCCGCGGGCCGTGAATTCGTAGTAAATGAAACGTTAGTGCGGGGCTGGCGGAATTTTTCTCACTTATAACTCGTACCCCGAGTTTTCAATACATTCTTTTAAATAAAATGTGCGAATTATATGTGATAAAATACGGTACCATTTATCACAGTGAAATCTTTAACTTGAGTGCTACTTCCAAAAGTTTATTATGTAAAATTTAACTTTTTCCTTACACCAAATATGTAAATAAATCTTAATACAATAAGTAAACTTTAATTAAATTATATCATTAACAGTTCCGATATATACTTCAATCTACCTTTTTGTATGTATTACAATATTTTGCTAAATTGATTAGCATTTTTTAGACATTTGGAGAATTTTATTAAAGTATATGACAGTTAAGATTACATGGCATTGTTTCTCTTCAAAAATAAATTTTGGTAGTTCCCACATGGACACTGTTAACAAAATATTTGACAGTTCCCACATGACACTGTTTGTTTACAAAATATTATAGTGTTCCCACATGGCACTGTTTACAAAACGTTTGACAGGTGTCACATGGCAATGTTTTGTTTACATACTGCGGAATGATACATAATCGGGTCCCTGAAAGTAGATCTTTAGCAGGGCTTCAGAAAATCTTGAAGTTACCGTGAATACATTATATCTATAAATTATAATACATATGTACTTTTTAAGTTTTTTTTTTCTTAAATAACTTTTTGAGTTATGTACATTAAACATTGGAGTATGGCCAGAACTACTGAGTGTAGACACGTGCAACGAGTCAATGTCCTGATTCTGTTTCGGAACCAGTAAATATTTTTTATTTAAACGAGAAAAACAATTTTTAAAGTGCCTGATCTAAGGTAAGTGGTTTAAAAACATGTTGCTGTATGTATGTATAAGAGAATAAAAATTTCAATATAGCAGAAGTATATACAAGTGTCATACAACATTTTGTGGTGTTCACATAATCTTCTATAATGGCTATTTTCTAAGGATGTTATGTGATTGTGGATACTGCCTTTTGGGCAAAATGATTCCTCTGAGGGATCATTTTGCATGCTTTTAATGTTATGCTGCAAACTTTTTTATTAATTTTATTGTAACTTGTTTAATTACTGGAAATAAGTTGTAATAGTTTTATTTTATCTTCCTTTATTCAGAAATCAGTCTAATATCAGGGTTTTATTCCTTATTAGCACACCAGAGATGGAAATGTTTACTCTATAAAACATATATTTAACTTTTTTGCTGCAGGAAAAACTTTTATCATTTTTATCCAAAAAGTGTAAATAAAAATGTAAAAAAATGTTTGCATATAATTTATTATTATTAACTTATTTGTAACACACAAACTATTTGTAAAGTATATACAGGTTATTAGGTGTGCAGACTTTCTTGTAGTTTTTTTGATGTTGAACTACTCAAAACAAGGCACACAACAGAGTGGAGGATAATTGGCATGTTAAATTATTATTATTATTACTGTCTTATTTAAAAAAAAAAAACAAATTATCTGCTCATTAATGTTTACAGGTTATTAGATTTGCATACTTGTATTTACAGGTAATTACATGTGCAGACTTTCATGTAGATATATTGGTATGGTACTCCTCAAAGCAAGGCACAGGACAGAGTGGAGGATGATTGGGACAATTCTTGCACATGTAGATGGTTTGCTTCCGTTTACAGTTTCCTCTTCCTTTTTGATTGCATTGCTAAGGCTTTATGGAGCAAACAATGCGATTTGGCTTGTGGTTCTTGTCACTTCGTAGTTCAATAAAATGGTGTTCAGTCAGTCTGGTAAGTGGGACATTATCAGCACAAATACGACCTTTCTTTTTTGTTGCTGGTCGAGAACACTCTTCCAGAAGTCCCTCAATGATGCGGTTCCTGTATTTTATAGCAGACATTTTAGTATCTCACGACATATTGAAGGCAATTTTCCCATTCACGAGTGTTGCTTCAACCATGAAATGCCACAATACATGATACCACTTCCTGTTTTTTGTGATAGTAACAGTATGATGATGACAGTTGGTCAAAAAGATATACACCATTCATGTTCCTGTTACACTCCAATACCATTTTTGGTTTAGAAACAATTCTGTACCCATTTTCAGTTTGTTTAGCTCTTGTTCTCACTTCAGTCAACTCATTGCCATGCTCAGTTGACAACAGAGTAGCTCGTCCAGTATTTTGCCAAGAGCACACAATCATTCCCTCTGCTTTGTCCAGCCAAAATTTTGGCTTGTCACCTTTCTTCATTTTGCAAACTACTAGTTTACACTCAGTTGGCATGCCATGCCTGTTTGTTCGAACTGTCCTGCAAGCACCTATGTCAATTTCTCTGAGGAACTGGAACAGTGACGGGCTATAAAATAAATTGTCACAATAGAGAATTCGCTGTGTGTGTTCAAACCCCAAAATAAGTTTTCGAACCACTTGCTCACTTAACCCCAGGCTGGGATCAACATTTACTCATAGCCCGCATTTTCCGACACAAACATTGAACATCAACAGGAAACCTGTTTCACTGTCACACAGAGACCACTTTGTAGAAGGTTTTGATGGCATGTATTGTTTGAACAATAGACATCCTTTGAAGTGAAGCATGGTTTCATCAACAGATAAGCATTGACCTGGTGCAAATTCATGCAAGTATGTGTCTTTCACTGTGTCTATGATTGGACGAATTTTGAAGAGAGGGTCATAATCCTAACGCGTTTTTGGAATTTGCTTGTTGTCAGCGAAGTACAGAAATGACCTGAGAATCTGGTATCTGTCACGAGACATAATGTTTGAATAATCTGGGGTAGCATTTATCCAGGATGTTTCACAGAAATGCTGTTCTATTGATGTTTTGCGACCCAAACACATAACAATTTCTACAGCTGTCATTGCCTGTATGTCCTCAGGAGTACACTCATTACACTGATGGTACCTTGAACGAGGTGATTTCTCTGTCTTCATATTTTCATAAAACTGGGATGCATATACATTTGTTTGGTCTGCTACTGTAGCAAAAATATACCTGAAAAAAATTTTGTAAAAACAGTCTTACTGCTGTTTCATTTGAGGTTATGTGTTTTTAGTGACGAATGTAAAGGAGATTTGTTACACCAGTCAAGCAAAATATTTACATTTTCACTGCCCGTGTTCAACCAGTCATTACTATATACACACCTAGTTTCAGTTTCCTTCACTTTCAAAAACTGGTGCACAGGATCGTCACTCACTGTGTCACTGTCACTATCACTCACATTTTCTGACTCCACACTATAAGTTATTTCATCTTCTGTTTTGCAAAAACCAACTTCATTTTCAGATTCACTTACTTCCAAATCTAAATCTGAATCAGCAAACAAAATATAACATTCTTCTTGCACCAATCCTTTTCTACTACCTGATGCCATTGTGGGCGAGAATAACACCAAAGATAATACACTCGCAGTATGTAAATACTGTGCTTTTATAGTCAAAGATAGTTGTAGAACATCGAGGTATCAATTTTATAGATAGCAGCACTTATTAGAATACAGTTACATGTCGAACGCACACCGCAACTTAGGAATCCACCCTATTAGACTAAAGTTGCATGCCACAAGTAAACGATAATTCTTGGCATTCGAGAATAGTCGAACATCGCAGTTAAAGAGTAAAGGTCATGTTGGAACATTCTATTATACTACACAGTATATTGCTACTAAGTTTACCACCCTCAAATTGCCCCTCGTCCTTTTACATACAAATCTTTTTCATTATTTAACCGTAGAGCTGCACATTTTCAGTGGAGGTACTGTTACCGCCCAGAGATCCAGAGATGTATTCCAAGAGCATGTCTGACTTTTCGAAGGCGGAGTCAGTCCAGACTTCATTTTCATGGACAACAATACACATGTGCTGGAAAATGTGGTTGTCAAGCTGCTCCAGGAAGGGAACTGCACATTGACACAGAATTTCTTGGATATATCGCTGAGCTATCAGGGTTCCTTCAATCACGACCAGTGGGATGCGGGAATAGTAGGAAATGTCACCCCACACCATGACACTTCTCAATGGGGTGATGTGCCTCTCTACAATGAAGCGTGGATCACAACATTGACCAGGACATCTCCAAACTAAAATTTGGGGGTTGTCTGTATCCAGACAGAACCATGATTCTTTGCTGAACACCACTCACCGCCAATCCACCAGTTGCCATGCTGCCTGTTCCTGGCAGAAGGTCACACATGCTTGGCGATGCTCAGGTCATAATGGTAGTCATCGTAAGTGACACATCAATCACAGATCCTGCTCTGCTAGCTGCCTGGGGCTCTCTCTTCTAAGTTTTTCAGGCAGTCTATCAGCTGGTCTCGGTGTTGATCTCGACAGTCAGCGCTTCTGCCAATTGAGAGATGCAGTTTGAAACGATCTGGAGCAAAATATGCCCAAATAGGTATTCTAAGTGCACTATCGTTTCGAGACCTCACTCCTTCGGCAACTGTCTGGTTTTACCGACTGCCTTACCACAACTCTCTTTCCCTCCCTCCTGTGTGTTCAGGCAGGGACCATTACGAATGCAAACATATGCTGTGCCTACAATAATGTATAATGAAATTAGTACTCGTGTTACAAATTGTGCATTTTAAGTGGTTAGTTGATGCAGAAAAGTGCTTGTACATATAGTTATTATTTATACATTGTCTTATATAAAACAAGTAATATTCAATTTATCAGTGCACAACACTGGATATTTAGAGTTTAATTTCTCGACGTGGCTACTATTTCTTCATATGGTTAGACTATTTGCTGAGGAAAATGGCGACACTGTGAATGGTTAACGTGTTGTATATACAGGTTGGCATTTAAAAACCGGAACGTACTGTTTCACATATAAAAACAACAGTTAAAAGATGAGATAATTGGTTACGTAGCAATCCCATTTAGCAGTCCATTTAAATAAATTTTACAGTGATGTACTTCAAGAAATACATAGAAGACGATACGTGAAATGTTGTTTTAATAAATACAATCGTAAAGTTTGCCTAGAAGATTGTGTTTAGCCTAAACAACAATTCTTAAATTGTAAAAACTGTAAAATTTTTTATTGTAGAAAAAAACTAATTTCCATTACCACTAGTGAAGTAAAGTGCTTCGTACAAAATCTCTGTAGCCTATATATTTATTCATAAAATGATAAAAACTGCCCATTTAATTAGTTTGATTATTGCATGTAGGAATAAAATTTTCTATTTTTTTATGAGAAGTAAAAAAAATATTTGACAGCCGAGCCCCGAACCCAAAACATATTTCTCTATGCACTAGCAGCTACGTGACATAACCACATGACCATTTGTACATTTAGGAATCGTGCTCAAGATAAATTAATACAATGTACATTCTTCGGAACATGTATTGTTACAGTTCAATGCATTTAATAATGTTCCACATGTATTATAACCTTTATGTGGGTTATGTACTACGTTTTAAGAAGGACGGCACCATAAAGTTCTGCTAGTTTGCAATAAGTACGGCCACGATTCTTCTCACCCGCCATGTTGAAACTGTGTTTCCGATCGGGAAAGCAGCTTTTTACAACACATTAGCTGTTGAGTGCTCTGTATTGTTTTCTCATGAGAATCGAGAAGTCATCTTTAACTTAGAATACCAAACACCGAAAATATTACAAAAAAATTTTATTTTTACGATAGAGAGCTGCATCTCAAAAAACTTACAATAGAGGCCCTGGATATGGTACTGGTGGACACAGGTGTATCTCCAGCTGCAGTAACATGTCCGTGGATGGTGCACAGCAACGCCCATGAAATGCTTACAGCCTGTCGCATGACGAAACAATCTTCCCTGCTGATGGTCCGCTGGGGTTGACCTGAGCCTTATCAATGGATGTGTATATCCTCCTGTTCACACTACATCCGACACATACTCAGTGTTGGCAGAACAGGTCAAGTGGCAAATAATAAGCTGAAACATCAAGCCTGCCTCTTGGAGGCCAATTATTTCAACATACATTTATGGAGCCCAAGTTCTCAGGTTCAATTATATGACTAAATGTTAATTAATATTATTTCATGAAGTATTTTGTTTTCTAGAATTAAAAACACAAATAGATGTAGTTATAAATATATTGGGTTTGCTCAATGAAATTGGAAGAACGAAAACCTAAAACAGTAAATTATACCTTAAGCTGCAAAAATTATATGAATACTTTTATCTAGGATTCATGTTTTAGTAATATAGCTCAATACTAACTATTCTCAATGAAACAGTGTAAAATGATGAAACAATTTTTTGGTTACGTATGGCATGAACTTTGTAGTTATTACATTTTCATAATGGAAGATCATTTCACATTAAAATATTGCTTAGCAAGATTGTTCAGCAAGATTATAACTATTGATATTTTGAGTAATTTACAATTCAATCTGTTAATTTTTTGTAATAATTACTATAAAAGGAATGATGGTGACTTGGTTATTTGAGTAATTAAGCATCTTAAATGTCTGCAATTTGAATTTAGAGTCACAGTTCCAAGCTCTGCCACCTACATACTGCTAGTGTACATGTTGTGTCACTATTGTTTCCAATTCTTAAGTATAGGCCATGTCTGGTATTGTTCTCAATGGTGTTTGCTTAGAGGAGATTTTTATTAAATAAAAACAGTTATGTCAGAAAAGAGTTTCACCGTAATTTATAATAAAGGTACATATGTATATAAATATTAACCATTATGAGTTTTACAGTGATGGGGGCAATTTACATTTAGAGTTGTGAGCCACTTAACAAGGAATTATGTTAAAACCTCTGACCTTATCTCATGATACTGAAGGATGTAGAATACTTATGTCAATGGTCAGCATGTCCAGCTCTAGAGACATCTTGTCGGTTGGTCTTGATGGCAGAAGTGTGTTTTGCAATATGTTCGTGGGTTAATTACATCCAAAAGTCCATGCAACATGGAGGAGACAATTGCTTGCATCTCTACGTAATGTTTTATTGAATGTCAACAATCATGACCCAGGAGGTTTGAAATTATTTTCTTGTTGAGTACCGATGACATGTCTGTTGTGCCTGTAGCTGATCCATGTTACAAAGGACTGCCAAGACTCATAAGTGTACTGCACGTACACCACAGGTGGTCATGTGAAGGAATGAATGAAATTTAAACATCTGCACTGCACATTGAAACAGCTTCTTGAAGTTATCATTTCATAAACAACACGGCTATACAGTAGACACTACACAAAAGCATGCTAGAAGGGCCTACTTAATAGTATCTATTACTTAACAGCTGTAAATAGTAATTGTAACAAAATGTTAAGAATGTGGCATGCCTTGGTAGGTCCAACACCAAGGACTGGGAGCTGTGGTGCTGTCCGTCATGTTGGATTGTGTCGAAAGATAGCTGCCGGACTCTTTAAAATTACATTACCAGTTTTTCCTTCAAAATAACCACTTAGACTTTCGAAAAAGTATGTTACATCCCCAAACTTCCATTCCCCCCAAAATTTCCAAAAATTTGTGAAAAAATTTTTGCTCGTCAATGTGGCAGAGTGGCTCCATATTGTGGCTGAAGATCCTCAAATGTTGTTAAAATGAAGAGCCTATGATATAATTATAATTTAAATTTATTTTATAATATCAAATTTTTTATGTATAAGTATATTGGTATATATATATCACTGGACTTGTCTTTTCAAGGTGAATACAGTTGTGATGTCATTATCATTATGTAACCTAATCACAGGACCGTCATATTGGATTTAATATGTATGTCCCTTCCCCTCACTCTATACCCATTCTCTCACCACCATCCAGTCCTGTCATCCCACCTTAACATCATCTCCTCCCTCTCACACCACGCATCTCTCCCCTCCACTCCGCTACCGCCCCATTTTATTTTGGTTTTACTTTGATAATACTGTCTAAAAATTAGTTAAGTGATTGTCACGTCATGCATGGTCCCGAGCATCGGAAATGTGCTGAAGGAATAGACAGACCAATACATAAGCCAATCCCCACCCCCTCCAAAGTCCCATAATCC
>NQII01000522.1:75867-100977 GCA_002778355.1 Clitarchus hookeri | reverse complement strand
ACACACACACACACACACACACACACACACACACACACACACACACACACACACACACACACACACACACACACACACACACACACTCACACACTCACTGTCTCTGTCTCTCACTCTCTCACTCACTGGTATTCAGAAACAAAATACGTAAGACACATCAGTCTCNCACACTCACTGTCTCTGTCTCTCACTCTCTCACTCACTGGTATTCAGAAACAAAATACGTAAGACACATCAGTCTCAACGACTTACTAATAATAATCGTTCATTATTAAGGGGGAGGGGACTCTTATAATTTTCCATGTTGTTGCCTTAATCAGTTTTAATGGTTGTATATTACTTTCAGGCATGCACTGTCTTTTCCCAAAAGGAGGGTTATACCTGCTTTATGAAAATTATATGGTTCATATCTTCCACCAATTTTTTGTCTATATAATTTAGCAATACTCTATTAGTTGCATATATTAGGGTACTGTATGAATTGTAGGTGCAAAATCATATAATAACAATAGCATTGGAATATAAAAATGATGGCACACGAAACAGCTTGAATATGAAGTGAATAAGTAATGGAGCCACTCAATATATATTTTTCAAGTTTATTTGGCTGGTCTGTAAACAAGTCAAATGCAAAAGCATCGCTCGGTATGCCTAAAAAAATTCATGGTTCTCGTGATCTGAATTGTGATAGACGTAACAATTCTTCTCTGTATTTACCAGTGCAGGTATTTTTTTCCAAATTTCCAGTAAAATGATTTTTTATGCCCTTAGATTTTCAGTTTTCTTTCTCTGAGTAGAGGACAGATCAGGTTTGTGATAGAATGAAGCTGAAGTCCCGGCTTTGAAGTGATGTGAGAAAACATGACGAGTACTATTTATTTTGGTTGTTCCCCTATCCTCTTTTACTGGACTCAGACATATGTATGTTCAATTCATGTTCGGCTGATCTCCTCTAGCAAAATTGTAGTAGATTTTTTTTGTAGGCACTGTGCTGGCTAAAAATAATTTTTATGATCAGTGAAAAAAATTAACAATCACTATGGTTGCCTTCATTCCGTGTGGGTAACTTGAAAACGTCGCAAGTAATTGAATAAAAATTTTCTGTGTGTGGGGATGGGGTGCAGTTTTGACACGTTTACTTTCATGGATGTTTGTAGATTAGCATTTCTCCAAAAATTATTTCTTTGTTCCGGTTTAAGAGCTTTCTGTACTGGGTTTAAAAGCATGGAATATCTATAAATAACTCTGGAAACTTGTGTCTCAGGGAAAACAACTTTGGTTTTTTATGTGGGTCATAAGGAGCAAAGGTGACGTGACTTTTGCCCTTTCACGTGAATGTGTGTGCGCATGATAAGCTTTTGCATAGAACAGATGCCGCAGAGCTAGGAGGGGGAGTGTACATATGCCACAGCTCGAAGCGCATGCTTGAAAATTGTGTTGTCTTCAAATAGAATTTATTTTACCAAAGGCAAATGTAATATGCTTCTGTGCATGTGATGGTAACTTAACATCATCTCAGTGTGGGGCTGGGACTGGAGTTAAGCCCTTCCGAGTGTTCATGGGTGTATTTTCTTATGCTCTCTGTATTAAATTGTATTGGAATTATTTTTTTCGTGTCAGTGGTGGCTAAAGATTTCATTGGTTTGAGAACATGTACCTCTACTCAAAATCGTTCCAGCAACCTACATACCAGTATCTGGTGTGTGTACTGCAGGCCGTGGATGGCTTGAATTATTTTCTCTACAGCAATAATAATGCTGTTGTACCGTCTAACGGGGCACTGCCAAAACTTGTTTGCGTTTATAATTCTACCATTCACTCTACCACTCACTTGAGGCCCAACGACATCAGGAACGAATCCCTGCTTTGAACCATGTATGCTATTCTGATGATGAGGGATCCTCGCAAGTCTAAAGCCAAAGTGGACAATCTGGTGCACATCTCCAAACAGAAAGGCAATTTCAAGAAAGGGTTTTTTGAGCTAATTGGCACCCCAAACTATTTCATGTATGACACACACAAGACTACACTCCAAGGACCTACTATCTCGATCATCTGAACAACGTACCCCTCCATGGTGGCTTCTGAATGGAGGAGATACTGCTGTCAAAGATTTTTAATGTGTATTTGGTCGAGAAGGGGGTTAAACTACATAATGGGCAGTTATACAAGTGGTGAAGTTTCCACGCCCACTGCAATTCCTGGGTTGCCAATGTTTACATAGAGTGGTGAAAGCTGAAGTTTGTGAATAAAATATATGTGTATATGCATTTTTAAGTGTGTTTTTTATCAATTTTTGAAGTAAATTTTTTGTATTTACTTTTTTATTGGTTTTTTGCACGGTCCGTATTGTGCGGAGTCATCCCCATGTGGTGTCAGTCTTGGGTGGAGTTGACCTTTTAGTGAACTCAGTCGTGGGTGAACTCAGTTGAGGATGGAGTCAATCCCATGTCGAGTAAACCTCGTGTGGATTCAGTCTTGGGTGGAGTCTGTCTTCTGTGCACTTGTGGATTCAGTTTGGTTACCCGACACCGCACGCAACATAGCCTATGTCAGCATCTTCTAAGGTACTGCAATCCCCGATTCCTGCTTCTTCCGACGTGACGAAAGATGAACCATCTTGATCCAAATCAATGCATCAATTCCAGCATTGATGAGAGAATATCAGTGTCGCTTTTGCTGCAAAGACTTTGACTGCAAGCTAAACGTATGTCGACACGAAGTTTGATTATGGAAAAACCTCGTTTAGTGTTAACGGGCTGTTAGGTAGTGTGTGTTGTAAGGACATGCGCTGTGCCGAAATGAATATGAATAATTTTTGTGTATGTTTGTGTAGTAAAATATTTTAATAAAAAAATTTAAAAACTAATTGTATATTTTGACCTCTCTATTTTATACCAAAACTTATTACTTTAAAATAATAAACATTGATGGAAATATATTATTTTATTTAGTTAACAACTATGACTGTATACTACTAGGGCTTCTCCGTGCATACGTACATTCTCGAAGTTGGAAGTGATGCTTGCAAACTGAATTTCACGGGCTTGGTCCTAAGAAATCACAAATTATAGTATTCAGTTATGCCTATAAATATTCGTAGAAGCTGAGGTCTCTTTCTTACCATGTTTACAACTCAATGTGTGAAAATGTGGTTGCTACACCACAAACTGGCTTGGTTGGCTTCAAAAACTATGGCATAATTATTTTGAAAAAATATAAAAATTCAATGTGTCTATGGGCATAATCTGATTTAAGATTCAGATCTGACAGAGAAATAGGAGTTCTATAATACATCACTTGCCTCTAAAAATTTTAAAAATATTCAAAATAATAAACTGAAATAAAATGATTTTTATTTTCTATGCCAATTTTAATTAACAGTATCATTAAGTATAAATGTGCTTGTGGACATTGCATGAACCATAAATGCAATTCATCAAAAAACAATGAATTGTAAAATAATTTATGAATAAATATGTAACATAATATGTTTACTACATTAAAAATTTACATATTGAAATAAGGGAATACAACAAGACTGTTAAGGTGGTTAATATATGTAATTTAGGGATCACCCCTTGTCATTAGTTCATGTGGCGTAGTGAATAGGGTTTGCGCCTTGGGACCAAAGAGTTGCATGTTCGATTCCATCTGCCTCCATGTGATTTTTTTTTTCTGTATTACCAGCTGCCATAGGAAAGTGTAATTTTTTAATTTTTTCAAGTTTATAGTTATTTTGTTTCAAATACATGTTCAATATATTATCCTGTATATTATTAAAAAATATTTGCAAATTTTTTACTGTAAGTAAACAAATTTTAATAAAGTAAATTTAATTATTTTTATGGCACTGATTTCTGGATGTCTGATTGCTCCACAATTCTACACTTTGTCAAGGCTAGCAACGCCTCGCGGATCTGTCCATGCAAGCTCGACTGTCTTCTCATGTTGAGTGTGAAGAAGAAGAAAGTTGACAATGGGAGATGGGGATGGTCTACTCAATTTGGGGTGGAAAGGAGGAAGGGTTTCAATGCTATGAGTTATGGGATGAAAGGATGGCAGTGTTGTGGGGAGGGGGTGATGGGACATCGGAGGAGGGGGGTTGCTATATGTATTGGTATATTGAGCCCTTTAGTACCTCTCTGATGCTCGAGACCATGCATGATGTGACATTATAAATCATTTGGCTATTTTTATAAACACTTTTATCACAGTAAAAAACAAAAGAAATGGAATGGTGGGAATGGAGGGGAGGTGTGGGGTGTGTGAGTACTGGATGGTGGTTGGAGTGTGGGTCTAGGGTGAGGGGAAGGGGCATACCTATTAAATCCATTATGGTGGTCCTGTGATTGGTTTACATAATGGTTATGACAACACAATCATATTTACCTTGAAAAGATGAGTCTGGTGATATGTAACATGGTATACTTACACATTAAAAATTTTTAATTATAAAATGTATGTAAATTTTTAAAAATACTCAAATAATTTTTATGTATAATTATATTCTTTTGGCTTGTCAGTATGGCTAACATTTTAACTTTTGAGGATCTTCAGCCACAATTCGGAGCCACTTAGCGAAATTGAGGAGGAAGCATTTCTTCACAAATAGTTGGAAATTTTTGAGGGGTTTGGGGGGAAATGTTGGAGATAGACTTTTTTTTAAAGTCAAACAGGTCAATTTGAGGGAAAAACTGTGATTTTAACAGTTGAGTGGTGTGAATTTCAAACAGTCAAGAGGCCATCTTCTGATGAAATGTAAGATGGTGGCCATCACCACATAACCACAGTGCCCAGGGCTACCAAAGCACACTATTGAAAAACATATTACATATTTGAAAATTTGTGTTTTTAATATTTATATAGATTTGTAAATAAGGTTTATTATTATTATTATTATTATTATTCAGGATGTGTCAGCACAGCGATTACAAACTTTCAGGAGAGATAGAGTACACCTAGGCGATCGGAAATCACATAGCAATGCATGGTCAGAAACGCTTTCCTGGCGCGGTAGTGATGACACAAAACACAAAAAAGGAAGGATACGAACATAAACCTTGATTTCTTCTTCTGGGGTTACGTCAAGGCACTGGTGTATGAAACTCCGTTAACATTGTTGAGGAACTTGTTGCACGCATCATGGCAGCTATTGGGGAAGTCCGGGACACGCCCGGTATTTTTCCCAACGTCAGATCTTCAATGCGCCGGAGATGTGAGGTCTGCATCACGGCCCAGGGTTGTCATTTCGAACACCTTCTTTGATTTTTGCTGTACTAAGAAAATAAACATGTTTTCTCACCCTGTTCATGTCCTTCCTGTCTTGTGTTTTGTGTTGTCACTACCGCGCCAGGAAAGTGTTTCCGACCATGCATTGCTATGTGATTTCTGATCGTCTAGGTGTACTCTATCTCTCCTGAAAGTTTCTAATCGCTGTACTGGTACATCCTGTATTTTAAAGCATTATAATACATCACTACTTAGCCATCAGTTATGAGATCTCCGGTAATACTTAGAAAGATGAAATGTTTAATTTTCAAACTTTGTAGAACAATCACTTAAGAAAAGGATAGAAATAAGGGCATTTCAAGACAAATATCATATTGTATTGCATAGTTTTTGCCACCATAATTCTTCTTAAGTGCTGAAAAAAGAGTAAAACAAAGTTAGTCTTTTAAAGTTGTGATCCTTGTTTAGCCACTCCCATTCATGACAGAACTTGTAGGAATGCACCACACCCTACACCAGACTCCCTCCACAACTTATTTGCTGGTAGGGTAATCTGTATCAGCCACTCTTTCCACAGAGCAGTAGGAGTAGAATCAGTTTTTACCATCATGAGTTGCAGCCAAAGGTAGTTGAGGATAAATTAAATTATTTTTCTCCCCTCTTCTTGAAGAGATTTTTGAAGGGAAGTTGGGCACTATTCATTTGCTAGTGGGACCCAGCATAGAGGCTATCATCTTCCACAGGCTGGCTGAGAGAAGAGGCAAAATGTCACAGTAGTTGTTAAGCAACCCCTTTATCTCTTTTCAGTTGTGTAAGGGGAAAAGATTTTTGCACTTGGTTGTAATGAGCTACAACAGAGTATGCCAAGACAACAGATATCTGCCTCCTACTGTTTGGCCATGAGGGGTGAGGACAAAGGACGCTGCATTAGTTGCTAGGGAATCACTTCCCATCTTGCCAGGCATAAGGGGATAAAGCAAGATTTCACCTAATTGTGCAGATTAATAGCCAACTGAAAGGAGACGAGAGCACAATGAATGCTGCACTTGTTAGGCGTTTTACTCCCAGTTATTGGATGTTTTCATAAACAAATAAAATTTACAAAGAAAGGATGTCAGTTGTTAACTGGGTATATAATTAACATTATGTTGTTAATATTTTTTAATTATCTAACTAGATATTTACATATAGTTGCATTCCTAATTTTCAAAGAAAGTTTTTGTTTAAAATGTGTAGCAAATATGCAAGAAAATTCAGTAACTGCTTGTAAGGATTGTTAATAAGAAAACATAGATTGTGAAAAATGTTTCTGTAATGATACATAAATGTTTATTAGTAAACATTTTCAACATGCTGTATATTGTAAAAAATTTTTAAATATCTTGTTTGTTTTCTGTAGCCACTAGGAGCAAGCGATTATTTGCAGCTGTGCCAAGCTTTTCATACCATTCTGGTGCGCAATCTGCCACAACTGAGCATGAAGACAAAATCTCAGGCTCGCAGATTCATAACTCTAATTGATACCCTCTATGATAGTCATGTGAGTACTATGAATATTACGTTATGCTGCTAAATGCTTTGTGTGCAAGAGCAACTGTACTAGAGAAAGTCTTTGATTATATTCAACACAACAGTCATGTGTTTCCAGCTGAATTTGTATTACTGGTTTGCAGTCAACCAAAACCTTTTGAAATCTACATTTGAAAATATTCTGTGATTTTTAAGAGCATTAATATTCCAGTCACGTTAAGTTCACACTATTCAAAAGCCTTGCTAGAGTTCAAATTCAATGTACCAATTACGTACCCTTGCACTATATGTAAAAAACAACATTAGAGTGTGACATCTATATTTCAACTGCCAATCGCTTTGTTTACATTTTTCAGCTGTCCAAAAATTGCTAGCACATTAAAATAAATGTATTAATCTTATAAATGGTTAAGGTTTTTGACAGTATATTTAGGTTGGCTTTATGACTTTTAACTGTGTCTGCATTTATGATGGTTCTTTTGGTAATTATTTTACATGTTATTAAATTTTTTGTGTTATTCACAATATTGCATATTAAGCATATCACACAATAATATTTCTCAGTGACTATTTTTAAGTGTTCAACCATGGGATAAAAACTGTATAGAAAATGTTTAATTTCTCATTATGAGGGCTACATTAATTCAATTTAAGGATGGCTGCAACCAGAATAAGTATTAAAACAAATTAGTATCCATTCCAACAGATAATGAGGAAACTCAAGCACATAATTTGTGTCATTTATTTTATCACGTAACCTTAAGAGAGTACAACAGTGAGTGAGTGAAGAGATTTGGGCGGCTCTTAACAGCAAGGGCTTGAGAACTGATGAGGGTGATTGAGGTGAGTATGAAGCAGTGCCGGAATGGAAGGGCGGGGGAAAAGGGAGATCTCTGAGAAAACCTGCTGACCAGCGGCATCATCCGGCACAATTCCCACATACGAAAATCCAGGAGTGACCTGCCCGGGGATTTAACACTGTTCACCTTGGTGGGAGGTGAGCAGGAGTACAATAGTGGCAACAAACTTAACAATGGTGCCATATATTGTTAACAATCTTGTTCGCACACACAAATACTACAATTTAAATTTTTCTTTTGACTGGGTTTTTAACACTTTGAGCAATTTATTGGAGCTGTAGCAAATATTCAGTTCATAGAAATGTCTAGGATCATGTAATTTAATTATGTTTCAAACACGTAGGGAAAAGTTGTCTAGTGGTATATAAACAGACATGGCTTTTAAATAATTATTATAGTCATAAATGTTGTTCACAGTTAAATCATATAAAATTTTTACATCTAATATTCACCATATCTTACTGAACCAGCATAAGTTTGTCGTCGCTACTGGGCCACCTGAGGTATACAGGCTGATGGCTAGTAGGGTACTTGGTTACTATACTTTGGTGCAGACTAAGGGGTTGCGTAAGGGGTAAACAAATACTCGTATTCTCCAGTTAACATACCAGTATTTTATTTGTCTGAAGATAACATAGATATTTACACACACTGGCGAGACTGAGCCCCCCTACAAGTCGTAGGCCTGAAGGGCTGGTGGGCGGAATGCTATGCGTCAGGGGAAGGTTTCTTGAATGGAGACGTTTCTACTTATCTGTGACTGCGGCTTTCGTCTGCCACGACTCGTCTCGCGCTGCCGACTTCTCCGCCTTGAAAACTGCCACTACGTTTTCGGAAATGAACTCGTAAGTTCTCGGCACTTCTACTTGGTTTATCTCGGAAATTTACACATGAAGTTTCGGCTGTTCCTGGGTTCTCTCCCCGGTGACGTCACAATTGACTTACCGACCGACTTACTGACTGACTGATTGCTTGCCTCGTCGCCATCCGGCGCACGACTATGTCTTCCCAGGGAATAGCGCCTCTCGGTATGGGGCTGCCACTCGTTTCCGGGAATTTACTCATAAGTTCTCGGCACTGTTCCCGTCACACGACTGCCTACTACCATGTCTCCTTTGCCTCCAGTCTCGGCTGAACACCTAACTCGTCTCGCGGCTGTGCTGCCGAACAACTCCCGTTTCGGCTGGCAACAATTGACTCTGCCGGGATCAGAAACCCGGCCTCGATTGACTCACCCGACTCACCCAACTGCCGCCTCTCTGCGTGCGATATGTTTTTCTGACTGATTCTCACTGACGCTAGTCCGGCGGCTGGGATTCAACTCCCCCTGGTCCAGCATCTCCCGATGGCGCGGATTCAACTGACTCTGAACAACTGCCTCTGCACAACTCCCTCCGCCTTGGCTGCCTCTTGAATTTAACTCATCTCCTGATATATTTAAGTTAGCTGACAGCAGTTTCTAGAGAGAGAAATCGGGAAATCCCCTGTATACCTCACACGTTTTTTGCAGGATTTTGCGTCTCGTCAGCAGCTTGTATGATCCGACTAGTGTGGAGGGAGGGTGCGGTTACTGTGGCGGGGATCCCTACGGAGCTGGGTCTGCACTAATTCTCATCGGGGGCATTCCCGGTGTCCTTCGTCGAGGGCTTATCTATCAGCTATTTCTCGTTACTTACCCTCTTTCATTCGGCTTCGGTTCTTCCCTGCTTATCCTTACGCGTTGGGACTGCCCCGAGGGTGTTTCCCCGGTTGGTTCGTTGTCAGCTGCCTGCCCTGGCTGGCTGCTTGCCCTGGATAACTATAGCAGGGTGTGAAAACAGCGCAATGCCTATCCTATGTATACGCCACGCGTCAAGTTTTAAGGAACTCTGCCAACAATGGCAGTTTCATTAGAACATAACTTAATCCATCCAACTGAAAGAACACACATTGAAATAATTTTATTCCTGTACTATACACAAAAAAATTATTATGACTTTGTTACTAAACCATGTAGGTTATAAATATGTGTAAAAAGTTAACTTGGTAATTGTAAGTATGTTTTATGGGAAGAGAAACTTTTGACTCAGCAATATGCCATGTCACCAATTTTGCTAGCTTCCAAGTTATAACCATCGATCATCACATTTTAATACATATTTTATTATTAATAAGTCTTTAAATATTAAAATTATGTTTTAATAATGTATCACAAATTCAAACACTATAGTTTATTACAAAATAAGTATAAAATCTCATAAAATCAGAAACATTTAACTGTTGTTCGTCTCCTACTAATGCTGAGAAACTTCGAATTAAGAAAAACAATGAAATCCAGCAAAAAACATAAACAAACAACATACTCTTCATATACAAATTTTTAATGTTTCAATGACAAACATTTGTTTTACAAATAGCAGACCAAAACTCAGTTTAACAACATTTTATATGTAAACTATTTCTTAGTAGCCATGGTCAAAACAAAATTTATTGGTTATGAAATAAATATTAGAGATAGTACTTAAGTGAAGAGATATTTATAGGTGGTTCACGATAAAGTGAGAATTCTCTAAATCAACCTTTCAAAGAAATCACTACCCAGTAACTTCATACATTTTAGCGTAACCAATGACCGCAGTACTTACAGTAAAGTTGACAGGGAATTAGTAGTAGTTCCAGATCTTAATGCCTTATTAGCCACAATATTAAACATTAACAGTACCTGAAGTTTATCACTTTTTTTTTACTTTATGCACATAAGAATAAAAATGGCGCAATGATAACACATTAGTATTTTTAACAAATTTGTAACATCACTTGGCTGATGCAGCGTTTGAAGTTATTGGGGGGTTTTTTTTTTTTTTTTTTACACAGTGTTGCTCTGGATTCCGTGAATTTACATTTCTGTCTGTTCCGTTCCTCTTTTGGAAGTTACGTGTCTTGAACAATGTGACTTGTGTGGCAGGTTGTGACCCCATATGTAAAATATTTATTTACATAATAATTAAAACATTTGGGCCCATTTATCTGTTGTCAATAAAGTGCTACATTTTATAATTGCCTTTTGTATTTCAATGTTGTTTCTGGTATTGAGATGTCTATAAAATTTCACGTGATATGCCAACCTGACCAGCCTGTGTATATGTTTAATTAAAGCTTGTTGTAATAATATAAAAAACTTGAAACTTAGGTTGAGTGCATTTAATTGTTTTTGCAATGTTGTTAAGCAATTCTGGAACTTCAATGGATGTATGTTATATTTAAGTGACCATCTGAGAATACGAGCCGATACCTCGGTACATATTTCATTAGATTCTAGCATATAATGCTACAACACTGCTTCATATTACACGTGGAACATTCCTTCTGTACTTTTAATATATGGGCACAGTTCCTAGACATTTAGTTGAACCTTTTATTGTGCCCGGCCAACATAAACAGTGAGCATTCTGAGCTACCACGAATAATCTCAATTTCTGTAATGGAAATTGTATTCTGCATTAAATGCAATTTTGTGAAAGACATTGTCATCAGTTAGGTTTTGTTTTTTCAGTATTCTGGTGAAATTACGTTCACATCGCTGTAGCCATTCTAATTTTATGAGCTGAAAGTTAGAATTGTTAGCACAAACTTTTGTGTCGTTAGACCTTGTAAAAAGAAAATTCACGGGACGGAGTTTCATGGAACTGTGCTGAAAAAATGAACCTAAAAAGATGGATCAGTTTGGTTTAGCCACTGAGGTTTTATGACAACTATTTTTGATATTCGTAACATCATAGTAAAACCGGCAATTTGCTTACACATAATGAGTGTATACAACTATTAATTTCAGAGTTATTTGGGCCTTAAGTCGCACACCCTTATTAATAGGAATTTTGATAGTCTGCAGATAGTGTCACGATTGTGATGTATGCAGCAGGAAAATATTATTTTGTAATATTCTACTTAAATAAAATGACATTTTATTTAAAAGTGTGTAAGCTCGCCTTTTTCCTTAGTGCTGCCAGCACATGTTATTAAAAATAATTCCTATGTAATTTAAAAACAATTTAACATATAATATTTGGCGTATATGATGGGCCAAATAATTCAGTATTATTTCAGAGCGTTTAATTCCTATGATATTTGACGACTGGTGAAAATTTGAACCTTGTACATATTTAAGGAGGAATTTTATAAATAGCATGGTGCTAATACAATGAGGGGAAATAACCCAAACGTTGGACTCTTCTTAAACTCTCCAGACAAGATAAAGAAAAATAATTTCCAAACATTAGACAGTGTATTTCTAAATATTAAGAACCACGTCATCAGTATTCACAGAGAGATATTATTTACTGAAATTAATGTGTGTGTATTTACAGTGTGTACTGAAATATATATTCTATTTTTCTTTTATGCAAATAAATACAGTATACTTCTGAACAGTTGATTAAAAAAAACGCCACGTGGCAATGTTTACATTGAGATACGGCAGAAGAATACGCAACGCGCTGAAATTAGAAAATAAGCAGGACTTTCAAACTTCATCGTGAACAACCTTTAATTAAAATATAATACTATAATGTTATTAACAATATTTAAAGTTTGTGGTATAATATGTGATAAAAAAAACCTGTTAACCTGGGATGATTTTTGGAAGGTTTTTTTCAAAAAGTGTTAAGATACTATGAATAGACTATAACTTAGAATAAATTCTGATTAGCATTACTGAAGTAATGTTTATAGTGACACGTGGCGTGTACATGGGATAGGCATTGCGCTGTTTCCACACCCTGCTATAGTTATCCAGGGAAGGCAGCCAGCTAGCCAGGGCAGGCAGCTGACAACGAACCACTCGGGGAAACACCCTCGGGGCAGTCCTGATGCGTAAGGACACTCGGGGAAGAACCAAAGCCAAATGAAAGAGGGTAAGTCCCGAGAAATAGCTGATAAAAAAGCCCTCGACGAAGGACACCGGGGATGCCCCCGACGAGAATTAGTGCAGACCCAGCTCCGTAGGAATCCCCGCCACAGTAACCGCACCCTCCCTCCGCCCTAGTCGGAGCACACAAGCTGCTGACGAGACGCAAAATCATGCACAAAAATGTGCGAGGTACACAGGGGATTTCCTGATTTCTCTCTCTAAAAACTGCTGACAGTTAACTTGAATATATCGGGAGACGAGTTAAATTCACGAGGCAGCCAAGGCGGAGGGAGTTGTTCAGAGTCTGTTGAATCCGCGCCGTCGGGAGGCACTGGACCAGGGGGAGTTGAATCCCAGCCGCCGGACCAGCGTCAGTGAGAATCAGTCAGGCAGACATATTGCATGCAGAGGCGGCAGTCGGGTGAGTCAATGGAGGCCGGGTTCGGATCCCAGCCAGCGACATTAGTTCAGTTGTTCCGTGGCCGAGACGAGTTGTCAGTTGTTCTGTAACTTTGCCGAAAGGCGGAGCAGTGAGCTCACCGCGCTGAGAGTGATGTAAGACAGTCGTGTGACGGGAACAGTGCCGAGAACTTATGAGCAAATTCCCGGAAACGAGTGGCAGCCCCATACAGAGAGGTGCCATTCCCCGAGAAGACATAGTCGTGTGCCGGATGGTCACGAGGCAAGAAGTCAGTCAGTAAGTCAATTGTGACGTCACCGGGGAGAGAACCTAAGAACAGCAGATACTTTATGTGTAGATTTCCGAGACAAACCAAGTAGACGTGTCGAGAACTAATGATTACATTCCCGAAATAGTAGTGGTAGGTGCCGAGGTGGGGAAGTCAGAAGTGCGAACCGGATCAACGGCAGACGTCGACGCCGGAGATGAGACGCGAGGTCTTCGACGGGAATTGCCAGCCGAGATCAAAGATACATCACAAGCCCCAGGAAACCAATTTCGGACTTCAGCAAAGGTAAGCCGAGCTGACCCAGCTTCTTCAACCAAAGGCGGAGACGAGTGGTGAGCTCCAAACGACGAGCGCCACAGGGAATAGTCCAGTGCAGCCTGTAGCCGAGAAGGACGGGTGGGGGCCCGCAGAGGGCTCCTCGCCGGGATGTGGTAGGGAGTCAGTCAAAGCCGTAGGAAGAAGCCAGCTGAGTACAGCACGCCAACGAGAGCCAGTCCGAGGGCCTGTAAAAGGGCCACCCCACTAACCAGACCTCAACTACCAACGAAGACAACTCACCAAAAGCCGCAGTCACAGATAAGTAGAAACGTCTCCATTCAAACAACCTTCCCCGACGCATAGCATTCCGCCCACCAGCCCTTCAGGCCTACAACTTGTAGGGGGGCTCAGTCTCACCAGTGTGTGTAAATACCTATGTTACCTTCAGACAAATAAAATACTGGTGTGGTAACTAACGGAGAATATGAGTATTTGTTTACCCCTAACGCAGCAACCACGGATACCCTTAGTCTGCACCAATGTATAGTAACTCAGTACCCTACTAGCCATCAGCCTGTATAACTCAGGTGGCCTAGTAGCGACAATAGAATATTATGAAAAGTATTGTATTTAACGTCCTAATGAAAGTAAAATGTTTAAATTTGTATATATATGTGCGTTCATGCACATGTTTGTGTTTTTGTTTTTATATGTATATACACACACACACACAGGATAATTCGCAGCACCCGTATCACCTCTTTTTCTTGGAAACAACACAACACTAGGGGTTTGTGAAAAAAGTGTAATAACTATACCCTATATGAAGCATTGATTGGTAGTAACCCCATTTCCCCGAACATACCGGAAGTGAGGCTATAGAGGGGGAGTGGTTAGCTTTGAAATTGCAATTGGGAATGTGGGTCGTATAAAATGATGTTGGATAGATTGTCTAAAAGGAAACAACTAATACTGAGACACTTTTTTCTGATGTGCATACCTAGTGTACGTACAATCAAAAGGACGTCGGGTGTACTGTAAATACCGGCATGGTGTGAGAGAACTACTGTGAACTGGGAACACTGATTCGCACACAGCACTCTTCATAAGTGTTCTAAATGTTGACCATCCTGCATCAGACATGAGACTGCTCTCAGTCTTACATTCGCAGATGATCGGCGGACCTCAGCACTGATGAGAGATTCACATGCTACTCTGATTCTGTCATAAATGCAATGTAAAACAAATGACTGTCTGAATGAACTAACATTTATTGTCAGTTAACTTGCATGCAAAACCTGCAGTTCCTGTAAGTGGTAGATGGCTTATCTGCTTGCTGCTTAGTGCTGCATTATTCTCCGTGTTTGTTCGGAAACAGTCTAATAACAGTTAGGTGTCTCCAATTATCATTGGTTGTGCATAAACTATGCACATACACAATTTGCACCATTATGGTATTGCCGGTTGGAGTGAGAGACTCGCTTTGATACTATCAGTGATCTGTGTGCCTTACTGCATGGACTTGTGCAGTAGGTATTAGACTTTCCAAGCAAGCGCGGATAATAATACAGCACTACACAGCAAGCAGATAAGCCATCTACCTCTTAAAGGAACTGCAGGCAAGTTAACTGACATTCAAAAGGTCGTTCATGCAGACAGTCTTTTGTTTTACATTGCAATCATTAATCGTAAGTGTTGTTTCATTGTCAGACATTGTCTGTCTGTGGTGTTGCTTTCTGAATGAAATGCCATTTACAAACTAAGAAGCATTTGACATGCTATTGATACTAGGAGAATGTTGTCGAAACTGCAGAGCTGCTGCTCATTTGTACGCAGAGAAATACCCACAGCGCTTCCATCAATCGTACAATGTCTTCCAGTATATTGCATGTCGCGTACGCACAGCCAGGCTAGTGCAACCGACACACACCAAACATCGTCGCATCAGACTACCTGTGAGAGACGAGAGAGTTTGTTGATGTACTTGCTGCCATGGTAGTTAATCCTCATGATTCTACACGGAGGACTGCCCGCGACTCAGGATTGTCTCAAAGTACAGTGTGGAGAATCCTTGCAGATAATTGTTTACATCCGTACCATGTGCAGCTGCACCATGAACTGGGGATAATGACATTCCTAAGCGCATTTATTTCTGCAACTGGCACCTGAGCAAGGACAGTGCTTTCCATTGCAGCATTTTGTGGACTGATGAGGCCACATTCAAGAGTAATGGTGACATTAACATACATAATGCCCTTTACAGGTACGCAAGCAACCCACATTGGCTCCGTCAAGTAGATAACCAGCATGTGTGGAATCTTAGTACTTGGTGTGGTCTTCTCGGACATTGTGTCATTGTACCATATTTTTTTGAAAGGCACTTGGAATGGTGCAGCGTATCCAGACTTCCTAGAGAATATTTTGTATCAGTTGATCGAGGATGTCCCTCTCGCTCTGAGATTAGCACTGTGGCTTCAACAGAATGGCTGTCCTGCTCACTTTTCAGGCAGAGCTCAGCTAGTTGCTGACATGTTATTCCCCAGACAGTGGATTGGACGAATGGGTCCTGTAGCTTGGCCGCAACGTTCTTCAGACTTGTCTCCAAATGACTTCTTTTTGTGGGGGAAAATTAAAGACTTCACCTACTGTGACCATCCAACAATGAGGGAAGACATGGACAGAATCAGAGCAGCATGTTAATCTCTCAGCTGTGCTGAGGTCCACTGAGCAACCACGAACGTAAGAAGGAGAGCAGAGTCGTGTCTGATACAGGATGGCCAACATTTCAAACACTTATGAAGAGTGATGTGTGCAAATGAGTGTTCCCAGTTCCCATTTCATAGTAGTTCTCTCACACCATACCGGTACTTACGGTACACCTGACGTCCTTTTGATTGTACGTAAACTAGGTATGCATGCCAGAAAAACAACATGTTTCATTGATTTCCATTTGATTATAGCAAGAAGAAAAATAGTTTTCGTTCCGTTTCATTGTCCGTAAACTACGCACATCACAAACCATATGCTTGCTGGATTAATTTTGTTGTGTGTAAACTATGCACGTCAGAAAACAACTGTCTTAGTAATTGTTGTTTCCTTTTCGATGATCTATTCAACGATACCATATTCGACCCACATTCCCATTTACAATTTCAAAGGCCCCCCTCCCCCTCTTTGTTTCCCATACTCCGGGTGTGTTCCAGGCAATCTAATTACTACTATTTGATGATTCATATAGGTTGCAGTTATCACAATTTTTTGATGGACCCTGGTGGTGTGTTTTTTCCCGAGAAAAGGGGTTTATACGAGGGCTTCGAATCAGCCGGTGTGTGTATGTATATACACACACACACACACACACTCGTGTGTGTCTAAAAATCACCGAAAAACTCTGGTAGGTAATTCCTTGTAAAAAAGTAAGTAGAAAATATACAGGACACTTTGTACCTACATGCAATATTAAGGGAGGAATGACCCCTTGAAAATCAAATTTGAAAACATTAGTCTTCCGAAATATCGGAAACTAAGTGACATTAAATACAATACTCCGAACATTGTTTTCTGTTATTGGGATCCTTTACCTACAGCAAACATGTGTTTATACTACAGATGCACCAATATATCTGCCTATTTTTAGTATATCTGTATCGGCCGCATATTTGCAGATATTTTCATTTTTACAAAAAAGTTGATATTTGGTATTTAGTATACTTACAAAACATATAAAGTGATAAAACAATTAACCAAAGCTTAAACATAATGACAAAAAATGAGCTTACTACATTATATGCACTCATCACAAAGGTATCACTCAATTGATTAAATGCCACAAATCAATGTTTCCTTTTAAAAATGCAATTTCTTCAACAACATTTGGTTTAAGTCTGTTCCTTAATTGTGTAAGCACTTTGCCAGTGGTTCTGAATAATTTTTCGCTTTCAACACTGGATAGAAGGGGCGACAGGTATTCTTTGGCAATGCTAGCAAGGATGGGAAAACGTTCCTTGTTGCGCCACCATTCAAAAACATCACAGGTATTAGAAAATAGATGTTTGTCTAAATATTTGGTTATTTCACTACTTTTTAGTGCACATTATTATATGGCTGATGCAAGAATGTGTTGTTTTATACAGTTTCAGTGTGTGTCAACAACACTGTATAGTAAAATGAGTGATTTTCTTGGCCAAGTTGTTTCGTCTTCATGATTAGTATTATTCAAATACTGAAAGGCAGTGTAAAATTAGTAGCAATGTCATTTTGTTTTCATGTGCTTTTATTCTGTTAGCCTTATAAAAAATTTAAGTTACAGCAAAACCATGTAGAAGCTGCAACTAAGTTGACTTGTTTGAGTACTTTCAAGGTTGATTTTCTTAAAACATTGAAATATCACAAGCTTAAGTAAAATCTGCACCTGTGTCATTTTGTGGTCAAGTACTTATGGTTGGTCTTATTAATACATATAAATATGGCAAGGTAATAAAAATTTTGCAAGGCACTGCAAAATTTGCAGCCAAGTCAAATTGTTCTGAAACACCCAAAGGCCAAGTAAAATTTCTATTCCAAGCCAAGAAGTTTTCTCTCTATATGATAGATTACCTGAGAACACAATTTTAGTTTTGCATCCAGCAAAGTATCAGTATCGAGAAATGCGTTATTGACCTGTCCCTACTCATAATCAAATAAAGTGGTTTGGTTCATACTCTGTTATGGTGTATTTTATTTACGTGAAAGCTATGCCATAAAATCAATAATAATCAGGATACGTTATTGCATTAACTTTTTTCAAATAGGGACAAACATTTTTTCTCTGCAGTTGCAAACCTTTAAGCTGCAAATATTTTGTGCAGAGTGATTTAGTTAGTATTCTGCTTGGTGTATTGAATTTAGGTGAAAGCTATATGATCTCACATAAACATTAATTAGGAAATTTTATTGCAGTTACGTAATTCAAATTTTTTTATAGTTTTCCCCCTTTTTTTAAGTTAAAATTTACTTGCTTGAGTTGCAAAAAAATTTTTGCAAATGCTTATTATTATAATTCTGTCAGTTCAGCCATTAAAATTATCTTAGAGTAATAAAATTTTTATTTAATTTTAGGAATTTTCCATGAGACCTCTTATTTTCTCATTTTATGCATTATTTTATCAGCCATGTTATACCTCAGCATAAATGTTGCTGGTAAAGGCATCATGCAGCTGGTATTCATTCTGAGGTAATAAAAATTGTTCCTTCTGCTGAAGATGTAATGGCACAATTAGTGCAGTAGAAAGTACATTCCTGTGCAATTTTTGTGATGAAAGCAAGCAACCTGTACAGTTTTTTACAGAACTCTTCAAAGAATAAGAATAATCATTTTGGCAGCCTGAGAATCGACTCTAATCTTTGTGTTGCTCTATCAAAGCTAATATTTAATAATTAAATTACTATAAATAAACAGTCTGTACAAAGTGGTGCTTTCTACACCTTTTGTGTAAGTATTTTGATAAAATTAAAGTATTTAACACTTTTAATATTACTACATAATAGTACCCGCACATCGATAAAGTCATAACTGGCTGGGACTGTGCAGTTGATGAAAGCGGTAGGGTGAAGATGAAGGCAGTGTGTCTCAGTTTCCACATGTATGCCCACAATGATAGCATGTACAATCCTGCTGGATTTTCATGATGGAAGCGAATAACTTAACCAATATTCTTGACAATACCTCAGGTAAGAAAAAATGTAAACAGTTTCAGAATCTGCTCTGATAACTGTGTTGCCCTGTCAAAGTTGATAGTAATTGGTTTGTTTTAAACAAAATTCAACTGGTTTGCACCTTTCACTATTTGTGCATATTAAATGTTATAATTGCACTTTCGTGTATCACATATTTGTATTAGTTTGTGTCTTCAGAGACCCTCATTGTCTTCCTCTAGTTCCTCATTTTCTGACTCCTCATAATCCATAATGTTGTCACAAGCAACCTCCTGGTGGTCAGAAACACAGGAACACATGTCGCAACAGACCAACTCAGCTTTACAACAGTGGCATCTTCTGCCTTTACATCTGGAATTAGTACATAATCATCTCACCAATTGAACATCTAGTGGATTGGGAGTGTGTTTGGTCATTTTTGGCATCCATACATCTTTCTATTTTCCATCTATAATCTTTGAGTGAAGGAATCGCAGGGTTAATATTCTTATCATTATTCCAAATTATTGCTTGATGCTGTGATCTCAGTTCTGCCTGTTATAATGCAACCTTTGTTGGTGGAAGTCTCTGATTGGACTTGTTTCTTGAAGAAAAGCCACCATCTTAACATATGAACCTGCTAGATCTGTGTATGTGTATCACAGGAACATCAGTTTCACTATTGTGTTGCCTTCTACGACGTTGGTTGTCTTGTGTTGGCATGTATGTTAAGCTTCCTCCACCGGCTTCTTTCCCTGTCTTATGCTCTTTGATTCCCCCTCCATTCAGTGTGTGCACGAAGTTGGTATTGCCTGCTCAGATTCTCTTCAAATAGTATATTTTTGCCTTTTGCGAGGCCATTTACCGTTTACTGCTGCTAGCCTTTTCTGGTCTGTATACCCTGGGGCACCATCAAACCGGCAAGTCATGATATTCTCTTGTCAATTTTAACTTGGTGGTTTGAAGTAATTTTTATAAATGTGGTGTAGTTAATGTTTGCTGAAAAATGTGCTGTTGCGTGGTTTTATTTTTTTTTAAATTATGTCTGCCATTCAAAATTGTAGCTTGGTGCAACTTAAACCACGTTAGGGTAGTTAAGCGCACAGTGATTTGTGATTTTTAACATTTTATGTAGCCGCCTCATTTTGTTAGTATGAGCTGAGACCATTGCACAGGTTTAATAGTGATTACTTTTGTGACAACTCATGACCCAATTTGAATGAATATTACTTTGGTCAATGTAATATAGTAAAAACTAGATGGCTAATTTTTTGGGTACTCAAAAGGAAAAAAAACTATGCAAATGGACAAATGGTGTATGGGGACTTCTATCTTCTCCTAACCTAAACTCCAAAGTTAGATTTCAAGTGTTAGGCCTACTGAGAAAATATACCATAACAAATCTCATTAGGAATGATTATGTATGTTATGGGATAATTTACACACACATATTTCAAGAAATACATGACAGACTAGAGTCTAAACACTTACTAAGTCGTTAAGCCCTTTTGGGTAATAGAAATAAACTTCAGAACTAAATAGGCCCTCCTTTTTGTAATATCTACAGTATAACACAAATATAATGAGACACTCCCCCCTCCCCCCTCCCCTTAGAGTTAAAGTTGTTTTTCTCACAGCAGGGTTTCATCTAAGCCCCTCCCTGTTTGTAGAATGGAAGCATGCTTTAGACAAAAACTGCATGTTTTGCTGCTTGAAATGGTGGAAATTGAGCCCCATTCTTTTCGTGGCTGCAATGTAGGAGCATCTGAGAAGATGGCGCTATCAATGAAAGAGCAACTCAACTTCCATGTTTACATTTAATGGATGGGATCTTATTGTTCCAAGTGCAGTTAATCACTATAGATCAATGATGACAACTTCTGACAACCCAGCTGGGATGAAACGTGATAGATATGAGAAATTACTTTCTAAAAATCTCCATTCGGACTCTGTTATAAACTATTGAGACAGGAAAACAATAGAAAAGGGAACAATGCGTAGAGGTTTTATTGTATTGTTATTTTCCCTGCAACTTAATTCAGATAATTAAGGGACCTAATACTAAAATTTTGGAAAGTACTGCATCTGTGACAATGGAGAATTGTTTTCAATTAGCATGGCGAGTGGTTTTCCTAATTTTTTTAATCCTACAAGGGCTTTGATAGGGCTTTGTGTATGTCGCTCTTTTGATGTGTTTGTGTTCATATAAAAAAATTTCAGTATGTAATTTTTGTATGTTTTTTTTAATATTCTTGCTATAAAAATTTGTTTGACTTGTAGAACTTGAATGTGTGATTTTACAACTTTGAAGTATAAAAAAAGGCTGTTAATTGAAATTATGCATTTCAGTATTGGAAGGTTCTTAAACAGTCCTTAAATTTACATCAAAAATACCTGTAACTACCATAAGTTCACCCTAATTGGCAGATGTTGATGGTTTTTAAAATCTTGCAGGGAGTATGAGCAAATAGGGGTCACTATGGTTAATAATTTGTGTTATTACTGGCATGATGTGGCAAACTCTAATCTACTTGGTTAACTCTCCACTCCTTGCTCAGAAATTATCAGCGTTGCCCTAATTCCTTGTGTTACTCAGGCTCACAGATATCTGACATGGAATGCAGTATGAGTTATCTATTAATGTTAAGCAACTTTAATTAAGTAACCAATTATTTTTTTGGCCAGAGAGTTGTTCTTAATGCAGGTTCGCATAGTCGTCTCAGCAGATGTACCTCTCAAAGAACTGTTTGTATCTGAAGCGAAACTAGAACTGGAATCTGATGAACATAGAATGCTCATGGATGACCTCAACATTCAGCCAGGATCTGTAAGTACTTATGCTGATAGACATTACAAATATTGTGTGCTGCGTAAACTGATAACCATTTGGGTTATCCAATTTCAATTACTGTTGTTTGCATAAATATATTCCATAAGAGCATGCAGTTAACATGGTGGGCATTAAATTGTAATCATGAATATGATTTCTTGTATATACATATCAGTTATATAGTGCTGGCCATTAAAATTGCAACACCAAGGAGGACTCTCCTGAAGAACCCCACATTGGGTGAATGTGTAGAGCAGGGTAGGACAATGACGATAACAGGTAGTGATATCATGTTTCCCTGCCATTCATGTGCACAGATGGAGTGAGCATGCCGCATTGAAGAATAGGCAACCGTATGAATAAGTTCCCATCTTTTATTGCGGGAGAATTGTGGCCTATTGAGATTGTGGAATATCCAACTCAGTGGCTCAAGGAGAGATGGACTGAAGGATGCACAGGAAGCTAATAGCCCTGTTGCATCAACGAGCACAAGGACAGACATCTGGTGCGCATGACAATTATGGATCATACAGCCACATTAAACAGCCTCGCTCAGTAGTTCAGGCATGTGGCACATTAATCTGTGTCCACGCACACAGTTCGTCGCAGTTTGCAACATCAGGGCATCTTCTTGTCCAGGCGCACATTACTGTAGCTGCCACTGACTGCTCACCACAGATGCCTGCAACTGTAATGGTGCATGGAACATTGGATGGGGAGAAATGAATTGTATGCCATCATCATCTTCGATGAATCTCACTTCTGCTTGCAGCACCACAATGGTTTCATCTACGTCTGGTGGCACCATGGTGCACGTCTGTCAGTCTTGCATTATGCACCATCATACCAACCCAGCGCCTGGTGTTATAGTATGAGATGCTATCAGATTCCAGTTCTGCTCATGCCTAGTCTGCATAGCTGGTATGCTGACCAGTAAATGTTACATTGTGGAGGTGTTGGAGCATGTTGTTGTCCCTTATCTTCAGGGCCAGCCTGGGTCCCTGTACCAACAGGACAATGTGTGACCGCACATGGGACACAGTTTCTGATGGTTGCTGGATGACCACTATGTCACATTGCTTCATTGGTCTATGTGTTCATCGGATTTCTTGCCCATCAAAAATATGTGGTCCATGGTCAAATGATTATTGGCCTATCACAGGACACTCGTAGCCATAATGGACCAACTTTGAGCATACATCAAAGCAGCATGGACAGAGATACCCCAGATTAACATCTTAAGTCTCTTCCTTTCAATGCTGTGTTGTGTACAAGCAGTTATTGCTGCCAAATGTGAGGCGCCATAGTACTGATTTCCCCGTGTTCTGTACGTCGTACCAAACTGCAAGAGTAATCATGTCACCTGTGTATGATAAGCATTCTGTCCAATAAATCTGGTTGTGATAAGTCACATCCTTCTTGGTGTTACAATTTTAATGGCCAGCAGCATACTTAAAAGTTTTTGGCAAGTAGCTATCTGCCATACTTCAATTTCAGTTAAATTAGTTTCATAAATAGAACATTTAGAATATTTTAATAATGTTGCTACATTTACAATGTAAGTTTTCTCTATGGTTTATCCTACATAGTATAAAAGAAAGTTCCTGGCGCACATCTGTCTATATGACTGCGCTAATCTCGAGAACCATTGAACTGATTTGGATGCTGTTTTTACTGTTATGATCTGCATTTATCGAGGAAGATTTGTGTGTATTAAAAATTGCCCTAGAACTTAATAGGAGCTGAGCATTAACGGTATTAGTGAATCAAGTCAGGGGGGGGGGGAGTTTGCTGCCAGTGTGCTCTCGTGGAATGCGCTGCCTAATACTTTATAGATATAACAAAATCATGTAGGATAGAATTGTGAAAAACTAAACGATCTATAAAAAAGTCAGCAGTAGCATATATTTATCTTTAATATATAAGTAGTAATAAGCTTATTTACAATTTAAATTACGCAGTAAAAACAAATGTAAAATTCACTGTCTTTTCTAACCCTAAGGAACTTAATCTTTATCAAAATAAATTAATTCATAATTAAAACTGTTTAATGAAGATAAGAAATGTCTTTTACAGCATACAATTTGGCCCAACGTAACAAAACGAGCACTCAAAACAAACGTTAGAGTACGTATGTCTTCAGAAGATAACAGCATGTTTGCTGACATGCTACCGAAAGTTGGAAATGGAGAGCTTCCAATGAATTGTGGAAAAATTTCTCTCAATAGTGACACATGTGTTTTAGTCACCGACCACTAACAACTGATAGATAACATATACCCTTTAATACACGACCTTTCAAATAAGACACTACAGTAGAGCACCCCTTAACAGGAATTCCCTCGAACGGAACTCCCCTTATCCGGAACTAATTTTCCAAAAAAAATTCAAACGCCGCAATGTTGTGCCATAACTTTCCCGCGCTCGCAAGAGATCTTTTGTTGCTCACACCAGACTAACACGATGAAGAGACAGCCGGCCCAAGTGGCACAGTTACAGCTATGCTGCATAATGACACAAGTGACAGTGACTAATGGCAATGTGCGACACATGCCGTTGGTTTTAGCGGTGCGACTTTCAGAATTTAGTGTTCTAACGTGTTAGTGTACATGTGCCGTATTTTGGCGTGTATAGACTGCACCAAAAGTTTTTGATGAAAAATTAGGGATAATTAATATTTCAAATATAGGCCGCACTGAATTTTTGTATTCCCGTAAATATTGCCGGGCCTCATCGTGCTAGTGCGGCAACAGCAAACTATGGCAACGTCAAATTAATTAATTTGCCGTTCAATGTTATCGTTGCCACACCGTCTGCAGAAAAGTAGCAACAGCGCAGTATTCCGCGTAAATAAAACTTTTGTATTTATGTCAAAATGCCTCAACACTGCGTTTAAATTGCGGAACATGTGCGCCGTGCGTAGCCTGCCAGCTCGGCCGGTTGTTGCCGGACAGGCAATGGTGTGGTGCATGTGTGCATGCGGCGTCACACACACACACAGCTACTGCTGGCTGACTCATTCAACCAGAGAGAGAGAGAGCGAGACAAAAAAAAGAGGTCGGAGGAGGGAGAATGAAAAGAAAAGGACCGAGCCAGCTAGCTTGGTGCTGGATGGCTGTTGTTTTTGCCAGCGGCAGGAAAAAAAAGGGAGAA
>NQII01000522.1:39483-75761 GCA_002778355.1 Clitarchus hookeri | reverse complement strand
AGCTATTCATTTCTTATTATTTTTTTGACTTCCTTAGAAACTAAGTTAAAACATTAGAACGTATTGTTCGTTGACAAATTTCTGAACATGGTTTAGGGGAGAAAATTTTTTTATGACAATAACTCGTAAATAACACGCACCCCGTCAACACAAACAGTAACATGATATCCAGATCTCGCTTACTCAGGCAGACACGCGCCCCGCAAAGAGATAAGAATCCCCCCTAGAAGTTAGAGAATGAAGGTCATTAACGCAGCGCCGGGAGTTTTATGACTCACATTTCATAAACAGAANTTAGAGAATGAAGGTCATTAACGCAGCGCCGGGAGTTTTATGACTCACATTTCATAAACAGAACGTAGTGTTTTTTATAAATGGTTATGTAACTTTAAGGATAAAACTAATAATTTACACTCATTGATTTCTTAAGTTAAAATTATGTGCCACATATACACGAGTTCAGAATAAAAATGTGTTATTTTTCACACCATCCTACCCTCATTTCCCTCGACCGGAATTTTCCCTCGACTGGAATTTTCCCTCGACTGGAATTTTTCCTCGACCGGAATAGCCCTTCCCCCAACGATTCCGGTTGAGGGGTGCTCTACTGTATTGTGGTTCAAAGAAAGAGCGATACTAATGAACAAGTCAAAAAAATTAATTAATTAGTGCTTGCAAAATTCAATGCGCAAACACTAGTCTATTACTCAGTAGATACAGTACTCGACAGTGAAGAAGCTGTGCACTATCCCACAGAATTTCTTAATTCATTGAATCCTTCTGGCATGCCACCACAAAAATTGATTTTAAAAGTTGGAGCTCTTATAATTTTATTGCAAAATTAAATCCACCAAAATTATGCATCGGGACTCGATTAAAAATAAAAAGTTAAAAAAGTTATCTCATTGAAGGGACTATTCTAACTGGCTATGGTACAGGAGAAACTGTTTTAATACCTAGAATACCAATGATTCCCTCAGATTTGCCTTTTAATTTTAAAAGAGTCTAATTTCCAATAAGGATTTGTTTTGGTATGACCATAAATAAGGCACAGGGTCAAACACTTAATGTGGCTGGAGTGGATTTGAGTGGAGCATGTTTTTCACACGGACAACAATACGTAGCCTTTCGCGTGTCACTTTAAACAGAAATCTTTTTGTGCTGGCGGTCAGAGGCAAAACGATTAGTGTTGTATACAGAGAAATTTTCTAAGCCACTATCATTTAATATTGTTATATTAGAGATGTATGAATGTGGATAAAGCGAAGGAGGTAGGTATGTCAGGATCATGGTAAATGAAGGTCCATAATCTCTGCCTACCCCTCTGGTAGACAGGCGTGATGTGTATGTATGTATGTATCTTATATATGATAGTAATTTACTATCATATAATATTGTAATTGTCTTTTCCCAATTTATTTATTAGTGTATCGCTGTAAAAACTAAATTGTACCCGGGCGAAGCCGGGCCGGGTTGCTTGTTAATTATGAACGTTAGTTTGTGCTTTTATATTTAACAGTAATTCATAGAAGCTGATTGTTGTAGATACAAGTTTTGTTAATTATTAACTTATAATAACTTCATGTGTTTATTCAGCATTGTACATTGAAAGTCATTTAGGATATATTTAACATATCATCTTGATATTGTATATGTGCTGTACTTTTAATGAATACATTCACAGAGCATAAAATATTTTGTATTCAGTCAACTAAAGTTTGCTCTTTGAGTCACATATACTGTGGCCACAGTTTTTCGTTTCTGGAATTACATTTAGTAAGTGAACGTAAGAAAGAGAAAAAACTGCTACTATATTAGTGGTTTTTCTTGTAGTAGTTTGACTAGTGAAATTACCATAATACAGTGGATTCTCGATTATTTGTTTTTCAGTAGACCAGCAAGAAAAAACGAAGCATGTGGGGAAACGTTGGATGCGGACTTGGATTTTAGACCCAAAAAATACTGTACATAACCTCAAAATGTATGTTTTTTTTAAACCAACAGCCTAAATATGTCATTAAAAACAACTTATTCAAGTCAATTTATGATAAAATATTCACTTTAAATTAAAAACTTTAATTTCTGATTTTATTTATATTAATATTTTTGTTCAGTGGTCCTTCCTCAATTCCTCGGTTAAAATTACCACAACTGATTTATTTGTGACAATTGTTGCTAATCATTCCTTGCAAAGTTTTTTTCAAATCTTTACAATTCTAACCAAACACGCAGCCGATAGTTTCCGATAATAATAACGCTCATCACAATACCATCACAGCTCTAAACTCATTCCAAATTCCCAATAACGACGCCATAGATTGATGAATACAGTGTCGGAGATTATGGGATTTATTCTCATTGTTGCCAATGTACAAATGCAGTAAAGACGTAGGAAGAAGAATGGTGTCTATAGAATACAAAAAACTGTTGCGGAATGTAAACAATACTAGTGATGGCACCAGTTGTCGATTATCCGTGTTTTTTTACATTCACATAGCGTTCAAAAATGAATGTTGCATGCAGTCTTTGGTGAATGTACTGATGAGAAATACTGTAAAATGTAAATAACTGAGACAAATCATCGAAAATCCACTGTATTTCGTAGCTAAAAAGAGTCCTAGCATGCTGGTTTTTTAACATTGTTTATATAGGACAGTTGTCAGGACCATCTCAAAAAAACAACTGGTACAGGAAAACTGAATAAACAGGATAACAACGAGATTTCACTTTATATTTTCTATGCCAGTCTCTTCGGAACATCTTGTTTGAACACCAAACAGGAATTAAAAATATTGTTGATTATATTTAATCTTTGAAGTTTTCAAAAGTGACTGTTAAATAGCCTTAGTCATATTTTTTTTATATCTTCTAGATGATTGTTTCACCATTCTGTATTCACCTACAAATAGTGATGTGTATTTGGTTTCTCTTACTACATGATAGCATGTATTGAACAAATTTCTACTTCCTCAGCTTAACCCTTTCAGCCAAAAATAAATATATAGTTTTAGTTGTTGCAACAAACAAATCTTTTGTTCGGAACAGTACTGATATTCAGATGACGCTTTGTCTTACATCGGGACCAATAGAAATCTATCTGTGCTTTATGTTACTGGCAGCATTGGATTATGAGGCTATGGAACACATAGTCTCAACAGCGAATGATGTTTCCCATACGTTGGAAACTTTTCTCATTTGACGGTATGTTCTGCTGTGTACAGTGCAGACCATTCAAGCCACTTCATATGCAACGTCTCAGGTAGAGGACACTGTGACAGATCAATATGCCATGGCATTGTACTTGTGAAGAATATCACCAGCCAGACTAATTTGAATGGGGTCGTATGTTTTGACTGCAGGAAGCCGGATGGTTGGCACATTATATAGCCATTCATCTTGGCTGTGTAGTCATCACTGTGACACAATGTGTGCAGACTTGGATACATACAGGTTGTACGTCACGTACAATAGGTACTGGTCTTACCAAGTACACTACAGATAGAGAAGATAAGACGTATCTGCTGATGTGAGGTAGCAGAACGTGGCACCACAGCCAGAGAGGTCCTGCAGTCTGTGGGACCTGCATTACATTTACAATCGTGACATTAAGAGAAAAATATTGATGCATTTATTTGATTGTGAAATAGAAAGTGGTATTTCATCAATTAAAATTTTTTAAAAATTTAATTATCAATTTTATTTTTAGTCTACATATAAAAATTTTTAAATTAAAAACTCTAATTGTGAAACAAGAAATAAATGAAAAATTTTGTATTTGCAAAACATAAAAGAAAATTTGATAACAATCCCATGCGACCAAAATAAAGGGACTTGCTTTTAGTGTATGGTAACTGCAAACTATCACACTATAAGTTGCACATTAGGTAATTTTTCCTGTATCATGTTCTTAGCTAGTGATGGTAAATGTGGACACAACTTGAATAGGCTAGGGTAAGGGATGAGCACATAGGCCCTATTGATATTTGATGGCAACGACCAGGATGCTGTTGAGTGTTGTGCAGTTAACATCACTGGCTTTCACTTAGTTTTAATTATTTGCTGTTGGTTGAATCCATGCCTGTACAGTGCTTCATTTTTAAGATATATGTTTAGTTAAATTACTTTTATGTAAATTTATTACTATAAATTTTTTTGTCATTGAAGGCACTTTACTATATACTCTTTTTTTTTTTATTATTGTGAAAAGTTTTAAATTATTATTTTGTAATTTGTGATAGCATTTTTACATACCAATACAAATAATATCCATTGAATGGTTTCAACTGGGAATCCTAAACCATATTAACTGTGACTTTGTCCTATCTGAGAAAATCGTGCATCACATCACATTTTACAAATTTACAATTTTGATGATTGTAGGTCTCTCATCTTTTTCCATATACAGGTTGGAACAAAGGATCGTTTACAATGTTTGGGGGATGATAAAGGAGGTTAAGAAGAGCAACATTTGTATGTACCAAAAGTCATGTACTTCAACCATTTAGCCGCTAGGGTGGGTCATACTAAGTACCATTTTCACGACAGGAGAGTTGAAATGTTACACTTAGAGAGTTTGTTGAAATTGCTTGCCATTGACTTTAACAGTGGCATCTGTGTACCAGTGATTGTCTGGTAAGTTCAAAGATTCCAGGTGTTTCCGAGATGACCATTGCAGCTGCAGCTGCAGCTGCAGCAACACAGGCAACGAAATCTTCTGCGGAATCTACAGGGGTTGCGTAAACAAGACGTTTCATCTCCCCCCACAGAAAGAAATCCATCAGAGTTAGATCAGGAGATCAAGGTGGCCAAGCGACTGGCCCAACCCTGTCAATCCAATGATTGTGGAACCTTTGATTCAAGCAGTTCCTGACATAGAGTTCATAATGTGGAGGAGCACTATCATGCTGAAACCATATTTGTTGCCTCGCTGCCTGTGGAACATTTTCCAGGAGCTGTGGTAAGACGTCCTGTACAAACACATGGTTATTGTCACCATTTAATTGGTCCGGTAAAATGTACAGCCCAACCAGACAGTCGGTTACAATGCCAGCCCATACATTGACAGCAAATCTGTGCTGCTAATGGCACACAAGAGTTTCCTTCGCATTATCCCAATCCCAACAATGGCTGTTGAAAATCCCTTCCCTCGTGAACAGGGCCTCATCTGTAAACAAAACACATGTTGGGAAGGCATGATTAGCTAATGTTTGCTGACAAAACCATTGCTTAAATTGTAGGCTAACTGCAAAGTCATGAGGGGAAATTTCCTGCACTTTCTGCAACTTGAATGGGGTGCATTCTCTCCTGATGCAGAACATGCAGCACATTAGCATGTGTACTGTTGAGACATCTGGCTGCATTGCATGTGCTAGTATGTGGATTCTGCCGAAACTGTTGTAGCACTGCCTCCTCAGTTTATACAGTATGCACAGTGCGAGGGCAACGAATTTCCTGTCGTGCTTGCAGGGGTTCTCTCTTGCAAACACGCTCATGCAGTCGTTGGAAGAAGATGTGAGACAACCACCATCTAATCTGAATTCGCTCAGCGTACAGGCACCTTGCAACATGGCTATTGCAGCAAGTCTCCTCGTGCAACAGATGCATACCTGCCAACCTTTCGGATTTTTCCTGATGTCTTCCGGAAAAAGCTGCCATATATTTTTTTCCGGAAATATGTACATTCTTCCAACTTTTAGTTAATTCATTCAGTAAAAAAATTTTTTTGCTGTTATTTTACTTTCAAACACGGAAATCGTAGTGTTGTGACAATATAGATCAATACTGATTTTGCCTGCATCCAAGAGATTACGTTACGAGAGGGCGACAATCTATTTTCGCATATCAATTGTTTGTTAGAGTGGCATTTTCTCGTCTGTGGAGTTTTTGACCTGATTTATATGAGAATGTGAATACTTGTGGCCATTGATTTTACCGTGAACTGTTTCAATTTGGAGTCTAGTTGAAACATGTGTTAAAGGGTTTTAATACTGCGACTCTGCAAAGCTTAAAACTAAATATGAGTAGAAAAAAGCAGTATTACTAACAGACATTCCGGGAATCAGACAAGGGCGATAGGTTTGGCTTTTGTAGTATATGCCGATGCGACATAAACATTGCACATGGTGGAAAAACAGATATAAGTTTACACGTTAAAAGCGCAAAGCATGTCGCCAACATAAAGTGCCAGGGAGAAAATCAGAAGATTTCTAAGTTCTTTGCAAAACCTGGAAATGCCGATTCGGACGTTACACGAGCAGAATGCTTGTTTACTTCTTTTTTGGTAGAGCACAACATTCCCCTAACTGCCACGGATCATGCAAGTTTGCTACTAAAAAAAATGTTCCCGGACTCGGAAATTTCAAATAAGTATGGATGTGGTCGTACAAAAACCTTAGCAATTGTAAAGGAAATGGCCTCTGATGCAAAATCTAGTGTAGTACAATGTTTGCAGAATGCACCATTTTCTGTTTCAACTGATGGAAGCAATGACACAAATTCAAAGTTGTATTCCATTGTAGTGATGTTTTACGATCATACAGGAGAAAATTGTGAACTCTGTTCTTTTTACCCCTGACTTGGAAGGAGATTCTGCTGGACGGAATATGGGTAATTTAGTGCTTGTACAGCTTGAATGCAATAACATTCCTGTTGAACAATGTGTGGCTTTTTGTGCAGATAATGCAACTGTAATGGTTGGCCATAAAAATGGTGTTACAGCAGTGTTGAAAGAGAAACACCCTGGGCTTATAGTGATTGGTTGCATTTATCTGCAGAAAAAGGCTGTATCTGCTTTGCCAGTAAAAGTTTATGACATTCCTGTGGACATTTTTTATTATTTGGAAAAAAGTTCAAAGAGAAAAGAAAGGTTACAAAAATTTCAAGAGCTCCATGATACAGAAAGGAAGAAAATACTCAAGCATGTCTGTTCAAAATTGCTTGCTCTTGGAAGAAGTTTGTTGAGGGTTTTTGAACAGTGGGAACCATTGCTTAGTTTCTTTAAGGGGGAGGTTGTAAATGAGAAACCTTCATCTTCGAGTCTTACCTCTTACAAAATTCACAAACTACAATCATAATCCTGTTCAACCTCTAATGGGATATGTCAGAAAAAACATAAATGAGAAAAGGAATAATTTGTGTTCTGCTACTGATTCCAGCAAAAAGAGAATTACTTTGACATCAGCAAACAGTGATGCTCCTATTCTGCAGAATACAAGTCCTTTTGTAAATCGGGAAGAAAAACTATATATCCCTTTCTTCTGACCTAAATAAAGCATTTTGTGTATTTCTTCCAGCTGTCCTCCCAACATTTGAAAAACAGAATTTAATTCTTCAGTCTGCATCTCCACACATTCATTTCTTGAGAGAACTGTTGCTTGATTTTCTAAAAGCATTGCTATCAAATTTTGTGAAAGCAAAAGCTGTGAAAAGTTGCTCATTATTTGAAGTGAACTATCACTCTATTCAGAATCAGAAAGACGACACCGAATTAGTAATAGGAAGTAAAGTATCAAACATTGTGAAAACACTTGAAGAAAAGGAAAAAGTAGTATTCTTTGCATCTGTCAGGACTTATTTTGTTACTGCTTGTGACTACATTGTGCACAAATTCCCCACAAAAAATGAAGTCTTGAAAAATGCAGCTGTGGCAAGAGTGAATAATCTCCGACGTGCACATTACAGTACTACATGAAAATTTACCTTTCTGTGCTTACACGCTGCGTTGCCAAACGCACGCTGTTTGTCATCTTTGAACAGAAACAGACTGCTCTTCAACACTTGTCAACAACGGTGACCGACTTACGGGTAATTTCAATTGGGATACATGCTCCTATAATCGGTTCTTGATTGGAAGAAACTTTTGAAAATCAACCTATGAAAAAACACCCGAGCCTTTAGCGACATGCATATACTATTACAAACAGCGACGAGCGCGGATACAGTTATGCCGTTACGTTGCCAGCACAAAGAGAGGAAATAGTTCCAAAGTTTTAACGTATCGCTTACAAATGGATGTCGAAAAGACTTGTATCTTATTATGCCAATTATTAATGATGTGATGCTAACGTATTTATATTTCAACATTTCTTGCATAGTCACATGATCACGCTCAAGGTGAAAGTAACGCAGCCATTTGTTTACTAGCCTTCGTTCTTTGTGTTGTTGACACATGTGCCAGAGAATTTGTGCGATTATCTTGTTTAACCTATAATAATTCATTTATTTGTCTTGTTTTACTAATATCCGCTGTTTATTATTTGGTTTTTAATAACGTATGATTTTAATTTGTGCTCACTTTCAGTTCTAATTTTTTTGTTTTTATGTGTTTCGTGCACGTGTCTTTCCTTTGCCACTCTATTCTAACGTTGCAGTATTTGCACATAAGAATTGTTTTCACAATGTCGAAGACGTAGAATCTTTCACTCGCAAACACTGCCGTCCTGTCGAAAACAGTCGCAACCATTTTTTAATAACTTTTTACAATTGCGCGAAATATCCGACTCAGTATACCACCACGCCATTTTAACATCTGTAACAATTTTGATCAATACTGAAGATCTTGTCTTCGATGTACGGGAATTTATCGAAAGTCACTAACAATCGATTGTAAATAGACAACAACTATCGATTCATCAAAATACTCCCGTTTTGGGTTTATAGAATGAAATGTTTTTCGCTGGCATCGCATATTCTTTTATGTGAAATTCTCAAGATTAAAAACTTTACGCTTTTGGAATATCCATTAATAATATAAACATGACTTTTATAATGGGTACGTGCATGTAAACATTGCCATGTGACTGCCACGTGGCAATGTTTGTTTACCTTTGGCAGAAGGATACAAAATGGGCTTGAAAGTAGATCTTTAGCAGGGCTTCAAGAAAGTATCTTCCAGTCCTGAACCGACTATAGACCCCTAACCCATTCACCTTATCTGCACCTCATGGTTGTAGTACATGACTTTCGGTACATACAAAGGTTGTTCATCTTGACCGCCTCTATCATCCCCCAGACATTGTAAATGACCTTTTGTTCCATCCTGTATAGTTCAGCTTCTAATGCTGAATATTATTTCATTCAGTTTAATTTATATTGTAATATTGGGATGATAGGGTGATGATGGGGAAAGAATGGGAAAAGGAGAATGTGTGGATAAATAAGAAAGGGGATATGAGGTGTGTGGAAATATGGAAATTATGTTGATTAGTTCAGTTTTCTCAAGGACCCAAAAATAATTGCAAATAACATATAGGGGCCTTCAAGCATCATGCAATTTTAAGGAAAACCTGACAACTCTCCAAATTTGATCTATGCTTACCAGAAGAACGCATTTCCATAATGTAGAACACTCAACTTTAGTCACAATTATAAAAAAAAATTAGTTCTCTTAGTTTACTATAAGATTTAAATTACACTCTTTTGCAAAGAAATTTATCACACTGGACAAATAAAACAAGTATAACAAAAGTTGCAGCGCTGTAACTTCATAACCTGACGTGTCCCGTTTGCATTTAATGCTGTTTGCTTGCGGCGCAGATGTGCTACTAGAGGGCATACATGTCCCTACATCATTCATAGCTGCAAGACACTGAATAAAGCCTTAGTAGCAGTGTGAGCCATGGAAACAAGTTCAACGAACACACCGCATGCCGCAACAGTGCATTTGACAAGCCTTTGCACAGTTGGATGATTTTGAGAGAGGCTGCATCGTCGGCCTTTGAGAGGCAGGTTGGATGTTTTGGTGCATTACTCACCACTTGAACCATTCTGCTTACACTGAGATTTGGTGTTGTATGCAGTGAGAACAGGAGGGTACACACTCCCATCGAGAAAGCTTGGCTTGACCCCGGTGGACCACCAGCAATGAGAATAGTTTCATCATTTAACAGGCTGTAAGCACTCCATGGGCGTCGCAGCGCACCATCCAGGGACATGTAATGGCAGCTGGAGATAGACCTGTGTCCACCAGTACCACATCCAGATGGCTAGCAGAGCAGGATCTGTCGTCACGGCATCCATTATGATGTCTACTATTACGACTTGAGCATCACCAAGCACAGAATTTATGAAATTGGATTCCGCAGCAACTACCCAAAAACAATTACTCTTTTTTTTTACAAGAAAATTATATTTATTTCAGATCCATCCTAACTTTCGACATTTGTGAACTGTATATCTTACAAAAATTTCCTGATAAAACATTTGTAGTGCCAACTGAACTACTCAAGTTCTTAAACTACAAAACCTTTTTCTAAACTTTAAATGAGAGATACTCAGGCTTTAATTCCTTCCTACCAGCTTAACCAAAACAAAAAATAATACTTTGTCAACTAAATTGTGAATTCCCTCATGAGGCTCCTCCAACTCTATGCACTTTGTAAGATGAGCTCTCAAAATGTTTATATATTCCGCTTCCTTGCTTGGCATAGCACCCTGCAAACTCATACCACATGGTCAGTATATATTTAATTATGCCACTTATGTTCATTCCTGCAGTTGCATATAATCACATGCATGACAGATGTGCAGTTCGACCAAGATCAGCTCCTACACACTAGTTCACAGATTCCGGCATAAGCCCAGCATACCCGGCGAGCTAAGAATCACGTTCATATCTCTGTCCCCTTGGCCCACTGAACTGAAAACGAGTGCAGCCAAACTCATGGCCCACATTCTTGACTGCTGGGACTTTGCGGAAAGAATTTGATACACTATTCCAGCTATAAGGCTATGAACGAGGCTGAAAATGATCCAAAACGCCAGTAACATAGTCATTTCCAAATAACCTGCAATTAAAACAAACTCTACACAATCAGAAACTAAACTAAAATCCTCAAAATCCAAATTTTAAAAAAATTTAATAAAATTCAAAAGCACTGCATTTTCAAAAACTATAATTTCCACTATAAACAACATGAATGATGCCTAACACCCTCCAGGGTCTTAACTAAAAACGTAATGAAAAGTTGTTTTTCGGCTATTCTTCTGCCCTATCTGCTACGTGATTTCACAGGTATAGAAGGTGAGTTGGTGGCTGTCCTTGTGGTTGGTACCATCCGGGACTGATCCCATCAGACAGTCAATATCAAGGCCCCTGCCATTCTATTTTGGCAAGAGAGGTCTTCTGAAGGGAATACTCTGGGGCCACCCCGGGATAATCAGAAGCTAGCCACACCCTCACAGTCATTGCCCAGGGATGATGCTGGGTACCTGGCTTGCACCCTCTGATGGATAAGCGGCTGCCTCTAATGCATGCGCTAACTCTGCTGCTCCATGTATGTCCGCCGTAAATCCATGGACTCCTTCCCTCTGTTGATTGGCTGGGGACAGGCTTGACGGGAGCGCTTGTCAAGCTCTATAAATGACTGGTAGCATTCTAGCATGGGTTGAGAAAGGGTTCTTATCACTATAAATAACTATTACTGTGGGTGCAGTGAACTAGTCTATTTATTGAACCAACATCTCTGGTGACCATGCCCATGGTAAACTTGCCCTCGCCCAAAAGATATGGGTAATGCCTACTGTCCTACCGTTGACACTTGATGAGGAACACATGCGAAAATTATGTCTTCCTGCTTCTCTCGGCTCGACCAATGAGCTGTATCTGTGACGACCTTCTCCTAGCTGAACTGTGAGAGACTGGTCTCAACTCTGGCTTGTCACCTCGATTATATAGGCAGATTGTGAGAGAGCTCTTGGGGTGTCCATGAAATCAATCTGATACCAATCAGATGGTTATCACAGTTGGCCAGCTATCGACAACACACGCACTCCATCGCTGCCCTGGTGCAGTCGCTTCCCTGGGTCAGTTACATGTGACTCAAATCCGCTTCATGGTGCGGGCAGTTCTCGCTATACTCCCCGGCACCAAAGCATGAGGGGGGGGGGATGTCACTGCTTAATACCATATAACTTTATAGACTTAGACCATATCACAACAAAGTACTTTGGAAACTTAGACAACTACAATTAAATCTAGCATCTGTAAGAAAAGCCATATAATAATTAACCTCAACTTAAAATTCTGAAATTTTAATATTTCCCCATTCACTAGTAATTTGTATCTCAAATTATTATTGCAAGAATTTTGCAGCAAAATTTCCTTTTTTTTAACACCTACATACTTACATTAATTTTTTTAAGTTAGGAGCTCACAGGTTACAACATCATTAATTCAAATTTTTCACCTCAAAACCTGTGCAGAGACCATTGCTTTGCTAATCATTTTATACTTTGCAATTCAATACAGAAATTAATTTTTCACTTAATTTAACTCTGCAATTCGTCAGTGTGAATTTTCCATAGCTCTTTCTTGAAAGAAAACTAGGTATCAAGGTGCCAGTGTGGTGTGAATTTTCTAGTTTTATGTAATAATACTGGAATAGTCTTAGCTAGTCAGAAGGGAGAAGTCACCGAATTGAATTTGAGTGATGCTAAAAAGCGCCACTGTGTTTGGGGAGGCCGCAACAAACTGCAGGAAGATTTTGTGTTGAAATATTATCTAACCAGCCCCCCCCNAATGACAGATTTCAATTGATTCAGCAACCATTGGTGTCAAGCCAAAATCTCCATGTCCACTAAGTACTCAGGATACCTTCAACATAGCAGAGCAGCAACAATGCGAAACCATAAGAAGATTTAAACATATGTAGCTGGCCTCTCAAATCAGACTATATAACATGAGCTTTTGTACATCCATATGATCAATCACAATTCTCCAAATCAAAGTAATTAGTGGTGATAGGAATACTATACCAGAAAAAACTAGTTTTCAGAATTTCTCTTAACATTTTACCCTAAGCATAGCCACCTATTAAGAATTTATATAATGTAACTTTACCACATAGCTGTTACTGTTGGCAGTAAAATAATGTTAGAAATATAAAGGGCCAAGTAATACAAAACAAGTAAAGGTAATACCAATTTGGTGATGTCATCATTGAATGATTTGTCTTTGCTAATCAGCTGCCCAGTTGTCCATTTTCAACAGAATTACAAGAGACCAAACCCCTTGCTACAATGACTTTACCTGACAGTATGCCAACCCTCTGACCCAAAGGTCTAACAAATTTTCCTTGTCATCTACCTGTAATTACAGACAATTTCACTAGAAGCAGGTAGTATAGTGGGTTGACAAAAGACTACTGGGCACCTTATTGGTGAGGATAAATCATGCCGTGTTGACATCACCAACTCTGTACTGTCATAACAGTTGTAAGACCAGGCATCCTTGGGCCTTCCCCCAGCGATCACCCGATGACAGTGTGGAACATTGATATTTTTCTTTAGTAACAGGTGAGACCATACCAGTGAAAGGTAAGAGAAGAGTTAACTTGAAACTTGGTGACCTAAGATTGGGCTCACGATTGTTTGACGTTGGCGGGGTCGCTGGCTTACCTCTAATGTGTCTTACTGCTGTGGGTTCAGTGGTCATTGGCTTGGGTTAAGCGGTCGTTGGCGTGGGTCCTGGTTGGGGTCTCCCACCCTGGCTGGCTGACAGTTACGGTGTCTGCTGGTCAACTCGCGTGAGTGGCTGTCTCCACAGGTGCAGGCAGGCATCCGGTCTGCTGTCAGTGGCTGACAGGGATGGGCCGACGTCATCGGCGGGTTCAATGCCCAGTACCAGGGGTAGACCCAGGCGGAGGTACTGGATGACAATGGGGTGAGCAGCTCCGGGACTCATCATGAAGTTGCCAAACAAATTACGGNGGGGGGGACTGAGAAGTGAGACCTCAACAGTTAACTGGCGCTATGAGCAGCTGAAGGCTGGAGAAGGTGGGGTTAAACAGTGCTTGTTTCCCGGGTTAGGATAGCAGCTGCCCTTCTGTCACTCCACTTACTTCCCCTCTGTGGGTGAACAGCATTTACAAGGGAAAGGTACTACAGTTAACGTTCGTACTGGGGTGGAAGGCAACAATACCCATAGCTAAGTGTAACCTAGAAGGTGTAGATCCCTCTTTGTCATGTGTCTTGCTAGTGGTCGGGGCTCTATTATATGTACTCACCAGGTACCTTTGCGTTCCTGGTTCATAGTATGGGTGGCCATCTAATGTGTGGTATTTCGGGTGATGTACGTCAAGTCCTTTTTAGGAAACACGCCGTAGTCCTACTCTAGATTCAGCAAATCAGTTCACAAACCGCAGTTCCCCGCCTCTCCTTTCCGGGTGACACTTACCAGGAAGGAGTATGTACAGTTCACTCAAGAAGGAACAGACTGTGGTTAGACTATGAACGTGTTTTATTCCGTCCAGAATAGAACATGTTGACCCATACTCTCCTGCTGTAAATCGATGCACTGATTAACTTACGGAAGGTGGAAGCAAAAGACAAGTGAAGGGACCTCTCGGCTTGAAGAGCCTAATGAAGGGCATGCTTGAAGAGCAAGAGCAACGAATTCGGTAGCCATCAGAACAGCTGTACCCTAACTGAAGCTGTGTTGTCCTGAAGGGACTTAAGGTGGAGATATGGGGTGCATGGGTTGACTGCAACTGTCAAGTGTGGGGAGAACGACGACTCTTCGGGGCTGCAGCGCGTGCTGAAGAAGACGGGTGTTGGTCACAGGCAATAGCAGGGCGTTTTCTCACGAGGCGAAGTAGAGCAGACGTAGCAGATAGCTTTAGCATGACTGGTGCTAAGGCAAGCTGCTGGTATCAACTGCCAATCTGCGGTGGTGCAGGGCTCTTTATTCTCCTGGCCAGGGGGTGTTTCGAGTTCCTTCGGCGGGGTGGCTCCTTTTTTCATAGGCAGCGCTGCACTGGCTGGCATCTCTCGATGGAAGCTGGAAGCAGTATTTTCTTCGTATGCTGGTAGTATATGCTGCTCGAGCTTAGGGGCAACTTCACTGGCGTCCACTGGTCTCCCATCTCGCGGAATTGTGTTAGGTGGGGGCAATTTACATTACTCTCTTTCTTGAGGTGCATGCCGCTCTTCAGGCATCCGCCTTATCTATGGAGGCGGAATGCTGGCCTAGGTGGCTGCCATTTAGGATTCGTATCTCTTCTGGGGCACGTGACATGCACGTGATGATATGGAGTTGGAGTAAAAAATTAATAGTGTTACTACTCATCATGCATCATGAGAAATATTTAATTATTTTTGTAAGGGAGAGTGATCACTGAAGAAGAGTATGTGAAAATACGACGTTTATTTTTTAAGTAAAGTTTGTTTTTGGATGGAAAATGACACAAGTAACAATTATGGAATAATCATATATTTCTGGCTTTTAAATAAGATGCTTTATTTTTTTTAGATATTTTCTTTGCTGGTTTAAACATTAATCGTAATGAACAACAAGCTTTTGAATACACTCATCAATGACTTCTTGGCGCCTGTGATGGTAGCCATTTATTGATGGTAGTTTTCAAGTCTTTATTAGTGTCACAATGCATGCTGCCCAGGGAGGTCTTAAGATGGTGGAAGAGGTGGTAGACACTAGGCAGAAGGTCTGTACTGTATGGCTGATGATTGAAGATCTCCCAGCCAAACAAGTTGATCAGATTTTGCATCTGAGCTGCAGCGTGTGACCTTGCATTGTCATGAAGCAGTACAACACTGGCCAACAGCACTCCACGCCGTTTGTTGTGGATAGCTTGGCAAAATTTTTGAAGGGTCTCTCAGTAGTCTGTTGCATTAGTTGTGGTTTCTTGCGGCAAAAAGTACACTTACAAAACACCCTGTCCCAAAACACAGTTGCCATGATCTTGCACATTGAAAGTGTCAGTTTTGCTTTTATGTTGACCGGTGATGATGATGTGTCATCACTCCATGTATTGTTTTGACTCTGGAGTCACTTGGGACACCCATGTCACATCTCCTGTTACGATATGACTTAAAAAGTCATCACCTTCCTCGTTGTTGCAGTCAAAAAGGTTATAGTCCTTGCTATTAGTTGGCTTTTGCACTCCTTACTCAGCAGTTTAGGAACCCATCGAGAGCCAATTTTCTGAACTGTAAGTTCTCAGACACAATTTGAAACACAACTGACCATGAAAAGTGCAGGTATTCTGATGACAACTGGGAAATTTTGAATTGCCTATTTGTGCAAATTCAGGTGTCAACTGCCTGCACCAAATAGGCAGTGATTACAGATGGCCGCCCAGAGTGTGGTTCGTCATGGACGTTGCCCCACCCTTCCTTGAACAGTCTCACCCATTTTCTCTCTTTACTGTCACTCACTGCATTGTCACCATACTTTACATACATGGTGGCGATGAATATCCACAACTTTCATGTTTCTTGCTGTTAAGAAACGGATGACTGACCGTATTTCACAGTCGGCGGTACACTCAATTCTCTTGAACACTTTAATCTCATATTACAAAGCACACAGACTGATGGCATGAATGCAGCTGTTGTTGCAATGTGCACAAAGAATGCCGGGAGTCTGTGTGCGCACCCATTCTCACACGCGCGCGACATTCCAAACGGTATGTACAAATGGACCTTACTTTAAAAATAGCCCTCTTATGTTGATTGTTTGAAGGAGGACTTGTGAAAATATGTTGTGTGATTTTTACCATGTCTGTGTAGATGTAATCACTGGTGGTCAAGAGAGTTTGTTTGGCGATGTTTGCAAAACTTAATTGGCAATGCCAGGAGCTGGAATCATTATTCATGGAAGTAAGTAAATTATAAGTGTTATTTTTGTATTATTATGTTTTGTGTCGCTGTTAATGTGAGAAGTCGATTGTTGCCATCTACAATGCACACTTGCATTATAAAATTAAACAATACTTGCATAGTAATTTTGGAAGCAATAAATGCGTAAGTAAACAACAGTTATATAATTTTCTTCCTGGATAATGGTGTGTCATGTTGGACTACAAATAAAAATAATCCATTTGGAATGAGATGAGTACTGATTTCAGTTTCTGTATCATTAGGCCATGCTTGAAATGATAAATCCATTGTTCTCTAATAATTTGTTATTGGTAGGTACGTGTTCCATTTCCAGCAGGAATGCAGTTAATGAGAAAACCCACTAAGCAAAGTTTAGATGTTAATTCGTGCTTAGTTGAACTCTGAAATGTAACAATCATGTGCTTATTTTGTGACTGTTTGTCTAAAACAAAGATTGGAAACTACAGAACATGCAAGTAAACTTAATGAACCTCAGCCTTACTTCAGTTAATTTAATATTGTATGTTATGTAACATAGGTTCAGCATACTACAGACAAAACTGAACACTTCTTTAAGAGCGCTGCCTAACAAGACTGCAGCCACTAAGTTTAATTGGGGTAACAATGTTAAAGAAATTCCTGCTTAATGCATCAGTTATAAAGATAACTGTTTCTAACAAATAAATATCCAACACCACTTTCTCTGTTCTGTTAAATGATGAGAGAATTTTATTCATTCATAATTTTTTTGTAAAATATATATTTTAATGTTAAATTTTTAAAAAATATTATAACAAAAACATTTATAAGATTTTTTAACGTGTCAGTATTCCTTAAGAAATTTCACATAGAATACTTGTTGCTTAAAATGTTTATGTTTAAAATTGATGAATTGAGACGGAATTTTACTAACATTATATTCCCCATATAAATTCTTTGGCTGCATGCTTGGTAGACAGAACCCTTAAAGGGGTTGGCTACAGAATTTTTCTGTGTGATGAGCTGGTCTCTGGATTTGTCTCATAGGTAGTATCTTTCGTACCAAATTGTATAATAATAGGTCTTACAATATTCGAACTAGGGGTATACAAAGTTGTCAGTTTTCCCAGGAAAACCACATTAAGTTGTCATGAGGTGGGAGCACCCAGAGGATACCCATCCACCTCATGACAGTGACCAATGCCTCTTCCTCCATCCATAACATTCATTTCAGTGTAATGAACTCTTAAAACTTTGCGCAGGTATCAAATATGTTGGAAACTCAAATAAAAGAAAACATCCCATAGGAACAAATGACAAAATAGACTTTCCCCAGTTGTGAGAAATGAAAAATAGAAACAAACTTTCTTTTTATTCATACATTTGCGGGCTAATATATTTTTTTTTTGCAAAATGTCCTAAAATTTACCAATACAAAAGTATAAAAGATTATTAAAACTATTTAAACAAATTGAAATGATTAAGATTGAAATAAAACAATATTTATAATAAATTGCCCATAAAAAGAAACGCATCTTATGTAGTATTCCCTCTGTGAAGCCCGCCCCGTGTTCTCTCACGGCTAATCTTCGGGCCATGCTATATGTAATCTAGCCAGCACCCCCTCCCCCTTCACCAAGCCAAAGAGTTCATGACGTCAGGTGTTGAGGAAACTCCGTCAAGGTACCACTGATTTTCTTGCCGGCAAATTCAAACCCAGGTGACGTAGTAGAAGCATCGCACCGTCGCCAGGCAAAGCCGATCAAGTGCCAAGGAGGGACGCAGTGGGTTGGAGGGGGGGTCCCCTGCTCGTCTCGTCGTCCTCCAGTATACCAGCTGACCGCTGCGAGGTAGCCAGGCCTATGCCTGCCATCCCTGACCGCCGAGCATCGAACGGGGGCCACCAACAGGTATGTTGAATCACCCATAGCTGATACCCCTTGTAGGATGCAAAATTCAGCAGCATATTAGGTTAAATTGTGTGGTGTTTGAGGCAGACCATCACAAAGTTGGTCGACCACGTTTGGCACAGTAAGAGCCTGTACTGTAATGTATTATAAGACTTTATTAGAATTACCTTAACACCTCATGAACAGAACAAAAATTAAAGCACCTCAATATTCATGTTGTTAGCAGAGTTTTCTACCTTGAATATAGTGCCCATTTTCCCTGCACCTGGAATTCCAAAATATATACTATGCAACCTGCCTGACATCCAACGCCGCAGTGTCTGCTGCCCATTGCTCCTCCCCCCTTATCCCGCGTACCGGATGATCCAGCATGGGTAGGCTTATCTCCCCAGGGACACCAGGGATGCCAAACCTCGACTCAACAAGGGCTGACTGGTGCTCACCACCTAGCTGTTCACTTCCTAGCCTTCAATAGCATGGGTATTTTAAAAAAGAGTTTGGTATTACTGTTTTTTAACATTTGTGTCTGTTGTAATATTCAGAGTTATTTTTATAAAATATGGCGCATGTAACGGCAGACAGTTTTATAAAAGTAAACACAACTAATAAGACAAAAACCAAACAGAAATATGATGCGGAACTACTACATTGGGAGTTGCAGATTTTTAGCTGTGACCAGGAAATATTATGTGTGAATGTGCCAACAAACTATGTACACAGAAATAAAGCTTCCCTTGACTTCAGTTTCAGCATCGACTGTGGAATCTCTGCACTCTCTTACCTTTCACATGCGCACACACACATAATTGGGGAAGTAATCAGCCATGGCATAATTTGAGGAACCATTGCATTGGAGTATTTGCTTGGAGTGACATAAAAAAACAATGATAAACCTGCAGAATGGCCGAACTAGTATCCAAACCCTAGTCTTCCCTTTTAAGAGTCCAACATAGTACTGTTACACCAGGGAGCTTATTCTAAGTTATTTGTTAATTTTTCATATTCGTTAAGTTTTGAAAGCTCTCGAAACAAATAAAATCTTCTAGAAAGGCAATTTCGTATTCTAAGTTACATTTCATTACAGCCCTCCGAACCTTCGGCAATGTTCAGTTTTTTGTTAGCGAATTCAAGATTGCAACACTATGCACATGAACTTGAACTGAATTACGATAGGTTGTTTATAAATTATGAATACTTTAGCTTGAAAACATTAATAAACTAAAGCAGTAAAGCCCTTAAAATACTTTGTTTATGTTTGGTGTGTTTTAAATGTTAGTATGAATTAAATAATAATGTATTTTAGGAAAAAGGTATATTTCGTTCATCAAGTGTGTCAAATTTGCTGTCGACATCGTACTACTTTCTAACTCGGCTGGACAAGTTATGTATTAAGACATGAATACACTATAATTTTGTATGTACTGTGTTAAAATGGTCTTGCATGTATGCTGATAAGAGAGCAGACAGAACTTTGGTTGTCACATGTACAAAGATTTTTCTCTGCGACCATTTTGCGGTTTGGTTACAAGCTTTACAAACATGCAGTTTTGTTCGTTATTTTTGTACCAAGATTATAAAATAATCAATGGACAACAAACTAGACGCTGTCTTATTTCTAGTCTTATTATATTAATTCCAATATGGTATGAATTTTCACTCAATTATTTTCAAGAGAAAGCAATTTTGTTGTATACTCCCACAAATTATTTACAGTTTAGCGCTACGTATTGGTTAATTTACAACCTACATTGTTCAAAGGAAATTTTGAATAAACACAGTGTTTATGGTCTTGTATTTCAGTATAAACAAGTGTAATTAAATAGTAAATACCCTCAATAATCCAGCCTACACTGCTGCTTACATGGTTCACAATTAAAACAGAAAGGTTAATTAGTGCTTTTAAAATATTTTTTTCTGAAATATATTTTGTATGTTTTTTAATGCATAAAGGCACATTAATTCATGATTCTCTGTTTCCACAACCACAGATAACAACCTGTACCTCACACCCGCCAAGTTTTCATAATAAAACTCCCAAACAAAAGCCCAAAGTGCTTCGTTATTGTTTCGAGATTCATATTGAACATAGTGACGTCAAACAAACACTAGAATGCGCTTAAAATAACTCCTTTCATTAGGAAACAAAAAATTTAGTTATAACGAATATTTTTGTTGATAGGAAACAAAATGAATAACTCATTTCTTGTTTAATCTTCGTGATGATGCTGAGTATGTTTTAATTTCAGTAAAACAATATTGCTTGTGAATTTTTGCTTGCTGAGTATGTAATTTTAAATTCAGTGCTCTGTGGCTAAATTTTCTACCTAAATTAAGTGTTTGGCTTGGATGTATTTTTTACACATGCTTAAAAATATAAAATTTTACATCTACATTTCTGTTAATAAAGTTTTACTTTGAGGTGTTTGAAACAGATATGTAGCTAGCTCTCTTTGGATAAATGTGGATCAGTATGGTCTAGGACAAATTCAGCATTCCAAAACATCCCAGAGATGTTCTATCATATTCAAATCAGTACTCTGTGCAGGCCAGTTCATTAGTGGGACATTGTTTTTGTCAAACCACTCCCTCACATGCCCTGCAATATGGATGGGTGCTCAGTCATGTTTAAAAACACAGTGGTCATCTCCAAACTAGTCTTTGACAGTAGGTAACATGAAAGCAGTTAAAAAGTCGACCTAAACTTGTGCCGTGACAATGCCACATAAAGTAACAAGAGGGCCAAGCCCCTCCAAGAGAAATATGACCACACTGTAATCCTATCACCCCCAAATTTCACAGTCGGCACTATACAGGCCGGTAGATATTGTTCACCAGGCATTCGTGACACGCACACCCTACCATCAAATTGCCACAAAGTTACTATAACATCAGAAACATTAGACTTAGAATATTCAGGAGAGTGGAAATCTTGCACACAAACTTCTAGCACTAGTAGTACCCAACCACCGACAACGTTGAAATTCCTTGAGTTCCTCAGACTGTCCCATTCTCCTGTCTTGCCCTGTCTGCTGCCTACTGCAATTGCTGACCACGTGTTTTACCCGTAGATAGCAGTGTATGTTGCCCTCTATGTTAAATACACATTTTGCAGGGTGTCCGGATACTTTGACCACATAGCATAACTTAATTTTAATAGGTTATTTTGCCAATGTTTAAAGAACTTTGAAATTAGTTATTAATGTGCATTTACAAATGCCTGTTTTGAGTGTATTGTTTTCCCCATGTAAGTCACGTATGTAATAAAATTAGGTAAATTTTAGTTATTTATTTTTTTTAATGAAGTTAGTCATTTTTCTTGTTTGTTGCGACCATTATTCTTGGTGGCAGGCCTGAATGTATGAGGTTATCCAATAAGTGTATGCCATTAAACAAAAGCACAATCTCAAGTCATGTCTACAACGAACTTGGGGAAGAGTGGCTTATTTTCAATCTTAAGCAAGGTCTGAACAACTATGAAATGTGGTTCAAAATTGTGAACGGAAATATTCATTATCAAGGCATGCGAAAATAAGATGACCTTCATAAATACCATTTTATTTGCAAATGCTGAAGACAAGCTTGAGCAATGTTTATGAAATATAAATACAAACTTGAGACATCAAATAAGATTTTCTAGACAAAGCCAGTGCTCAAGATTGTTCTCAACTATAATGTACCTCTCGTCAGTAGGCCTGTTGCAGGAACTTCAAACAAATGTTTTTAGCCCCACCAAGCCTAAAACTACTGGCAAGCAGCATGGGAAAGAAACCGCGGTTATAGCTGTGTAGAGCGTCACCTGACAAAGACAACAGGATGGGCAGAGCCTAGATTCCAGCACCTTTACATAAATATTTATAGAAATGTAACCAGCATTTAGAGCAATTATTTGTTATCTAAGTATATACTACTAGCGAACCAGCCGAGCTTTGCCCGGGTACAATTGAGTTTTACAGTGATACACTAATTAATAAATTGGGAAAAGACAATTCATTTATGTGAAAACAGAATTATAAAATTATACTATGTTGGCCTAGGTTTTTAACTGATTACGGCAACCCAAAAGGAAGGAAATATTTTTTTACCCAATAGCCAAGAAGTAGGGTGTTGTTTTTGGAGTGAGTCTGTGAAACTATTGCGTAGTTACCACATTTCCGCTTTCCAGCGTCAATGTATGAAAATCAAAATGTGAGTTTCATTCAGTTGTAGCTTTAAAAATAAGTGTACCTAGGTACTACTTTTTGCACTTGGCGGAGGGATCTTAATTGTGCACCAAAGTTCAGCAACGTTCCCAGCGGCACACATTTGGATGGGTGACCGTTTAGTGGCATAACATCTGAGCGCTTCCGGGCTTCGGAGGGTACATTTAATATTTGGTCCCGGTTGTTATCAATTGATAGCAATCGTTAAGACATTTCAGAAGTCCTTGGGCGGCCTGATAAACTCTGACACCAGATGAAAAAAATATTGTGGTCACGTTTCCAGCCATTGCAGAATAACATTTTGTTGTTTATTCCACAGGAACAGTACAATTTTCGGGGATAAAAAGTATCCTATGTCCTATTCGACCTAAGGTACCTACATACCAAATTTCATCAAAATCCGTTCAGCTATTATGGAGCTGAGTGGTAACAAATATACACATACAGACTTTCGCATTTATAATTTTAGTAGGATATATAATATATATATATATATATAATTTGAAAGCAATTAAGGGTTATTCAATTACAAAAAAAGTTCTCAAACAATATACTTTAATAATGGCCAACAACATTATAATATCTTATAAAAAAAATAGCAGGATAACATAATATCATAGTTTCAACAGCTGATACAGACTTTAAAATGATTTCACTTTTTTTATGCTGCAATGTCAAAATCTTAATTTTTATTAATAATTTTATAGTTTTAATGAATGGTATCTCAATGCAGAAAATAAAGTCAGTTACTTTAACAAGGTTATATGAAATATAATATGTTGGAACAGAAAAGTACCAAAGAGAAAGTAATGTTGGACGAGCGACTTGATGTGCTGAATGCTGGTGCATGCACATGCACAAGACGAACTGATAGAGTGAAAGTAAATCAGGAGCTGAACTTTCCTCATCCCGGAGTTTACTGGAATGCTCTTGTTATCGCCAAAGTTATAAAATCAGCCAGAATCAGCCAAAATGCCCAAACACCAGTAGCGACATGGTCTTGGACAAGTCTCACCAAGGAATAATTTTAGTCCCAATCGAGTGACTGCTAATACAACACAAAAAAATACCAGAAAATAGAAGCCCAGCACTAAATAATAATTTACAAGATTGGGGCACAAAAGAGAAATAAAAGGAACTTACTGAATGTGGTAAAGTTGGATGGTTAGTCCATAATTAAATGATAAAAAAATAGACAATCCAAAAATCGAATCTACGCCATTATTAGTCTCAAGCAAGAAGAAAGAGAAAGGGTGCGTTCTGAAAGTAACAGTGACTGCTGCAGATATCAAGTCGCTGGACGCAACACCAGAAACAATGAAAAGTATTTTTAGTTTTTACAATGATAGTGATTAATACAAAAGAACTGAATGGAAAGTTACAGAAAAGCAAATTAACATTTTCCACAACAATATTTTACACAATTGTTTTAGTTTCCAGGAAAATTATTTTTAATGCTTTTAAACTGATCAGATCACACTTGGAGCTGGTCGCCTATAAATATTAAAATTACAACTTGATGAAAATACACAAATATCGCTGGTTAAATACACAGAATTACCTAAAGGTGTCCATGGCATTAATTAAGCGTGATTGTAAATGACGATACATAAATAAATGTAATGGTAGGTGCCAGAAAAAAATGTTTTTGCCATAAAAGAACTTATTTCTCAGAAAGAGAAAACAATAACAAAAGAAAAACGTAGCATGTGCCTAAAATGGCACACACTCCCTCCCTTAAATGAGGCCACGGGATTCAAGGTGTGGCAAACACTGGCATGCGCATACACACTAAAATTTACCAATTAAATTTTAACAATGATACATACTCCAAAATAAAAATTCTTAACTATAAGAAGAAGTTGATGTAGTAAGCAAAGGAACCATAACACATCCTTCTGGCACAAAAACAGGCCGGTCAGAAGGTGGGGAACTTGCCTTGGCACAGAATTTGGATTTCAACTAAAAATACATAAGCAGGAAACAAAAAAACAGCAATACAAGATACAATAATGGAGATGAGATTTAGGGTGACAGTTTGAGTAGGATGAGGTAAGAGGAGATGCAGGACAACCTGAAAGTTGGTTCCTTAGGGAAGTGAAACCAAAAAAGAGAGTCTAATTCCTTAATAAAGGAATCATTCAGGGTAAGGTTAGAGAAAGGAGAAAAGTTGACATGAGAGAACTTAGCTACTGATTTAGGGACGTGGATGACAGGCAGAGATAGGTTATAATGAATAGCAGAATTCACAGATTAAAAAGTTGAAGAAGGGACTCATAATGTCACAATGAGATGCATTGTCCATCAAACCACTACCTGACAAAGCAAAAGTAAATGAAATGGGGGAAAATATTCGGTAGTAGACCTGCACAAGAAGATAACATCAATTGTAGCATTAGAAGCAAATAACCAATGAGAACTAGTTTTACGTAAAAAGGGGAGTTTTAAACTGATAACAGATTTATGATAATATTCAAAATATGATTTTACAGTAAAAAGGTTAAATTCACAGTTATTTACATGTGCATCACAGAAAAAGAAAGAAGCAGGGCATAAGGTAATGCAGTAAGTGTTGCATTTTACAAGAGAATCATGGGTTACAGTAGCAAAATGCTTATGATTCAAACTAGCAATCAAGAATTTCTGGACATTGAGTAACAGGTATCTGTTGAATTTAGAATGCAAAAAGGGAACAGGGAAAATATGATATCTTTCAAACAAACTACCCTTATTGGCCAAAGGAACATTATAAACAGTCTAATACCTACTGCACGTGTCTCCATGCAGTAAGGCACACAGGTCACTGCTAGTATCAAAGCGAGTCTCTCACTCCAACCGGAAATACCGTAATGACACATGTTGTGTATCTGACGTGCATAGTTTACACACAACCAATGATAATTGGATAAACTTAACTGTTAGTTTTAGACTTTTTCCAAACAAACGAGGAGAATAAGGCAGCACTAAGCAGTAAGCAGATAAGCCATCTACTACTTACATGAACTGCAGGTTTTACATTGCATGAATGAAAGAATCGGAGCAGTATGTGGATCTCTCAGCTGTGCTGAGGTCAGCCGAGCAACCGTGAACATAAGGAGAGCAGAGTCATGACTGATACAGAGTGGTCGACATTTCAAATACTTATGAAGAGTGATGTGTGCGAATGTGTGTTCCCAGTTTCCATTTCACTGTAGTTCTCACACCATGCTGGTATTTACAGTACACCCGATGTCTTTTTGATTGTATGTAAACTAGTTATGCACGCCAGAAAAACATGTTTCATTGATTTCCATTTGATTGTAGTAAGAATAAAAATATTTTTGTTCAGTTTCATGCTGTGTAAACTACGCTTGTCACAAACCATATTCTTACGTGGTTTATTTTATAGTGAGTAAACTATGCACGTCAGAAAACAACAGTCTTAGTAAAAGTTGTTTCCTTTTAGACGATCTATCCAACGATGCAATATACGACCCCTGTTCCCATTTGCAATTTCAAAGCTCACCCTCCATACCGTTAACTCCAGTATGTTCGGCAGAATTAAATTACTACCAATCAATGGTTCATATAAGGGTATAGTTATCACAATTTTTCCGTGAACCCCTGGTGTCATGTTTGCGATAAAAAGGGGTGATCTGGTGCTGTGAATCACTCTGTATTTACACATTTATACGCATATATACATACATTTATATACACACACATATATATGTCGCAGGGACATGATAAAACTGGAGATTTGATCAAATCCCTAAGGTAGATGATCAATTCACGGAAGATGTTAAAATGACAACTCTGTGGGGTGATTTACCTAAAGAAAGTACGTGATTTGATCAAGTCCCTTAACTGTTTTAGTGAAAAGATGTTATACTTGAAGCTGGTAGCCTCATTACCTATAAAAAATTGCCGGCGATCCTTGAAATGACCATAACACCAGTAGTGAACTTTCCTGCTGGCGCTAGGGCTCGGCCACGGTGCATAATTTATGGCTATGCTTTGGGAGAGTCCTGACTTCTCCGGTTTTATCATCTTCCTGTGATATATACACTCACACATGTATACATACAAGGTTTTTTTTTGAGAATTCAATACATTAATTTTAAGGGATAGTAGGCCGCACCAGGACAATCAATTTTTTTAAAGAAATGTGTGGTCGGAAACCTTTTCTTCCTGTGTTACAGCCGTCGAACATACAGTGCAAATTTTTAACTTGGCACATGCGTGGTGCAGGCGCAGTGAGTAGCGAGCCTCTGCAGTTGGTGCTGGTGGGTGTGTCAGACAAGCAAATGTAATCATGGTGGTACCAGCGGCACAGGCGATTACGTTAGCAGAGTATGTGGACATGATATTCGCTTATGGCGAGGCACAATACAGTGCTGCTGTAGTGGCAAGGTGCTACAGTGAGCGATACCTGGATAGGTGTCGACGAAACCAACAAACCTTTGTAAGTATTTTTCGGCGTTTGCATGAAACAGGCTCAGTGCAAGTCAAGAGAGTAAACGCTGGTGTGTGAAGGCAAGTTTGCACTCCAAGTTTTGAAGAAGACGTGCTCCAGCAGGTGGCAGACCTGCCATCCTCCAATATCCATGCAATAGCCAACACGTTGGGCGTTAGCGACTGGAGTGTTTGGACAGTTCTTCACGAACAACAATTACACCCCTATCCCCCACCAAAAAAGCAGGCAATGAGTACGACACTTTTCTCCATGGGCTAAGTTTTGTGAATGGTTCCTCGCACGCGTTGGCAAAGATTCCAGCTTTGGCAGGAATATGCTTTTCTGCGATGAAGCTTCCTGCACACGGGGCGGTGTGTTGAACTGCTACAACAGCCACATGTGGAGTGATGAAAATCCACACACCACTCACAGAAGAGCACATCAGCAACAGTTTCATGTGAATTTTTGGGCAGGAATTGTGCAGAATAAGATGATTGCCCTGTACATTCTGCCACTGCACTTAAATGGGCACATTTACCTCACTTTCCTACAGGAAACACTCCCCGAGCTGTTATAAGATGTGCCTCTTGATGTCCGAAAGCACATGTGGTTTCAGCGTAATGGCGCTCCAGTCCATTTCTCACGTGCTGTGTGGGAGTATTTAACTAACCCATACTGTGAACGGTCAGTTGGCCGGGGAGGTCCCATTGCATGACCTGCACAATCGCCGGACTTGACACCATAAGACTTTTTCCTGTGGGGCCATGTCAAGAGCGAGTGTATGTCACGCCCATTAACACGGTGTAAGAACTGACACCCCGAATACATGCCGCCTGTCAGGAAGTGCAACGCATGGGGGGTTTTCAACCGAGTGCATCAGAACATAGTATGTCGCTGCGCTGTTTGCACAGAGGTGGTAGGTCATCACTTTTAACACATGCTGTAACAGTGTGTCACATTTGTGTGTTAGTAAACCACCATGAAACACACCCACATACATTTTTTTATGCAGCAAGTTATTACCAGAGTTCGCTGCGGCGTTCGGCACCTGTAGCTTTGTAGGGAAACATTTATGATCACACATACCTATATAAAAAATTATTGCCCCAGTGTGGGCTGCCATTCCTTAAAATAATGTCTTGAATTCCCAAACATCCTCTATAAATATAAACATGCACCCATGCATACATACAGTAGAATCACATTATTATGACCACCCGCTAGTATCCAGAGTAAATACCCTTCGCAGCACGGACAGCAGCTAGACGAGCTGGCAGTGACTCAGTCAGGTGCTGATAGATCACCACAGGTATCTGGAGCCATGCTGTCTGCAGTGCATCCCACAACTGTTGAGGGGTGCATGGCGGAGGAGACAGGCGGTGAACACGATGATTGAAGGTTGTCCCACAGATGTTCAATTGGATTCAGGTCGGGTCTGTTTGGGGGCCAGGGAAGAACTTTGAAGTCTTGATCATGCTCTTCTAGCCACTTGCGGACACTTCTAGCCACATGACAAGGCGCATTATCGTGCTGGAATATCCCATCCTCCTGAGGAAAGACAATCATCATGTACGGGTAAACGTGATCGCTGAGAATGGATTCATAACCAAATCAATCAAGAGTGCCTTCCACACGGAAGATAGGACTTAGAGAATACCACGAAAACATTCCCCAGACCATAACACTGCCCCCACCACTTTGTGTTCGCCCAGAAATAGATGCAGGTTGTCGGGTCTCCGAGGACACGCTGACGTCCAGTCGTCATACTGTCGAGCAAATTCCAGTCGTTTCCCTTGATGCACCTGTGTCAGCATGGGTGCAATCGCCCTCTGTCTACTCCGGAGCCCCATTCGCAGAAGGGTTCGCTGAACTGTTGTGGTAGACACTTGTCTGGATGCCACCTGGTTCATTTGGATGGTGAGCTGTTCCACTGTAACCTGTCGGTTGGCTTTCACGTGCCATCTCAGTCGACATTCATCTCTGACATCAATGGCGCATGGAGCTCCGCAGTTTTCACTATGGTTATTCCCAGTGGTGCCATTTATCCACTCACGATACACCTTTACCACAGAGGCACGTGAACAGTTCACAAACGTTGCTGTTTCCGAAATGCTGTCCGTCCCCTTGGCCCGAAAGCAGATGATCATCCCTTTTTTTAACTGGGTTAAATTGCTTCCCTTACCCATGACAGCAAGGAAGCGCACTGTGTACAGGCAGCCTGTCGTGCATTATATACCCACTTCACCAGCCCACGTCATGGGCCATATGTAAGGCCCCCTGAAAGTGGTAAATAAAATTTCCAAATTTTGTCATAAAAAACTGTTGAAAGCGGTACAAAAATTCACTTAAAAACATAATGGTGGTAAATAAAAACAATTTACTGTTCGTCATAAATGTTTGAAAATCCAGTACAAAAAATTAAAAACCAATGAAATGTGTCTTGTAGGTAGTTAAACTGGAAATAATTAATAAAAAAAACAAGAATTTTACATTTTACATTACTGGCTACTGAAAAATTATATATTAATTCACATTAAAAATATTATCTGATGATTACATTTTGACATAGCACTACAAAATGTAAAAGATACAGCACAGAAAAAATATATATACATTTTTACACAAACAGAGTTCACTTGCGAAACAAGTGTCAAATTGATAAATGCCAATATATGTAGACACAAAAAATTAAGACTTCTTAAAACACACAAAATAATTCACCACTAAGTTTTCAAATTAGGATACCAAATCCTATCACAAAAATAAATATATCTTGTTCAAAACAGTGTCGATTTATATGCTAACACCAAAGTATTTGGCAAGCATTAGCTCAATGTTGTTTGTTTTTAGACCTGTCTGAAAATCAGTTAAAATGTGTCCATATGCAGAGAAAGCCCGCTCGCTGTCTGCATTTGATGTGGGAATCCACAGCATGGACACAGCTTGTGACACAAAAGTTGAATGTTGCTGACGTAGACCATGCAAAATATTGAGGACATCAGTAGTTTGCCCTTCTTTCAAAATTCCTGAAACTTGCTGCTGAAAAGCAAGATAACCTTGCAGAAATTCTGTCTGCGTGAGTGTGTTCAGCAAAGGGAGACTTGCTAAAGACGCAAACAATTTTTCATCAACAATGTTGTTTGTTATTTTTCTGATACCAAACAATTGGTCAGTAGTTGCACAAAATTGTTTTGCAGTGTCTTTATCCTTAAGACTGTGTAGTTTGGAGTGACACTTCAAACCCACATTTTTTAGATCTTCCTTCATTGCACACTGCTTAACCTGTGTTGGCAGTTGAGCAATAGCAGCAGAGAGTTTTTTCTCTAAATATGCCTCTGCTAACTAACAAAAAGGTGTTCTCTAGCTCTGATGAGTATAATTTGTGACATAGGATATACTGTGAGCCCTCAAGTTTCACAATGTTCTCAATAAGTGCAGTGCAGTGTTCTACTAAAAACAGTGCATAGCACTTCACAGTGTCACGCTTGGTGATGCATAAGTTGCTTAAATAGTATGTAGCACTACCCTCAGCTTCTGTTTGCTGAAAGAATTCAATCAGATTTTCAAGATATTCTGCAATGTACTCAACAGAATGAAACCAGGAGTTCCACTTGGTCATCACTGGTGCTGGGAAGAGGGTGGCATTATTTTTCCCACCAGGATACTTTTCCTTCAGGAAAGATACATATCTGTGTTTTCTCTTACGGGCATTGAGAAATGCTTGTTTCGCATTTTGAACATATGAATTCAATTGTGGCAGTGCAACACTCCACAAACTAGCTACATTGTTAAGTTGATGTGCCCAGCACTGAACATGAACCATGCTTTTGGAAAATATCACCGTCAAAGAGTCCATACATTTAGTCATGTAGCGTGAAGTCACTAACCACTGCTACAACATTTTCATATTTGATTTCATGCTGTGCTACCACAGACAAAATTGCTCATGAACACTCAGTTCCATTAGTATTCTCCAGTTCTTTTATGCCACCTACAAGCACACTTTCACCAATGTTTGAAAGAACACGTATCAAAACAACAAATACGCAGCACCCCATTCTGTTTGTGGTTTCATCACACTTGATGCAAACTTTCTTGTTTTTTGAAGCCTCCTTTAATTGAGTGAAATGATCCTCTCCAATTTTTGGGACATAATTTTTACTCATGACCTGGGCCGTTTGAATATCTCTCGAATGTAAAATAAAAGTGAGAAATTGGGTAAGCCTACTTTTTTGATTATTTTTAAAACTTATTAATTCCATCTAATTAACATAAGCTTGTAAGGAAAATTCAGAATTATTGCTGTATTTTCTGGTTTATATTTGTTATCAATGTTTTATAGCAATAGAAAAAGGAACCTAAAAATTTGACCTACATTCGAAATGTGATATCAAAGTACTAAATAAAAATTGTCGGTTTATGACATTTATGTTATGTTGATTTTATGGTAACCCATGAAGATAGATATTTTTTCATAAAGTGGGAAGACATCGTCTGTGCATCACTGTGCAAAAATTTAAACAAATATACGGATAGATGAAAACCTTGCATTTACATGCTTACCTGGTACATATTTTCTAAGCCAATTTTTCAACCACTCGTCGTCTGCCTTTTCAATAGGTATGTTGGCTGCTAGCAACATTTTCGTGAAGTCTATTATCAACTCTTGTTTATTTTGTTTCGTTGTCTGACTTCTATCAATTGCGCTAACAATGCTCGGTTGTTTTGAAGTGCTATTGTTTTTTAGGTAGAATTCTTTTTTTCGTTTGTGCGAATTACCTTGTACATGTTTTTTGCAAGTATATTTGCGTTACCATTACGGCTGTCGCAGTATTTACACATCATAGTTTTTTTTCGTTCATCAAATATGAAGAAACTATCACTTTTAAATTCCCGTTCATGCAAGGAAAGAATTTTTGGCATATTAAACAATGTCTCAGTATTAAAATACGTTAACACATGTAACAGGAACCCACGCAAAAACAAATAGTAAAGTAAATATCAAATAAATACAGTGCTAACTAGTGTTGTCAACTTAGGAATCTAAACTAAGTAAAGAATTAAGCAACAGCAGGAACTATTATTTTTTTAAAATACGAAATAGTAATGATTTCGACCTTACACAACAAATAATTGAAAATGTTGTTATTATTTACAAATATACGTCCCGCGTATAGTATTTCAAAGATGGTATTGTGACTTGAGAAAGCAAAAGCATGGCAACATGTTACACAAAATGGCGTCTATCAATGTGGCCTTGCGGTGCGGCGGCAGGCGTGCGACCTACGTAAGATATCTTTCTCTTGTACAGCAGCGTAATTATTTTCTCATGTGCGGCATCTATGGCTGAGCTCCAACATGTTTACATTTTAGGCGTGCGCGATGAAGGATATTTTGTTTATGAATGCAAGTGAACAAATTATTGCACGAATGAAAAGGTATTCATTTGTTAACATTTGTTTATCCCCTTAGAAATTAAGTTAAAACATTAAAATGTACTACATGTTGACCAATTTCTGAACATGTTTTGGAAGTAAATTTTTTTTAATGCCAATATATTGTAAATAAGTTGCACCCCACTTTCTGTAGTGTTTTTTTTTTTTTATGTGCAGCCTATACATGCCGAAATGCGGTATTTCGCCACCTAGTGTTAAAATGTGAGTTTGTGTTTGCTTTGCAATACTGTAAACAAAATTTTACTGGAAAATGTGGCTTTTTTAGCGCATTTAAGTCCAATATGCCATATTTAGCATAAAAACTCAATTTTGTGACGATTTCGCATTTATCGTTGTTTATTCGCGATCGCAAAAAGTCCATGGCCCTAGCCATATGTCATGGGCCACACGCTGCAAATGGCACCTCTAGCAGGTGGTCATAATAATATGTTTCAACTGTGTATACACTCCCATACATATACATATGTATTTTTTCTTCTTTCGTACACAACATAAATCTTAATTTTCTGACAATTTTCGTAATTTGTGCATTACATTTCAACTAGTTCTGCATGTTGTACTGTTGGATGCAATGCTGTATTGAAAGCCACTCTCCTATCTTAAATGCCACATCTGTTTATATATCATAATTTTGTAACTTTTCTCTATGCATCTGAAATATGTTTTAATGTATTGTATCTCTGAATTTAATTATTTAATAAAATTTAAGCAAAAGGTAAAACTGGCTAACAATTATTTATGCAGGTAAAATATATGATCTAAATAAAAATTACAGTATTACTGTGCATGGATAGTTGTGTTTACAGTATTCAAACAATTTTTAAGTTTGTCACCAATGTTGTTCATACATATGGTTACATGAAAAAATAAGTAACAGATAGCTTGCGTTTCCTCTCTCTTTTTTTTTGTTATGCATTATGCTTATTTGTTTTGTTTAATGTTTATTCTTTTTAAGGCTGTACCGTAAAATGGGGCGAATTGGGACTCTGGTGAATAGAGACAAAATATTTCAAAATTTTTTAATATACTATCACATTTTTAAATCAAAAGATATTTAATCAGAGTAATTCTCTTCAGCTCAGCAGGAACTTCGATTTCATATATTGTAATGTCACAGTCGTCAGAATTGGCGACTGGAAATCACCGCTCGGTTTTGCTCAATTTGGTATAGACATGAAACTTAAAAGGCACCATATAAAATTAAAATAAATTGAAATCTGGGTTTAGTTACTCTGTAATTTTATATAACATTCAAATGAAACAGTTCACGCACAATCTTCAAGTATGCAGAGTCACGAACAGTCAGTTTCACCAGACAAACAAGCAAAGAGCAGTGCCACAGTAGTTCATTTATTATTCACGTCACGCAAAACTTGCATCGCGAGAGGAAATTACGAAGGCAGGGGGATGTCAGTTCCCTCCTAGCACCCTACCGACCTCCTACACCGGCGAAAATTATTGAGCAGGATAAAGTTTGTAAGCCGAAAATAATTGAAGTTAAAAATAAATAAAGATTTAGAGGTCGCGGGTGCTTGTCGGTGTGGGCGATATTTGCCACGCTCGATGTGTCTTCCTCGAGTGCTGGTCCTACTCCATTAGCGGGCAGTAGGCACTCGGGGTAAAGTTGCCCCGTGCCTACCCCCACTCCCTGCCCCAAGGTGCCGAAAATGTGACCAAATAAGGGCATGGCATGAGTCTGAATCCCTTCGAAAACCTGTGCGACACCCGTCACAACCATTCCCCCACGCCATGCCGAACTGCGCCGTCGTAAAAAATAATCAAACTTCCAGAACATTCTAGAAGGAAAAAATGTCTACTAAAGTGGTAAAAGCTTCTATCTACAAATGCTGACACGAAGAACAACTAAGATTTCAGAAAAGTCAAACGTATAACAGATAAACATACTAACAAAACTTCGAATCCTGATAAAATATTACAAAGTCTTGAAAGCAAAAGAAAATTAACCAAATATCCCAATTCAAATTATTATAAACTATTATAAACATTACAATATTTGGAATTACAATTTTGGAAATACATTAAACATTTATGAAAATGATGTCCCTATTCACCCCGTTTTATGGTACTTTAACTGAAACAGCCCAACTTACATTTGTAATGAAAGAGTCAACAGTCTCTTTGTAAAATATTGTTGTACACTATTGAAATTGTGAATAACACAAATATGTTAACAACCTGTAAAATAATTACCAATATAACTATTATTAGTACAGATGCTGTCAAAAGTCATAAAACTGACATAAATATTGTAAAAGTTCTGTACATTTAGTACATTTATATGTTATCAATTATGAAATATTTCAACATTGCATTTGGCAATTGAAATTTAGTCACATAATATTGTTTTTGTTTTCATGTAGTGGAAGCATACATAATCGTAGTTGAAAGCAGAGCTATAGCAGGATTTCAGAGAAGTATGAATTATAGCAACTTTGTTTAAAGCTACCCCAACCCTCTTTAGAACTGATCCTACCGTGTTTAAAACTGCCTGATATAAGGAAAATTTGAATAGGTACTTTTACAGGTTAGGATGTCAAAAAGATAAGATGTAAGATACTTTAACACAGTGCTGTTACAATACTGCCAGGCAAGTATCACCATTTCACAAAAAGTGAAACTGCTCAAGTAAAATATGTATATTTCATAATAATTTTATTTAAATTTGCCCCCATGTGACCTACACTTTTTAAATGTATACATTTATGATAGTTGTTCTAGTTAGAATCTATACTTGTGTATTAACATTTACAAATTTTATTTTTTCAGGAAAATGCTTCTGCAAACATTTTCACTGGATCAGAAGAAATATTTGCTTTTGACAGAACCATTTCTCGATTGTCTGAAATGCAGACCCAAGAATACTGGGAGCAGTGGGAAAGAAAATGACAACAACAATTAATGTGTGTTAAGTTTCATAAATTTTTTCTCTTGCTACTTTAAAGCAACTGTATTACTATATCTGACGTTAAGTTTCATAAAATTTTTCTCTTGCTACTTTAAAGCAACTGTATTACTATATCTGACGTTAAGTATCATAAAATTTTGCTCTTGTTACGTTAAAGCAATTGCACTACTGCATCTGAATGCATATTTAACTAATTTTTAATAGTTTTGAAATGTTATTAAAATCTAAACNCGTTAAAGCAATTGCACTACTGCATCTGAATGCATATTTAACTAATTTTTAATAGTTTTGAAATGTTATTAAAATCTAAACTTTTATGGCTTATTATTAAAATTGTTATACAGTTACATTATTGTAGCAGTAAAAAATTTACTGTTGATAGATGCCTATAAATATTTTAAAAAAATTTACATTGCAACATAGATTGTAACAAAAATAAATAAAATATTTTAAATACATGCCTCTACTTATTTTGAAAATACAGAGTAAAATTTTATTTTTTTTTATATTGAGAAAAAACCCATTTCAACCTAGAAAACTTTTCTTAAAACAAATCACAGAAAGTATAAATTTAGTTCATTTGTAAGTAAAGCTTGATACAGGCGTGTGGCTTAATTCAAAATAACTTCCTTCGGATAGTATCTACTAAAGTAAAATCTGCAAATGTTAAATTTAAATTTTCTCCAAATAGTTTAGGATCTGTTATCATGAATTGTCTTTCATTACTTCACAGTCAACTTTTCTGAACAGTTTGCC
>NQII01000522.1:28009-39388 GCA_002778355.1 Clitarchus hookeri | reverse complement strand
CCACAAGGCGACACGTGCCAACAATTAAGGATGGACACTGGCAAGTATAAAAACCCCTTTTCGAGAGTAGTGGGGATAAGTTCATTAGTACCGCGCAGAGAGGTTAGATCAGGAGACCATCGAGCAGCCAGTTGAAGATTGCCGCGNTGGGGATAAGTTCATTAGTACCGCGCAGAGAGGTTAGATCAGGAGACCATCGAGCAGCCAGTTGAAGATTGCCGCGCAGAGAGAGGTCAGCCGCGCCATTTTGGCCGGGGGGCAAATCGGACCCCTGGCCACGTCGNCGCAGAGAGAGGTCAGCCGCGCCATTTTGGCCGGGGGGCAAATCGGACCCCTGGCCACGTCGGTAGAACATCACCACAGTGAGACGGCAGCAACAGCGGGCCTTTGCCAAACGCCGCCCATCGCCGGAGCTCACCCACCACAGCTGACAACATTCCAGCAAGAGTTAAGTATACAATCACCGTCAAGAGAAGCCCCCCTCCATCACGAAGTCATTAGCAGTCAATCCGAGTAACCAAATTATTAGAGTACCACACCTCTCAAGTGTTGATGTTGTTTATTTGTGAATATATCCGAGACAATATATTCGTCCTTCAAAATGAAACAGTAAAAGGCTTCATTATTGCAAACCCCTTAACCTTCAGGCATCATATAGTCTATGCCACTAAGCATTAACAAAAGATGCTATGTAAATTTTGGATGTGTTAATTGGCTTCCCAACTGTGGGGCGTACACAGCCTAGCATCAAGTAAATTGGCTTCCCAACTGTGGGGCCTAAATAGCGTCAAGTTCCATGTTGGCTTCTGGTACATCTGAAGTCAGAAAAATCTTATAGAGGACATTCAATGCATTGGTAACTTTGTCTTATGGGACATTTTATTTCACATTCAGCTTCATTTTTTTTGTGATCCTAATGACCAGAAGCTTACACGTCATAAATCACTTGCCATATAACCAGAGTATTGTCAACTTTACAAAATCTTTGAATGAAGTTGCCTCTACATTAAAATTTTGTGTTACTTGCACCGAATCAGGCACATTGTCCTCTTTGCAGTGATCAGGTCCTGCAGCTGCCTCTGTGTGAACATTTGCCATGAAACCAGCCCTCAAAGAATTTGGATATGGAAACAGATGGGATGGTGCTCCATACCAAGCACAGTCTTTCAGTGGCATTGGGAATGTTCCACTTTAGCTTAAAAACATATTTTTGATATTCCACTGGCCAACACAAGATGTGCACTAGCTGGCATGTGTACAAGTGTTTCACTTATGAAATAAATATCTAGTCTAAGAGCTGGGCTTTACTAATGTTCTTTAGTGGGAAGAAAGTTATCCTCACATTTTGTAACTCAATGCTAACTTTGTGTGCTGCACACAATTACAGAAACAAAATCTTTTGGTTGTGTGCTCCCATTCAAGCCTTTATTTAGACTTTGTAGCGACTCTTTAAATACTAATGCAGTAATCCAAAAATTTTTGTTGTTTTTGTATATGCATAGTATTTTTTAAACATCTTATTTGTAATGTTTCCCAATCACCAAAGGCTTTAATTTTTCTGAGCCATCACAGGATTCACCTTTTAGCCTAATGTGCTGTCTGACAGAAGATTATAAAAAAATCCTGCCTCATCTGTATGCCTGAGATAGGTGTGTTGTTTGGGAATGACAAAAAGTTGTGGGGACAACGTTAAACTTTTTTGCCATATCACACTTTTTTTTGCAGCGGTCAACAAATTCAAGTATTTCCAATTCTGTAGCAATACTTACATACATACTTTTTACGCCTCATAATAACTAGATTCTAAACACATTTTTGCACTCCAAAACAACAAAATTAAACAGTCTACAAAGGACAACAACTTTCTACATCATGAGCGTAGAGAAACTGTTACTACCAAGGTCATGTGTTTTCTATGGACCACTTTTCCATTTTTATTTTACCTTTAACCAGTGGTACAAAGTTCAAACACATGTCAATGGTAAATTTTAGTTGAACTCTTGATAATCACCCATATCTTAGGTGAACTTATTTTACAAGATTAATATCTTAGGTGAACTTATTTCACAAGATTAATTCAATTTACTAAAGCATATGTATGACCAAGGAATTGTTGGGTTACTGTGGTGTGGTTTCCCTAGCCACAACTCACGAGTATACAAAGCAGTGTCCAGCATTCAGGTTTATGTTTTCACACTATGCACAAAAGCAAAATTTTTGCAAAAATACACGACAAAACATTTTTTCACCCAAAACAATTATCCAAGAAAATTTTAGGTCCCAAAATACAATGATGATTTTATTTTGTACCCTAGCCTAACCTTTATGAAATATATACAACAAATTCTTAATTTTTCCTTTAACCATGACAATTATATCTTTCATAATTTCAAGATTTGATTGTTCAATTAACTTTTTATGTAGCTATTAAAGATCACTAAGAAAATTAATCGCAGTCAGAGAGGTGTCTTTTTATTTATAACTATGACAGTAATTTTTTCCTGCATGGTTGCCGGCCATGTTTCTATTACCCAAAAAAATTTAATAAACACATAAATGAACATTGTAGATGGTATATTATGCTGTGATGAAAATATAGTCAACTCTCGATTCTAAGACCCCTGGAATAGCGACCACCTCGAAATGACCTTTTTGTAGGGAAACATAAAACAATTTTCCAATGACAGACCCTCTCAAAATAACTACCCTTTCCCCGGGAACCATGAAAGGTCATAGAATTGAGAGTTGACTGTTAACATTTATGTTAGCACATTAAAATCCCAATGTATCTTCAACATGTAAAGGAAAATTTTATTTGTGCTCAAAGAAATATGTATTACCGAGGCATTGTTTAATTGTGGAACTAAAAATGTTTATTGTACAGAATCAAATGTATGTGATGGGGACATAATAGAGAGAATTTACTATATAACTTTTTATGTTTGTTCTATGCTTTCATTAAATTTTGCATGTTACCAAAAAATGTAAATCAGGATTTGTTCAGGAGACCAATCAACAGCAAGCAGTGTGTCATGAAAAAGTATTTTGCACATTCAGAAACTGGGACCAAGCAAAATATCTTTTTGTTGAGGAAGGAAGGAAGGTATTTTAAATGTGCTCTTTTGAAAGTAGTCTGTATCTCCCCCCTCCCCCCCTCTCACTTTCATTGGTACCACCCAAAACCAAGCCTGACATCTTTATAAACTTTAAACTTATACATTGATTTCAAGTTTGCTTCAATTCTACCCCATCAGTTGAATGCATGTTCTTCCTTTCATAATTTTGCTTCTTCTGATTTTTAGCGTAAAGAAAGGCTTATGAGATCACTTTCCTCTTGGTGTGTATGTGTATGACTTGTGTGGGTGTCCCCCCTCCCCCTCCTAAAAACTTTTGAATGCATGAACCAAATTTCACCAAAACTTGGTACATATATAGTACTTAGTGAGAACATCAAACTTTCATAGTTTTCAACCATGCCAGGTGCTTACTTTCAAAATGGTTCCAATTTTAAAATGTATGGTTCTATGTCATGTCTCGGGAACCATTCAGCAGATTTTAATAAAAATTTGTAGTTGATAGTGTATTATGTAAGTATTGAATTTAGATATGGATATTGTTGTTAGTCCACCATTTTGGAAGATAGCACTATTTACATGAAAAAGTAAAGCTTTTACAGTGTATCTTGAAAATTACTCTACCGATTCACACCAAATTTGACACGTAATTAATACTATTGTAGGTCATGTAAACATATGCAACTTAAATAGATGTGGCACTTATTTTCAAAATGGTAGTTACACAAATATTTTAGGTATATATACCATACTGGTTGGCCAATTTCAACTGAAATTTGATGCTGAAAGTATCAATAAGCATATACCAATAAATAACTACTTTTGTCTGCCATTTTGTAAAATGGTGCCACATAAATTAAGTTTTTATTTCATATCTTGGGAAACAATTGACCGCTTCTTGCCAAATTTGGCAAACAAATTTTACTATTGTAGGTCATATAAACTTACATGTTTTAAGTGGGTTAGAAACCTATCTTCAAAACTATGACACTGCCACTTAGTATTGTGGCAGTATCTATTACAACCATAAAATTTGTCTACGCAGAACCTCTTTTGTCCATCATTTTGTAAAATAGCATCACATTAATAAATTAAGTTTTTGTGTCATATCTCGGAGAAAAATTTGACTGATTCCTACAAAATTTAGCAAACAAGTAGTACTGCTTGGGTCAAACACTTATTTTCAAAATGAGACCATATAAACATTTTAGATTAGTCTGCTCTATCATTGAAACCATTTAATCAATTCCAACTTAACTTTGTATGCTGGAAGTATATAGTACAAATATTAAATGTGTACACACACATCTCTTTCACCTGTCATTTTGTAAGATATAATCACATGAATAAATAAAATTCTTATGTTATATCTCCAAAAATAATATAGATTCCTACCAAATTTGGCAAGCAAGTAGCACTACAGCAGGCCATGTAAATTGATTTGTTTTTCAGGGTGTCCAGCGATTGGGAAAATCGGGAAATGTATGGGATTTTAAATTCTGTGGGAAATGTACTAGAATTTTTCCTGGTTTATAAACTTGGCGTTATAACTTTTGAAACTGCACCACCTTTAAAAGTCAGAATACTACACCACACTACTAACAACGGCATCAAGGTAATGCAGAGAAAAGGAAGGAAACAATAAAAAGAGGCCTGCGGAGCCCCTTGCTGTGAAGGACGAAGGTGGCAGGGGTTGGTTTACTGCGGCAGAGAGCAGATGATGTAGGAATGCTCTGCTTTGCACCATGGCCTGAGCATGACCGCTTCTGTTGGCGTAGTTGTAAACTGCAGACGTTTTTGTCAAGTATGTTGTTTGTGCACGTATGTTATCGCAGTTATATAACAGCGTAATTTGGTTGCTTATGTGAGTTTACTTAACGTCTTCAGTAGATGACTGACATGTTGAAGAATCGAAGCAGAGGATTCTGTTGTATTTATACAATGCAATGAATTCAACTATTTTACAGGGTCTTGCGACTGTGCACAAGAGGGTGCCAGCTAACCAGTTAAAGGAATCCGCTCGGGTTAGCACGAGACTCTTGAGGGGCTGTGTTCGAAAATCCTGGGCTAATGGACTCTGTGCCTCGTGTCTTAACGAGGTCGCACGTGATGATTGACGTTGACGGCTAAATATGCGATGTAACACACTCTCGAACTGGGGTATTGTGGCTCCGTATCACACCATTCCAATGCACTGACGTAAACACTTCAAATTTCTTAAAATGCACTCAAGCTTACATGATGTAGAGAAACATGGCAGGAAATCGATGGCTGTAAGGGGCCGCCGCCCTTATGATCCCCGTGAAGCGGGAATACGGTACACATACACATTGGTTTCAAGAAAATACCAGTTGTATTTGAAAAAGTCCAATTGAGGTTGTACAGAAACTGAAGCGGGCATGTGGCACAAAGCCCCACACTGGTCTAAGCTGCTATGACAAAGACATCAATGGTCGCGAACAAAAGATTATGTTAAACGTTATGCCGGAGGGGCCACAAGTCTGCTCTGGAAGGGAGGTGTACTCTGGGGTGCACGAAGAAGTTAAATAAAAATGTTCTGATACAAGTCTATTGCAGTGAATGTGGTTGAAGAACAAAGTTGCTTCACCCCCGAGCCACATGATGCGATCTGCCCTGATCCCCGTTACTCTCAGATTGAAGAGAGGGTGGCGTGGCGGAGGTAACGGTAGTGGACTGGCACCAGCCAAAACAGAATATTCCTTGACAAAAGATGAAATGAGTGAAATTAAACGTATAGCCCTTGAAAATACATTGCAATTTGCATGACGTAAATTGTGGTTTACATTAACATACAAAAAAGTGATAAAAATTATGTAGCAATAATTTTTTAGAGTTTTCAATATTTTTATAGTGAGTCTTTGCCACTACCAGAAAAGAGAATACACACACAGAACAATTTTAAACATGGAGATAATGATTATATATTAATTAAAAAACCTTTTAATTAATATAAAAATTGCATTGATTTACCATGAGAATTTTGGTGTGGTTCACTTAGAGTTCGTGTGTTCCACTGCCGGAGTCAAAACACGTGTATGTAATTAATTATGAGTGGCACTTGTTAAAGACATTACTAATTATTGTTGTGTTATTTTAATAAGAGTTACATGATTCACTAATTGGATTCTTATAAAGTTACAGGATTAATTAGTTCTCGGCGACCCCGTGGTCGGCACTTTGCACTATCAGTATTCTCTTACCCGTACAGTGATTTTCTCACATCCATTTCCCGTATGGTTTATAATTACGGTAGTAATTATGAAGGGTAGAGCAGGCTTATTAATGTGGTTGAAACATAGTTACGCCTTGTGGCAGTGAAAGTCGTGATACTGATTTTGGTAGCATAACTTGGGCGCGTGGCCTCCGGTTGTGCAGCGTGCAGCTGGTACCTTGTGTAGATAGTTCCTACCTGCTCCATTAGGTGATGTGCAAGGGTTGACAAAGGCTCTGGGGGAAGCCGTGGTAGGCATCATCCCCCCCCCCCCTCCTACTCTCATGGGAGCTCTTTCGACCCCGTCCTCTGCAGTGTCTATGACGTCTGGCAGCAAGGCGACCCATGCTGGGAGCGTGGCCACAGTTGGTAATGGTGTCTGTCGGCATCAGGATGCTGAAGTCTCGGCGGGTTGTTGATGCGGGTGCTGCACAGTTTTGCTGTTCTCACAGCAAAAGTAGTGCTGTGGAAAGTGGCAGTGGCGCTGGGTCGGTGAAGCATGATGCTTGAGGCATCACTGTCATAGCCGTTGATATCCCACGGTGTTCCTTCTGCTCACATTCATTTCCCGTGTTGCTAATAATAATGAGAGTAATTATGAAGGGTTTATCAGGCTTTTAATGCGGTTGAAATATAGTTATGCCTTGTGGCAGTGAAAGTAATTGCACTGACTATAGTAGCATAACTTGGGTGTGTGGCCTCCGGTCTTGCAGCGTTTGTCCGGTACCTTGTGTAGATATTTCCTACCTTCTCTGCAAGGTGGTGTGTGGGTCGACAAGGGCTCTGGGGGAAGCCGCGGTCGGCGTCAAACTGTAATTAACATATAATGTACCTATGATGGTTATTGCATATCAACAAACTCTTCCACAGTATAAAAGGTATGATCAAGAAGATAATTCTTCAGTTTTACGTTGAATTGTTTTTGATTTGTTTTGTACTATTTTTAGCTGGCTGATGGGTTTATGAAGGGCGTCCTTTCTCCTTGTATAAATTTTGTGTATCATATAATTTTTATCAAAGTCTGTACAGTTTCTAACAACAAACTTGATTAATGAAAATATATACTGGCTTGTAAATGTTAATATTCACAATTTTATAAAAAGAGGACGACATGAATCAGTTTTTTTTTTTTTTTTCCCTTGACATGTTAATGGTTCCCTTCTGAAGACTGAAAACTTGTCGGTATTGCACGGACGGTGACCATTGTATAATTCCATACATCATGATAGAATGAAAATACGCAAAATACACTTGTTTTAGGTTGTTATGTTTAAGATATGTGACAAGTTAAATAATGTGAAACATGCTGCACTCAATTGTAGACCTAAAATTTTGGTTGACTAACTTTAATTTATTTTATGGTTTCCATGTTTAACTATCAGATAATAACATGGCTGGTTTTTGTAAGAAATTTTACTAACATTTTGTATTTGAGTTAAGTGATGGATTATTGGTCGTAAACAACTCATTTAGTTTAGGTAAACATTTTTAAAATACTTGCCTGAAAGGCTGAGTATTTTTTTCAAGTGGCCATATTATTCGTGGTGTATGGTATGTATATGTTGTTTGCATAAAATTGAGGCAATTTCTGGGAGCCAGCAAATGTAACTGCAAATATGACATAAGAATACTTGAGTCATTGTTGATTGCCTTTGTACCAAGTGTACATACACGCACACACGCACACACACACACACTATGAAGCACAGTGCTACAGGAGGAATAGTTAATGGTATTACAAATGGAGTCGGTGATGGTGAAAACTAACCAAAGTTGTAGCCACAAATTTATCAAAGGTGGTGTACCTACACACATGCTTAGGTGTACAAAACTTCAGAGGAATATTACTTCACCTTGCAAATAAAAATGGTACTGCTTATATTGTTGATGTTTAATTAATATGTGACAATTTTGAATTGTAATAGAAATTAAAAATTTCAAATCCCTTCCAGATATGAAGCCACTAACTAATTAGACATTAACTTTGTATTTCTGTGTGGGCATTGCTGGCTCAACTACCTGTGTGGTGTAATGGGTAGCAACACGCAGGAAATCCATGCTCCATACCTGGAATGTCTTATGCAGCCAGCAAGTCTGGCTCAGCTCCATGCTGTTGAAGGTAATGGCATATCCCTGTAATATTATCTGGCCTAGTGCACCACAGTTTCCATCCCTGCAACATGGTGTGAAGTCATGACAAATCTTGAAGTTGTTTACTCATGGTCACAAATTAGAATTTTGAGTGAACAATACACATTTTATTTTTGACCACAGCTCAAAACAAACATCTGATATCTTTTAAAAATAAATATTTTAGCACATGAGTTATTGGTAGTTGAAATGTTTAATCTCATTTTGGGTTCAGTGTAAACTAGTAGCAAGAATGTAGTGGTCCACAAATGAGAAATGCCACGTCTTCTCATGCATAGTTCTTGCGTAATCAATAGTCGAAGTTGTAATTTTTGTGTTTCTGATGTATAAATATGGAAAATTAAGTCTCTTGCCAAAGCAAAACCATAATAATGGGAAAGTAATACCTTGGAAAATTTTAATACATCAATGGCAAGTATGACACTAAAATATAATTAGAAAGTTATTATAAATCCTGTAAATACTCTGTGGTTTGTACTCAATATTACATGAATTTCATTACATCAAAAAACTTTGAAAGGTTTTTCATTGATAAATTTTAAACATATTCTAAAGTTGCAGCAGTGATACAAATTTAACCTACAAGGTTTATTTATTCAAGTAAGTTTTTTTAATTTTCATTATTTGTTAATCACAGAAAACAATTGGGAGTTTTTAACTTTGATAACCAAATGTGCAAAGCCTAGTACATGAAAATTATTTACCTTACAGTGCCTACATAAGTGTTTTACCGTAGATTAAGTTTCTAAACAAATTCAGCGTACTGAACACCAAAGAGTGCGCATAACTGTAAGTCGCCCCTTAAAAATTTTATTACATTTGAAATTAAACATTTTAGTTTTTGATGCAGCATAAAAAGTAATTTTCTTAGTTAAAAATGTTTATTAAAAAGGTATACTTTCAAGACTTTTGTTGTGGAAAATAGGTAATATACAAGGAAAAAACCTGGCAAATCATGTAATAAAAATAAACTTGCTTTATTATGGCCAAAGGAACTATTATGTGTACAGTAAACCATTACCAGACCAACATACTTTGGAGAGTAAAAACACATATTTTTAAAAAATATGATTACAACATAATACATCTCAGTATGGCATTTTCTCATTTCAATTATTTAACTTGTACACCTATGCAATCACAAAAATAGTCAATGAGACAGTATACAGTGAGAAACCACACTAAAAATGTATTTTGTATTAAACATGAATTACAGCTTTAATTTTGTTAAAAATACATACACAAAATTAATTATGACAGTTTATTAAGCATATTTTCATCTTCATACAATGCTCCTAAAAGGTATACAGTACATGCAATAATACAGATGAAGACATTTCAAAATCAGTAGTGTATAATTGATGATGTCAGATCAATGCTCACAGGCAACGCAAACATACTGCACTACCATACATAACTATGTGTATAACATGAAATAGTGTGTATTTTCCATATCTGGCTAAGTATTTCACAGAATATGAAACCTCCACAAACACAAGAACACTACGTATGCACACAACTGCTTTATTGTAAAAAATTGTCCCATTTACAGCAATAGTGTTCTACACACTGCACTTCAAGTTCAAGTAGACACATGGAAAATACAAACAACTGGAGGATGTCATAGCAAGCTGTGCTGTGTAATAGACAGAAAATTTACTTATGCTAGAATAAAGTGTCTGGGCATGCAACTTTTCCAACAAAACATAAACAATGTGTCACCTTAGCTAGATTGTGTCCTTTATTTCTTAATTTGAAGAATCCTGAACTTTTGTCATTTAAGTTTTAACAAATAGTACAATTTACTGTCCTGACGTTCAAGAAAAAGATTACTGAGAGTAAATACGAGTCACTAGTGTCATTATGTATTCCTAGCATACTGTGGTCAAAGCTTGTAATGCATAAAATAAGTGTATACCATCTTCAAATCACACTAGAAGCTCATGACATCATTTTAACAAATAAAATACACATTTCTTCTTTGTTGAGTAACACTGCCCTTCATACTTCCTTCTATAGTAACAGTATTTTCTCCTCAAAAGTAATTATTTTGATATTCTTAGAATAGTTATATCAAACAACTGAAAACTTTCTAAATCAAAACCACATAACATGGAAGCCACTTAGGTATGAATGTTGCACAAACCAGTGGTTGGGCATTATAAGGTGCATTCATAGATGTGCGCACATGGTGGGCAATGGCTCCCCTCCCAATATAGGCATTCAATATGGCAATTTTGCCAACTTGTGTATTTGTCTTCGACTGAGTACTGTTATCATAAACAAGTGTAATCGACCTTTGAATAAGGGTGCTTTGTGTGAGAGTTCATGCCTATTTAAAATTTGTTTAAATTACTTTATGTATGGCACAACATTTAAAATCTATGACAGTGAAAAACAATGGGAACAATACATTATTCTGTAATATATTGGGAAATAATTTACAAAACCAGAATAATTTAATGTAAATGTTTTCAAGTCGCAGCATAATCTATAAATTTAATTGGCATTTCATGATTTAGTTGTGTTTGGATACATACATACATACATACATACATGCACACACATACATATATATATATATATATATATAGNGGGGGGTTTGTTTGCTTTGCCAGATTTTTATTTGAAGACATTTCTTCGCCATTTTACTCAGTACAGCAAATATGTGAGACATGTTTGTAATTATAATTTTCTTAACAGACAGTTGCACAGTGTTTGGGTAACGAATTGTCTGAATGGCATCACCAACTGCAGTAGACCTACTTCCAACAATTTTTCTTTTTTTGTAAAGACTTCTACCTCAACTGTAGATAAGGAGAATTAAAAAAACATTTAATTGTACTCAAAAATCATGTATGCATATGTGTATATATTCATATGTATACAATTCTCATTTTAGTCTACATTACATGAAATTTA
>NQII01000522.1:1672-27909 GCA_002778355.1 Clitarchus hookeri | reverse complement strand
AGGCACATAGGCAAGAAAAATGAGAATTCCTAAATTAATGTTTCAAATTGAACCAACATTGTTATGATGAAGTTGTGTGAGAGCAACTTTGCCTTGTCAGTAAACTTCATTACACAGTTCCATTTTCACTGAGGTGCAACCACCAGTAACAAAAGCAAAATATGCACAAATCTCTAATTAAAAGAATATATATTCTTCATAGTTTACAAAACAGAAAATAAAGTTGCCAGCATTGATAAAATTATAGAAGAATGGCATAAAAAACAAACTTTCCTAGGTTTGAAACAGATTCCCAAAATCCAAACAAGCAACTGTACTAATACAAAACTACAAAGCAAATGTCTTCATGTTCTGTATGTATTTCATTTCACAAAGGTCAGTTTCCAATTATGAATTTCTTTCATCATATACAATTTACATTTAACCTAAACATGTATTCCTATCCTATAGTACAACTTACTTTACAAATAAGAAATTTACTATGTACTCATTTCCACAATCAAGTCCCATCTTCACGAATGCTTCAACTACTGAAATGTACTACAATTAAAAATAAAATAAAGAAACGGTGCACATTTAATGCAAAACTGTATAATCAAGGTTCATTCTACATAATAATGTATTAAACAATGTGTTAGTAATCATGTAATATATCCAAATATGTTTTGTTTCAACTTTTGGCCATATAGAGTTTTATGTATTTGTTTATGCCCTTACAATTACAACAAAAATTCCTTTATAACATAACAAATAACAGAGCCACTAATAATATTTAAAGGATTCCAACATTATATTGGTGCAAAGAGTTTGTACATTTTCCTTGATGCTTAATTAATAAAACACCTAACTGCCTGGAAAAAAAATTAAATTTATTTTCTTTAATGCTGGAAGCTGCTGAGCTCCATTAAGTTCCCTGAATGATGGCGTAAGTACATAAGAAAAAGCAAACATCAATCTACATGAACACTAGAAAATCCCTTAAACACAACAGGCATACACAAGATAACCTTGGATACACAAACACACAAAACAAAAGAAGTGAACTTTTGTACATTTACAGAAAAATAACCTTTTCTGTTCCTAAACATTTCTGGCATTTCACCACTTGAAGAGTTAATTTATGTGTGTGTGCAATCCACAAAGCCAATTACTCTAGAAAATGCTGCATAATATGTTGAGCATTTTGTTTCCCTTCTCGTGTTGAAGGCATTGTCAAGCAGTTGGGCCTCAAAGAAGCAACAACTTCACTTGCATGCTTAATCACATGGCCATCTGTGGTCTTATGTACAACAGTGATGTCTCTAACAGTTGTGAGTATGCCCCCTGCTGCATAATACTGCACTGCTGGTAGAAGCTGGTTCACTGCAGTCAAGGCCAGAGTTCCTATAAAATATGACAATCATACTACAACATGCAAGAGCAAATATAATGTATGATACAAATATATAACAAATTTGCCCCCAAATTCAGAATGCCCATGCACTGAAAGAAACCTGAAAACTTGCACATTTCAGAAAATAACAGAATGTAGTTATTGTAAAAAAATCACAGCTTTTCCGAAAAACAATGCCAGCAAATGGTGTACATTGACATTACTAATCACACTTATTTCATAGGAGCATCATGTTGTTCATAGTATGGTGGAGAGGAGAGATTTGGGCGACTCTTAAGAGCGAGGTCTTGAGAGCCGAATTCATAGTATATACCATGAAATGTTAATAGTGGGGAGGGCTACGAAGATCGAGGAAATTGTGGAGTAAAACACGTAAAATTTATGTAAAAACCTCACAAAACCAAAACTAAATTCACAATAAGTGAATCACAGGAATGTGTGTGCAAACATGCTAAAAACTTGTTGGAATAAATGAAGGAAACCAAACCATGTTGGAATAATATTTAATCCTCTTTTATTTCACAAGGCTTACTTTGTTGATATGCACGCGACGATTGTAATACATTCCGTAGAAGTATTACAAAAAAATTTACATATATTTTATAAAGAAGCGTTACAAGGTTTTGTTCATGTATATCGCCATGATATTTTTGTACTACAATGGTGTACTGAAGAAAACAAATGTGCATCAACAGTGGCCATCCATTTTTCAATTTTACTGTACTGCATAGTGATCAGTTGAAAGTTAAATGCTGGTGTTTGCCGTTGGCGTTCGTTGTGAATTTTACAGCAAGGGCTTGCAATTTACAAATGGACAGTTCTAGTATTAGCATTTCTTTGCGAATATTTCCATGTGAAGTATTAAAACTCATTATTGTGCGGAAACACAAGTGTTTATGGAGTCATTAGAATAGAAGGTTAACTTGTCCTATATGCCAGTTATCAGCAATACATTGGTTTTGACAGTCAATGTTTAGCATGGAAATTATGTTCAGCATAGTGAATTCTGCGTAGTATTGCATCTAAGCGTGGGAATTGAAGGGCTTACATAATGCTGGCACCTAGCTGTGTCAAATGCAGAAGACCTAAACAAATAACACTTAACTTCATGATAGGTTGCAGTTTTTGCTTTGTATTTAATTACTGCGATCCTGTGTAAATGACGTTCAAGCATAACAAATATTACACACTGGGCCAGAGTCACGGCACCAGCAGATGAGCAAATCGCCAAAACAGTTATAAAGGTACACTGGCAGTTTGTTGTAGGTATCGAGCACGAGTGCTTGAACATTTGTGAAGCTTGGAGTTTCATGTAAAAAATAACAAATAAAAGGAGGAGGTTGGTGCCGATGCGTGATAGCACAGTGGCACTCCCCCCTTGTGAACTAAGTTACATGAATTTAGGTCTTCCTGTATTTATTGTGGTAAAGAAACCTGATTGACATATTTTACAAGTTTTATCCCACAATTTCTCTGATCTCAACTCCCCCTAATACATTTTGTAGTAGGCCTATTTACTGTGAATATCGTGATGGCCCCATTAAATTTGTGTTCAGTACAATTAGTATGATATTCATACCATTTTCAAAAAAAAATAAAAAAAATTTTAAAAGCAGTTTCTTAATAATTACTAGACATTGGATTATATGCATTTGCACAATTGCATATGCAAATGCTTAAAACGCAATATTTACAGCGTTATTGCATATTTGAATAGTTTCTTCCCAATCTTGATTATTACGATAGCAAGGAGAATAGCATTAGGCGAGAAGGGTGCGCGCTGCTGCGCGCGGAGGCGGCACACTCCACTGACCGCCCTAAGCACTTGCACATTCGGTTACCCACAGTGTTTGTTTACGCACAATTGGTTTTTGTTTTGATTCGACCGTAATAACGATAATGCCACCAGTGAAAAAGAACACCCAGAGTTTAATGGAATATTGGATTAAACATTACTCGGGCCAATTTAAAACTGACGGCGATGTGATTTTCTGCAAGGGTTGTGACAAGTAAAAAAAAGAAAAAATATCAGATTGATCAACATGTAAATACTGCTTCCCACGTAGCAGCAAGAAATAAATCTTCAACAAGACATCAACAACTGCTGACTCAAATTAAGCCTTCTACTTCAGATTCTACAAAGAAAACAGAATTTAATAAATATTTATGTGATTTGTTTATTGGTTGCAATATGCCATTTCATCAACTGAATAACCCAGTATGCCGGCAATTTATCAAGAAATATTGCACAAATCGGATATTTCCTGAAGAATCTACGATTAGGAAAAACTACCTGTCAGGTATCTACGAAGACATGTTAAGTGAAATTCACACCAATCTTTCGAACAATTTGCTCTGAATTTCAGCTGATGAAACAACAGTTTCATGCGGACGATATATAGAAAATTTGATAGGTGGAAAATTAACAAAGGAACCCTCTACTCCCCACTTGGTTGCCTGTAAGGCCCTAGAAAAAACTAACAATTCAACTATTGCCCGGTTCATAAATGAGTCCATAAAATCATTGTTTCCTGATTCTTCTATGGACGAAAAAATCTGTGTCTTTGTTTCTGACGCTGCTCCTTATATGGTTAAAGCTGGTCAATCTCTGCAAGTGTTTTATCCAAAACTACTGCATATTACCTTTTTGGCCTATGGATTTCATCGACTTGCTGAAGAGATGAGGAAAGAGTTCGGGAATGTCAATAAATTGATTTCCTCTACAAAGAAAGTATTTCTAAAAGCACCGTCGCGGGTACAAGCTTACATAGAGCAGCTACCAAATCTGGCACTGCCCCCAGAACCTGTAATTATGCGATGGGGTACCTGGTTGAAGGCTGTATTGTTTTATGCTGAGAATTTTGAGGCCATAAAACAAGTGGTTGGTCAATTTGACAGTTCAGAGGCCATTGCAATTCATTCAAGCAAGCTAGCATTTGAAGATGCTTCCATCAAACAGAATATCACCCTCATTACTACACATTTCAGCAACATACCCAACGCCATAGAGAAGTTGGAAACAAAAAACCTTCCACTCGTCAAGGCCCTAGAAATACTGGAGAAAATGATCGAACAGACTGACGCTCTTCCTAATTCACTATCGGAAAAGATCCATGGAAAATTAAACACTGTTCTAAGTAAAAACCCGGGTCTTGAAGCAATCAAGGACATTAATGCTTATATCAACGGCACAGATCACACCCTGCCAAAAGAGATATCTGGAGAAATGGCGCCAAATTTCGAATTCTGTCCAGTGACGTCGGCTGATGTGGAGAGGTCATTTTCGTCTTACAAATTAATATTAGGCGACAAACGTCACAAATTTGCTTTAGAAAATTTGGAAAAGTACATGATAGTGTATTGTCACAAGAATTATGCGTGATATTGAGTTTAATTTGCTACATGATAGGTACTTAACATAATTTGTTAAATTATATGATTGATTTATTGCTTGTTATTATTTAATTGTTGCTGATTAAAGAAAATAAAACAAAAATTAAAATTAACTTTTGGCATTTTTACTGTGCATATTTGGGCCTTTTTTAAAGCATATTTGCATGCATGTTTTGGCATTTTGTTGGTGCATATAATCCGATGTCTAATAATTATCCATAATGCATATTGTAACAATTGCTAACACTTGTATACATTTCATGTGGCAAAATTTAAAACTAATTTCTCTAATTTGTTTTATCCACAGCGTGTAAATTGGGACACAAGCACTCACACAGTTTTGTATTTTAAATGGTGCTTAGTTACTCTGTATAATTTATTAACAATATTATAACCTAAATAGTAATTTTTCTGGTGACCATTCATACACAATCTTTAGGTTAAGACCTACTCCTACCATGCTGCAATGCCCTATTTCTACTGCCTACCAAAGTGTGGCCTGGTTTTGAAATGCAACTAAAAACCATACGCCTTGTAAAATACAAAATCTGGCTCTAAACTGCAGTGAAGGGGCTGTTGTCATTGAAATACCAGTGCTATATTGTCGTGTATTACATTATATTAAAAGTTGTTGTTATTAGATTTCCTACAAACACATTACGCTCATAAAACTATGAAAAGCAAGGCCTCTTGTGTATTTGGCAGGACATCTGATCCTATGTGCTTGAAACCAACAATGAAAACAGAATCAAGATAATTTTGGTTGTGGTTCCTTTTACATGCATAGCTGATAATTTAACGTACAACAAATTCTGCCTAGGTGAAGTAAAAAAAATTAAAGGATAAGAAATTTATAAATACTTTACCTTTTCGTGTCGAGACAATATCTTATCTTCATTAATTTAATTCCATTCCAAAACTGAAGTGAAGTTTGTTTAGCAATTCTGAAATTGCATTTGGAATTCTATCTTGCTCCAAAACTTGAAATTATCAGGACAATTTATAATTATTTTTAACCATTCTTGTTTTATCAAAACAATAAAATAATATATTTACCACAATACTATCAACAAATCGCTGACCAATTTTGCCATATTTATCACTAAGTAAGAAGCTATCAGCGTGACAAAGTGCCAAACAGCCTATTCAGAGAATGGAAATCCGAATAGCAACTATTCAGGGGTTTTAATACGTTTTTCAGCACTATTGACAGAATAAATTTTATCCAGAACTTTATTCAGGGGTCGTAATGCAGGCCCTTAGTTGTGAGACCATCAAAGTATAGCTGTTTTGCATTTACAATAACTTTTTTTTAGTATTTTGTAGTAATTTTTATAGTACGCACTAAGTTCTCTGTCGTTTGAGGTTCTCTGAAGTAAATATAATTCTCTTTTTCTCTTGCAAGATATTTTAATACTTTTGATAGCCATCTATTTAGGTGATTACTTTTAGTACTAATCAATTTGTGAGGGATATTTTGTTTGTGATACTGGCATAAGGTTATGTGAAAGAAATTAAATTTAGGGTTTACATCATGACAGCTGTAGGCATCTAAGCCAAACTATTCTGTGGAATTAGTGAAGGATTCAGAAATGGGTTACAAAGTTATTTTAGGAAAACATATAATCAAAAACATGATATTTGGACCTTGTATCCTCCCGAATACAAGTCCAGTATTTGACCACTGCATCACCTTGTTAGTTGATAAAACAAATTGTTTGTTAATTGTTGTATAACACTACCCTTCCTTTTCATTCAAATTATGTCCTCCAAAAGGTCGCATAAGGTGCATAGAAATGGAACATTTAAACTACCGCCTGGTTGATTATCCCTAAGTGTAAATGCAACAGTAAGTTGAGAGTTAATATTTTAAAGAATACTTCAACTGCTAATAAAATTTGCTCTAGTCAGAAAAATTTGTTTGTAGGCGTTGTTAATCACTGATTCTGGATAACCAAGACTCCTTCAATTTGTAATGACGCAGTATTCTTAATTTTTGGGACACGTGTTTCATTTTTCTTTCGCTTTGCTAAGCTTCGTTATATATTTATCGGGTTTGAAATTAAAAGCAGTGGCGGTTCGTTTTACCGTGATAGTTGTCTTATTAGGCATACATTTGCTGTTTTACGTTTATCAGGCATCCAGTTGCCTTTTTGAAAGTTGAAGTTTATGTTAAGCGTCAGCATTACATTAGTTTTTTTCAGGCTGCGTCGACAAGTTTTGTACGACGTAGTTTCGATAACGTGTGGAGAGCGTGCGTGGCCAGGCTCTTATCTCAGGAGAGGGGGGTGATAGGCAGCACAAGTACACATGTGCCTGTCGCCCTTTAAGTCAGTTGGAAGTCAGTCGCCACTCAGTTCAGTTGATATCAAACAGTCGTCTGAAGCAATCATCCAGTGCTCTCCTAGGCCACGTCGGGTGTGATGCTAACCCCCACATCGGCAAACTTGAACTTACGAGATTATTCGGGCCAGTTTTAAAGAAATGTAATAATTCGTAAACGACTGTGGCACTGTTATGCACTTGTATGTTTATCTGTGAACGTTTCGTACTCTGCATATCTGAACTTTGTATGTGAACTGTGTCACCTAACTAGTAAATAAAAGAATAGAACAAATACACCGGAACTTGATTTTATTTCATATATAATTGGCGTCCATTTTACAGAGTCTCGTGTTACTTCGTCTTGAGCTAGTCGAGTGGAAAGTTATCGCCGAGTGGCAACGTAAAGCCGGCTATAACTTTGTAACTGTGCGCGTGCCACGTTACAAAATGTATTACTTCCTTCGAGACATCTCACATACAAAGTTACATCAGGATCCTGTGTACATCTATTAAATTTGTGTAAATAAATTTTTTACATTATCTTAATGCAAACTGTTTCCAGTTTCGTAGTTTATTTATTTACATACGAATTGAGAAAGCATTCTATAAAGCATATCCAATGGTGTTTGAGAATATCTTGAGCTAGTTCGTTTTTGTTTCAGACCAGCTTCGTAGCATTTTTAAATAGTGAATACTTTTGAATTACAAAAATCTCAATCTCCTTTGACCACAGTAATTAATTTATAAATCTTAGAAACTGATTCATCTTAAACTAAAATTACTACCTTGCATTTCAGTTTGTGCGCTATTCAGTAAGCGAACCATGGACTACACTTTGCCCATTAAGCCACGAAAATTGACCATAATCCAGCTATAACTGTAAAAGTAACACATAATATACACTGAGGCGACAAAAGTCATGGGATACCTCCTAATATCATGTCGGACCTCCTTTTGCCCGGCGAAGTGCAGCAACTCGACGTGGCATGGACTCAACAAGTCGTTGGAAGTCCCCGGCAGAAATATTGAGCCATGCTGCCTCTATAGATGCACATAATTGCAAAACTGTTGCTGGTACAGGAGTTTGTGCACAAACTGACTTCTCGATTATGTCCCATAAATGTTTGCTGGGATTCATATTGGGCGATTTTGGTGGCCAAATCATTCTCTGGAATTGTCCAGAATGTTCTGACGCATTCTGCGTCCCTATATTTTTATTTGTCAGAAGACATGCTCTGGAAAAACTCACAGGCGGACGACCGCAATAAATACTAAGGGTTTTGCGGACGTGCCGGAAGAATGACGCCAGGAAGGCGCAACCGCGCCTCGCAGCTGCAAAGGCGTGCTACCAAATGTTCCTGCACGTGCAGACGATATCCGGAGACAGCGGAAGACACACGGGCGCGGGCACAGCTGCGTTTTGCAGCTGCCAAGGGACGCCGAGATCACACCATCGGCTGCGTCCGTCCCAGGCTGGCTACCACAATAAACCATGAGACCTTTTGGCAAGCGGGCGGGAATAATAGCCACACAATATCAGGGGACAGCGTAAGGAACACGTACGCCAAACCAAGAGGCTGCAGAACGGAACAATAAACCTCCAGGCCAGAATCAAGGGGCGACGCCGGGCCGACTGCGGACCACAGGAACAGTGGCCACGTGTTTTATGACTCAGGGGGACGTGGCAAGCACCCCGGCCACGTGCAGAGATGGTTTAAGTTGAATATGGCGATCGAGCCTACAAAACCGCGAGGAAGAAACAGGAAACGGGTCAGTCAGTCGGAGGACCTGAAGCGAGGCGTCCGGATCGGAGCCGGACGAAACGATTTTGCGAGAATGCATCAAGACGTCAACGTCAGTCGGAGGATGTCAAGCGAGAGAGCGGAGCGGAGCAGGCGGGAAGAGGCCGAGAAAACGGCAGTCGGCCGACGGGAATCGAGGAGCACGGAGTGGATCAGAGACGAGACGCCAACGGCAGTCGGCCGTCGTCAACCGAGCAGTGCTGAGTGGCGCCGAAAGGAGGAGTTCGAGTCCAGGCGTCGAGACGCCCACCAAGTGCCGGAGCGGTCCCAGGTCGCCAGCCGAGAGAAGACCAGCGCCTCAAGCCAGATAAGTAGAGTCATACAGGAAGTGTGAAGAATCTTGCCCCCCCCCCCCACGACGCAAATCGCCGCGTCAAGCAATACGTAGCCTACGTAACAAGAGGGAAGGGGAAGGTTGTCTCGTGTGTACATGTAAAAGTGACCCTGTTAAGCATTAATAAAAACTGACTTATGGTAACCTGAAAACAAGGTGGAGTTATTCGGTAAGTTGGACCTAGAGACAATAGTGTCAACGTATTCCTACGCCCTAACACTGAGGGCTAGCATCAAGTGCTAGCACCTCACGCCGAGAGCAGATTCAATACCTACTATACACCATAGCAATAGGGGGGTATCAGTTCTTCAAACCAATCGCGAACAGTTGTGGCCCGGTGACATGGCACATTGTCATCCATAACAATTGCATCGTTGTTTGGGTACATGAAGTTCATAAATGGCTACAAGTGGTCTCCAAGTAGCTTAACATAACCCATTCCAGTCAATGATCGGTTCAGTTGGACCAGAGGATCCAGTCCATTCCATCTAAAAGCAGCCCACACCATTATGGAGCCACCACCAGCTTGCACACTTCCTTGTTGACAACTTGGGTCCATGGATTCGTGGGGTCTACGCTATACTCGAACTCTACCATCACCTCTTACCAACTGAAATCGGGACTCATCTGACCAAGCCACGGTTTTCCAGTTGTCTAGGGTCCAACCGATGTGGTCACGAGCCCAGGAGAGGCGCTACAGGCGATGTCTTTCTCTTAGTAAAGGCACTCGAGTCGGTCTTGTGCTGGCATGGCCCAGTACAGCCAAAGTTTGCTGCACTGTCCTAACGGACACGTCCATCGTACGTCCCACATTGATTCCTGCTGTTATTTCACGCAGTGTTGCTTGTCTGTTAACACTGACCATTCTGCGCACACGTCGTTGGTCTCGGTCATTAAGTGCAGGCGGTCGGCCACTGCGTTGTCCATGGTGGGAGGTTATGCCTGAAATTAGATATTCTCGGCCCACTCCCGACACTGTGGATCTCGGAAAGTTGAATTCCCTAACCATTTCCGAAATGGAATGTCCCATGCGTCTAGCTCCAACTACCATTCCGCGTTCAAAGTCTGTTAATTCCCGTCATGCTGCCATAATCACATCAGAAACCATTTCACATGAATCACTTGACTACACATGAAAGCCCAACCAATGCACTGCCCATTTATACATTTTGTATGCGATACTACTGCCATCTATATATTTTCATATTGCTATCCCATGACTTGTCACCTCAGTGTATGTTTGCCCTTGTCCTTGAACAATGCTTTAAGCTGGGAAACAGAGGCCTGGTGTAACTGTAGCTCAGAGTGACTGATGTTTTATACCCTCCATGCACCTCTGCACAATAGCATATGTCTCCCTAGTCCCCAGTGAAATATTTGCAGTTATAGCAGTTCTTTGTTCTATCCTGTATTCTTCCTTTGCGATGGTACTTTCGTGGTGGGGGTAAAGGAGATAAAACTGTGCGCAGGTAGCCGCTTCCTTTTTTCCTACTCCACCTTGCTAGTTCCCCCCAGTTTAGTATTTCCTTATTTGTGTTGACAAAGTTTGTATTGAACTGAACTAGTAGCCATTCTGTCACTCATAGTAGAATTGTGACAATGCGGAACTGTGCAGAAATATAAAGGGGCAAATCGAATTTTTTTTTGTCTGGCCCATTGTTGCTTTCAAAAGAATGTTTATTTGTTAAAGATACCACCTGAAAATAAACTGCTTTGTCCACAGAGAATGTAGGTTATAAATTTAGTCACTATTTCATTATTAGTTGACGGGATATCGTGGCTTCAGGAGCGGGGAAAAGGGAAAGTAAACTTACAGTGATTGTTACTGCAGATTTTAGAGACTAAAGTTTTTATAGCGGAGCCTGTCAGGTCACAGTTATTTTCCTGGGGTAAGTGACGTCCGCTGCTCTACACCGTTCCATCATTTCCTGGCATCGGTTTTCCATCACGCAACCTCTTGGGGCGGTACGGGCACTCATAAAGCCTATGCATGTGCTGGCCGTCACAGTAACGACATGCGAATGCAACAGTCCATGTCTGAGCGGGCTTCAGCCGTTTCACTCAGTCCCTTTTTGTCCAGAATGTGTTTGACACTGGGGGTGAGGTTGTTGGCGTTTTTGGAGATTTATCCTATGTTTGGGGTCTGCCTTCCGCACAAAAGTACCCCCTTTCACTTCATTCTCACAGTTCTGTTATGGATGCACGAAGTCACGAAATGGCTGTGCAGGTGTTTTTACGGATGTCTGTCTCAGGATAACCAGAGAGAGCATGAAATTGTCTATTCGGTTGTGAATAAGTGGGTTTGACGTCTGCTGAATTCCAGTCCCACGGTGCCTGCCACAACTTCTAGTACCTCCTTCATACACATCTGAGGATGGTACATTTGAACAAAGTTTTATTTTCTGTGTGGCAAAGGTGGAGATGAGTTCATCTGGTTTCTAGTTTTCCAGGATTACATGGCTACATGCTTGCAAAGAGATAAATGTGTCCACTAAATGGCACTTGGAATCACAGGTGAATTCTTCCCATGTGATGCCATAGTGCGCTATTATGCACCACTATTGCCATCCGTCACCACTCAGTCTGTCACTAATGTAGTTAGACCAATCTTCCTGCTCGATGCCGTAGCACTGCAGTCTGCTAGTAGGTGGCGGGGTCTTCGGTTGGCAGGCCTTCAAAACCTGGCAGGTTCTGGAAGCATGCTGATGTGGATGCAGGTACTGCAGCAGAGAAAGCACTAGGCTGTGTTGTTGTGGTCGCCACAGTGGGCGTGATGCCATGCTGTCTCGCCACAATGTAGAGTCCGCTGCTGTTGGAATGCACCAGCTGAGAAGGGGAGGGTGGCAAAGCATGGCTGTGCATGCCCTGTAGTTTGCATTGCAGTGGCTGTGAGCTGAGTTGTGGTGTTGACAGTTGACACATTAAATACTCCTTCCTGGGGTCACAACATTCACCCTTTGTAATGCATTGGCAATGGGTCCTCAGCCCGCAGCTCTCACATCATGTAAGTTCCGAGGTGGTTCCCTGGCAGTTGGCATGTTGACATGGTTCTGGCCAGCTGGAGTTGGCAACATTGAAGATGACCAGTTGAGCTGTCATGGAGAAAGTGACAGGTGGGTGTTCCTGCTTTGTCAAGCACTTGTTGTGACACACTCGGTGGCACCGAGTGCACGCAAGTGTGGCTTGGCTGAGTATGCCACCCCAATGCACATTGCTGCATTTTCAAACTGTTAGTCTGAAATTGGTTGGTGCTGTTGGAGTATAGTAAGTCAAGGCACATTTACAGCATATTGCATCTAATACAGGGTTAACGATACCATGGATCTGTCGAGGTCTTACACAGCTGTCAAACAAATTGGCTGTTTGACCCACGTTGGTACGCACCAATGCTTCGGCACACAGTTCCTGGTTGATTTTGTCAATGTCCTCGCATAGTCGCTGGGCTGCTATGGGGTTGTCACACTGTCAGGTGCTAGTTTGCAGTTGCACTAATGTGAAAGGCTCTGGGTCCAGTTGTAGGTGCACACACTTCGAGCACAGACATTCCATTGTGTCATTGGAGGTATGTCATGGTTGGTGGAGAAACACCATGTTGCACCCAGCTGATCTTCGCTGGGGTCAACAGAACCACCCAGCCTGCGGCTACCTCCCCTGTACCATGCATGGAAGGTGTGACCCATCTGAGTGGATGGAGGGTTGGTGCATCATACACACAATGCCAGCTGCCACCTCCCTGCATCGCTCGGTGGGTGAGAGTGGGGGTTGTATGGTGCTTCTCAAAATGGCAGTGATCTGTCTCTTTACTGGTCTCCTGGTTGTGTAGCATGGCAGTGGTGGGGTGGGCTGATGGTCACAATTTTGCTGATGATTTTGCTATGCTGGCACTGTATATGCTGATACAGACACTGGCACCACTCTCTGATGACATGGAAACTTAAAGTTTGGGTGTAGGAAAAATGCCTGAAATTTAAAATGTTGGCTCAAAAACATAGAATATTACACAGGAAGTTTGACACGTGAAAATTACACTTGCAACTATAAGGATGGGCTTAATCTCAGGTCAGGCATAAATTACAGGTTTTAGGTTTTGCATGGTGATTTTTAAAAATTGGTAGGAAATTAGCGACATGGAAGGGCGACACTTCATGGGCTGTTGTGGCCTCAGGAGTGGGGAAGAGGGAATATAAACTTATGGCTATTGGTTTTCTGGTGATGAAGTGGAAATATATGATAGCTGACAGCTCGGACAGAGCAACATATATTTCCAGGGAGTGGGCCAAATGCACACGTGGCTTCTCCTGAGATCACTCAGTTGACGTGATGATGTCGAAGTACTGATGATAATGCAATATGCCTGCCTAAAGGAGAATGTAAGCCCTGTTATACTCTGCTAAATATATGTGAGATTATTTCGTGGGCCATCTCGCACGTCTAAAAACAGAGTAGAAGGATAAGACATATAGGGTTACGTTCACACAAGGGGTAGAGAACCCAAAAATCATTTATATGGCCATGAAGCTGCCAGTCGGGAAATAAAACAAACCATTTGTAGCACTACATTTTACTCATGGTTTTTACCCTCAGTTGAGGCATGTACACTGTTGTAGCAGCTCTGGTGCACTACCGACCAAATACAGAAAACAAAGTTTCATGGTCTATATTAAAGTAAAGATGATTAAACCCCAGCGCGATTTGAGCTGGCTGGGTTGAGGGTGGCACCGTTCCTGGGTTAAAATGAGGTGAATTAAGTTTGTGACTTACAATTAAATATTGTAAAGAAACACAATTGGAGCAAACAAAGGAGAAGACCTGGAAATGGCGCGAGACTCGGTTGTCCCCTATGAAAGCTCGGAACCAACTGAAACAACATGACTAAGGCTTCTTGACCCCCAGTCAAATTTGGTGGGAAATATAAAGGCTCTTGAATAATATTAATAAAGAAGCTCAAACACTGTTACCCTTAACAACAAACATATTAAACCCTTGACATTAAATTGCGTGAATAATTTAAATAATAAAAATAAACATTTTAGTATCCAGCTTATTAAGCAACATTATTTTGGATATTGACAGTCCTGTCTTTCCTAGTGTGTTGCTAGAATATTTGCATTTCATAAGAAATTTGCGCTAAATTTTATTAAATTACATATTAAATAGCCCCTTAATTTATTCTTCAGAGGGGTGGCATCAGGTGGCTCGTGTTGGACGAGTCCACTATATCCCCAGGAGTGGTGGTGAGCAGCCATACTAGATTATGTGAAAAACAAAGCTATTTATTCAATCCTTGCGGATTAATGAAATCACATTATTGTTTCACACTCTAAAAATTGGCACACTTATTTCCCACACTCTCACTACAAGGTCAACACACACACAGGAATGTAAACATTGAATGAAGGGTGTACACAAGGGGCTGTTGGGACAAGAGAACTTCTGTGTCCCCTTCACTGCATTAATTTCCTGGAGGTATTCTTACTGGGGACACCTCTAGGTGGTGTTAGTCAGCCCGAATTATCACTCCTTGAAAAGTTACTTCTCGAGGACATGAAAGTGGGATGGCCACCTAACTCAGATAGTGCCGGGGAAGTAGCCCAAATTAGGTGCACTGTACCACATTGTTGCCAGCATTGAAGTCAGGGAGGCTGGCCACATGCATGCGTCATCGTATTGTTATTAAAATCAATTTTATAAATTTACATTTGCACCTATAAATGTTTTATCCAAAGCAGTGTGCATGAGATATGGAGTGCCAAGCTATAATTGTATTGGAGTTCCTGTAATTTTTCAAACACACACATTCATTTTTGCATGCTGTAAAATTGTGACTTTTTTTATGTTATTAATTTAACTTTCTTACATTTAATGTTTTTTGTATTATTGAACTTTCCATAAAGAACAAAGTACACAAGATGTAGAAGGGTCATTAAGTTGTGTGTTTATTATATATCATAATTCATTATCATGTTTTATTTGTTTGTGTATAATTTTAGAGAGCAAGTAGTGTAATATATCTGCATAGATTTTGTTACTTTTGTTTTATATTTTGATTAACTTTTCTGCAATAACATATTTTTCTTTTTGTAAACTTTTCATATTCAAAACCGAAAGCACTTGTGTGTGTTCATACATATATATATATATATCTGTGTGTGTGTGCGTGCGTGCGTGCGTGCATGCGCGCGCACAAATGAGTATATATTACATGTGCACTTAAAAATACCTAAGTTTAACTTAGGAAATGGCACCCCTTGATAATTTCTGGATCTGCAGCTGGTAGTAATTGGTAAACAAGAAATGAAACAAATTTTGCAGACCAGACACATTACATTAAATTACTCTGTTCATTTCATTCTATAAATACAATTTCAGTCACAAAACTGTGAAGCCAAACCAGATGCATTCAAGCAATAAAGTATTTAACACACAAGAAGATACGAAAGAAACAGTTTAACTAAATTATGGAGCAATGACAAAGTTCAGCAGCTTGGTTCGTAATAATAGTAAACTGTTAAAAAAAAAAAAAAACGTGAAAAGGAACCGTTTACTGCGACAATGTTTTTGTATAATAATAAATGTGTTAAAATGCATACATCTCAGTATGTTTCATTAATAATTCAACAGCAAATACTTATTATAGTTAGGTCTATTCACATTTTTGAAAAAAACTATCTGACATTTAGTGGGGGAAATATGAACTTATATAGAGGGTATAAACCAACAAGCATCTGCTATGGAAAGAGAGGAAACTGAAGCATATAACTAGTATAGCTTGTTTTTAACTTCTCAGTATGAGAAAGACAGCGGTGACAAACTTTACTTTACATGGCGAGAATTGGAAACACAAACCTGCGCATGCGCACAGCAGTCATCCCCCAATCATCCCCATTCTTATTTTTTGTTTATATTTTATACATAGGCATGTTTAATCTACTCTGGATTTCAAATAAATTATGTTTTATTATGCATATGATTATTTGTAGATTTAAACCAATGCATATTACTGCAGTTAATAATTATTTCATGAACACAATCAAAAATAAAGTATGTGTTTCTAAGTAAACACGAATGACAGTCCACGCACTTATTGCATTAGAATGACAGCAGAAATGGGAGTTAAATATATTTTTAACGTAATGCTTTCCTTGTATTTTCAATATATTGTTATTTATAATATTGAATGTTGATTGTGTTAATTTACAATATACACTGAAGAGCCAAAAAACTAGTCTAGAAAATCACACCAAAGTGACAATGCACCAAATTCATGTGCACTCAGGGTAATAATATTTTGCATAAGATCCATTTCTTACTAGGCACTGAGTTAGGTGGAGCGATTTGGGCAGCACTTAGCCACCAGGTCTATAGAGCCAATAAGGGTGAAATTAAATGAGAATGGAGTAGCACTGGAATGTAAGGCAGGGGAAACAGGTGATCCCGAGAAATTCAAATATGTATTTCAAAATAAACATCATTTTCTTTAGAACCTCTGTCTCTTTATTACTTAGGTATTTATGAGTAATGCCCGTCTTTTAAGCATATTAAGGTATGTCAAGTTCTGTGGGTATGGTCAGCCAAGTTTAAAGTTGCCAAGTTTAAAGTTGCAAAATTAAATTGTATTTTAAAATTTACGTTTATGCGTGGCAGTTATGCAAAGTTATTTCAGAATAATTGCAAAGTTTGCTTTATGCCTACCTTAAAATTACATGATTGATAATCATATTTAGTTATGAGTACCTACTGCGATTTGTTGCTGAAGCATGTGTGTGCAGTGCTTATATTCACTAACAATGCAACATCACGCCTTTCACATTTGGGAGATTACAGATTAAATAACTGTTCAAGGTAACAAAAAATTTGTGCAGCCCACCTGATCTGTATGAACCTTTAATGTACAGACGAGTGTGATATTACCAATTTTATCTAAATATTGTAAGATTTGAGTAAGCCTGTTGTGTTGTGGTAAGCAGCAAAATATTGTTAATGGGCTATGTAAATTTTTTTTGTAATCTTGGTTAGCATTTCCACAACAAATGCTTTGAAGTAGTGTTACACACATTGTTCATTTTATTTACTTCATACTAGTCTGTTATTTACACAAAGCAGAATAAAGTACTTGACGTGAACCACGCTTCCACGAGCTCCTTGTGCCCACTTTGATCGCCGCAGTCACAAGTACACTAGCTACACCGAGCCGCACCAACCACATCAGACCAAGAGTGCGTGGTGCAGGTCGACAAAAACGGAACTTGCACCTTCTTGCCGACAAGGATTACGTAACTCAAGAGACCGCCCTACTAATATATTACAGGAGGTAAATCTTTTAATAAATGGGTAGGTGATCCGAAACTGTGTTTACCCCAAAGCCACAGCCGTTGGGCGCACTGACAATTGATCGTTGCATCATAGCAGCTCGCGCAGCGACCTACGACGTGACGCACTACCAAGTAGCATCGAACTGTCTTGTAGGCCGAAGCTGAAGTGATAAGTGCCCCAAAGTGTCACCAGTAATGTGCAGCATTTTTACAAACACATTAAACACAGTCACCACATTCACAGCTACAGTCAGGGGTGTGTTCTATTGTATTAAGAGCAATCAAGCAATGCATTCCACACCCCTTTGCCCAAGTGGACTCGTCCATCCCTTCAGGAGACAGCCACCTGGCAACACTGTAGCCAGTGAAATTCTAACACATCATAGGGCATCTAAATTTAATCTTCCAACAATATTAATAGAAACAAACTTAGCCTTCCAGTCAAATAATACAGGTTAACAAGAAACCTGCCAACTAGCAGCATTGTCTGGCATGATTCCCACTTGCAAAAATCCAGGGGTGACCCAACTAGGGATTGAACCTGGTTCGCCTTGGTGGGAGGGGAGCAGTCTAACCGCTCAGCCACTGTAGTCTCTCTAACTAAGCATTACCAACAAAATTATATTCTCTCAATTTTTATTAATAACAATTGCAGACAACGTACTTATATTTTATAGCCAAATATAAGAAAAAGTTCAATTTAGCTAAAAAATTATGTTCTTTTATGTTAACACAATTATAAAATGCCTGTGATACTTAGCATATTTAGGAAACAACCAAAAGTGTGAAGAAACCGCAAATCGACTATACATAATGTTCTGTTCAACCAAATGGTTTCTGTGCTACCATTGTTTAAATAATTTAAAAGTATTATTAACATGCAGTGGTAACTTACTCATGTTACTACATCTAACAAAAGACATAATCTTAATATAAATTGTAAATTCTACTTGTATGTTTCCCAAGATAAAATTACACATTACATTGATTTTGTATATCGAAAATCATATATATATATATATATATATATATTTAACTGATTGTCAATGATTTTCGGTATACAAAATCAATGTAATGTGTAATTTAGAGGACAAGTACTAAATCCTGAGATATATATATATATATATCTATCAGGACAAATACTAAATCCTGATATATATATATATATATATAGATATATATATATATATATATATATATATATATATATATAAGGATTTTGTATTTTTCCTCTAAATGTGCATTAGTAAAAAATACAATTTCATTAATATATACAAACTTGAAAAGAATATAATTTTTTTTAAAAGTTTTTAGCACGATGCTAATGCGTTGCTGGGTTCGGACATCAGGGGAATTTGGAGTTGAGTGTATATGGTGCAGGCCTGAGGCATAAGCCTATCAGGCAGAGGATAGTTTTTTCTGGGGTGCCAGCTAAGAGAGCACAAGAACGATCGACGGCCGTTAGATGTGGCCTCCCCTGCTGGTCCCGTGTCGGAAGATCAGCTGTAATCCAAGGTGCATAGGCTAGTGAGAGGTGTTTAAGCCCCTCTCAACGCATGTTCACTCTGGTACTGGGATTGATTTCATCCATCCCAATGCCCTTAATGACAAAATAATAGAAAGTTATACGGCCTTGAAGCGATCTGACAAATATGTACGCTGGGTGAACATTTCAACACAAGACGTTTTATTTGACTTTACCATCGTCTGAGGCACTTATACAGATCTGTCCCCACTATGGCTCGCGGATCTGCTACACAGCGCCAAGCCTACATGGTCTTTACAAGTGAGCAATTATACCTCAGTAGTGTAAAGACTCTTGAGGTATGGGGTGGCACACTCTCCGGGCAATGAAAATATATGTTACTGTTCCTGAATAAATAAGTTCCTATTGATAAACTGCATGACCGGCGGAAAAATAAATAGACCCAATGAGGCAGCGCGCGAAAGATGAAAGAGACACCCCCCTAACAAAGATGCAAAGACGCTACTGACTGTCATGGCGGGCACGCGGGAGAGCTTCTCTCGCCTGCGTGCCAAAGTATGAGAAATTATTACCATGAAAATCTGAAAATAGCACTTTGCTTAAAACTAACACAGTTGATTCTCACATTATAACCCTTATAAAAATGAAGTGAATACAATGTATATGACATAGATAACACTTACAATTATTGAAACAAATAAAAACATGTACTGGCACTTAAGAATGCATAATACTTTACATAGTGGTTTATCTTATGTCTTTCAACCTGTAAAAATGCAAGACACACTATGAACAAATATTTAAACTGTTAGCCATAATTCTTATCTCCATTTTTTTCATAAACTGAAAATAATGAAGTCATTGGTGGAGTTACCCCAAAAATAATACATCACAAATAAGACTGTATATAATTATTATAAAAAACTTTCATAAACTGAATGCTGTGTCGGTTCTGTTTTTTATGGCAAAACACATTTTGCTAATTTAGATGTTCATCAATCTTAGAAGTTTTCTGACATGTCAATATTATTTCATTATTTACTGTCAATTTGGGTACCCAGGATTTATGAGCTTGAGTTAGACAAAAAAAACCTATATCCATTTTTTTTGTATGAATACTATTCAAGGTTAGTTTGTTTAAGTTGAACCAGTTCCAGTAGGCCTACAATGAATCTCACAACATAATATAAATAAAAGGAACAGATAAAACTATTAAAACAAAAAATTCCTGTACAACAATGGCAATAATATACAAAAACATCATCACTACTGGTCAAAATTTTAATGTTGAAAAATTCATCTGTTGAGTAAAAGGAGCATGAAATAAGGAATGTTCATAGGCTTGCCTAGAATTATTTTTAATCTGATATACTCAGTTGTTTAATGCTACATGGCAAACTATTGAAAAATTTTATTTCACAGATGTGAATTACATTTGTTCTAGTAATGTTGATTAATTCAAATTGTTCAATAAACATTGAGATACCATTTTACCAATACTTACAATCAACAAAGCCCCCTTGAAAATAAACACGCAAACATTTCAAACAATACCAGAATGTATTGAAAATAATAATACATTATCACAGTCATTATTTATCACATTTCATATTGAAATTTCAGTCCACTTAAAGTAAAGAAAAAACACTTGATGTAATAATTTAAACAATGATACACAACATTGGACCATCTCAATATGCACAGAGTACACAAATGTGGGTTTTTGTCATGATGTTCAGCATAACGACAAGTGGAGAGGAAGGATAAAACAATGCCTCATCGCCATCGCAAGACATATCACCATAACTATTTAAAATCCTTCCATAGTTTCGGTGTGTTGCTACAAATAAACCTCTTCTTCCATTAGAGTATTCATGGTTTAATATACATGTACTCGCACACTTTAGTATCTAACATGTACAGTCATTATGCTGATTTAATTTCACAGTCAGCAAATTTGCATGTATACTTGGCACTAATGTTCATTAACTTCTGTGATCATAATTTATGTTAATATTTACCTTAATTTCCCTTGTGCATTAATAGTTTGTCAGTTTTGATTAACTGTTTGCACTTCCACTAAATTTACATGCCCCTTCAAACTTTGCTACAGTCTGCCCAGAAGCTATATTTCCTTTTAACATTCAGTGGCATAAGGTGCATAAAAAGTAAAATTATGGGATTATATTACCATGAAAATCTATTTTCATCCACATCATTAGCAATAATAGTCCTTGCTCAAATAAGACAATCAAGTATGAAGACATTTTCACTATATTATGGACAACTCTTTAACAGTAGGATTATTTTTCATAAGTGCAGAAAATATCAGTTTCAAAAAGACATCCAACAAATCACAATGTCAATATAATCAAGCCTACGTATATTCAACTAGAAACATAAAACATGTCAACAATAATATATTTGTGAAGAGAGAGGTAAAACTATGAATTCCACTGATGTACACAACAATTGGAATCATATAATAAGACCAAACACGTGACATCAAAGCGTGTAAAGACAAGTAACGACGACAAGGTAGCGGAAAACCAGCTTTAGCCAGTACTTAAATGATGGAAAGAGAAGGGGTTAATTTGAAAGAAAGGTTTCTGCACATTAAGTATGCTATATTTTGCTTTAATTAGGCCTTCTGTGCTGTAAATTTGCTGTCATATAATATGATGTTAATTTTTTAGTGCACAAAAAAAATCTAAACTCCCAAAGCAGGGGTAACATACCATCTTGTATACATAAACTGCAATGTAGTGGGTTTAATGTATGTATTAATATCTTTCAGTGTGCATGGGCATACTGTATTTGAATTACATGTTTATGTTACTTTTCATTGCACAGTAACAGCGTATGCGCTATACTGTTTTACTTTTGTTCACTGCACTTAGTCATGCGGGTGAAAGGGCAGCAACATGGCGCGTAAAGAATGAATGGTAACTACTTATATTCCTTTGCAGATACGTCTTACTGAAATAAAATGAAAGGTTATGTTTATGAAAACGTAATATTTCTAAATGACATTCTGTAAAAATGTTTCCTATAAATTAAATAACTAACTCGAACAAATGTAATTTAGTTCCACTGTGTAAAATCTAGCAAACACCTTATAAATTATCTGTATCAATATGGTATGTTTATACGCAAATTTTAGAAGGAAAAAATATGTAAAATTTTTGGTAAATCGATAGTGTGAAGGATTATCGAAAACAAGAAAATGCTGGGGTGAAAAAATTTATAATTCAATCAAATTTAACTTATAATAACTAACAAAAAGCTTTTAAAAAATTGCGATAGTAAACGAGTAAAAATAAGTGATAAAAATATTGCCTCGCCTTGTACCCCAGCCAACTAAAAAGTGATACATCAACTTCATTTGTTAATTTGGAGGACAATAATGTAATACAAATATGCATATATGCAATAATACTTTAAAATAAATGCAGCACTCCGATATTNTTTTTTTTTTTTTTTTTTTTTTTTTTTTTTTGCAATTTCTCAAAAATATGCGTTTCTTAATAATTACCGAGCTGCATTTGCAGCTGTTAATGAAACTTTTTTTTAAATATACCCTAATGAATTCTGACAAAACTGTACTTAGTGAAAAGCCTTATTAGTTTCATTTTCATTTTGTTAAACAATGTGGCATTCCAGTAAATACAAATAGTTTTAATAATTTACAAACACTCAACAAATGAGCATTTGAGATATCCAACATAAACCATTAGTTCATGCGATTCAAGTACAGTCTCAACATTCCTATTTCTTGGCAAAATATATGTGCAAACATACACAACATTCATGTTTTACTGGAACATTTAATGCAATTGTCATCTTGTTATACCTTCTATAATAATCATTTTCATCGTTATGGTGCAGCATTCTGGAGGCATCGAAAACGGGAATGGGTTAAATTTAATTCCTATATTCAGGGTTGCCACTTTTTTTAATTTGAAAATTTCCAGACAAAAATTATTTTTTCCCCCCCTTTACATTTTGTTTAACATATCTATTACGATAGACTCGTGTACACTGCAGCACACTTTTGCACCAAAATAACTACTCTGAGAAAAACTAAACATTTCAACCACACAATAATCAAAAGATAATTTTATACATTTCTGGTAATAAAATACGATGAACCAAAAGTTAAGTGAAACGCTTGCTTCACTATAAATTTCAAGACCCTTCTGTCTACTGAAGTTGACGCGTGACGGGTACATGGGATAGGAATTGCGCTGTATTCACACCCTGAGAAATAACCCCGGGATGTCCCGCCCTATAAAGAATTTCGGGGATGAACCTCAGTGAGAACGAAATAGGGTAAGTCCCGGGAAATTAGCTGATATAAGCCCTCTTCGAAGGAAACTGGGTAACCCCCGGCCAAGAATAGTGCAGACGCAGCTCCCAGGAACCCCCGAGACCCTTGCCGCACCCCGCCCTTCCACCTAGTTTGATCGCGAGAGCAGCTGAGGAGAGACAAAATCCTATACAAAAAACGTGCGAGTGACGCCGGGGAAGTCCGTGATTCTGTCGACACAAATCGCTGACAGCCAATTTGAATATATCGAGAGCCAGGTTAAATTCAGGAGCAGCCAAGGTTCGTGGTCAGTCATTCAATGGTCGTCGGGCAGTTGTGATCATTCAGTTGTCGTCAGTCGCGAGCAGTCAGTCGTGGACGGAGAACGCAGTTAGGCGAGAGGCAGTAGTATCACCGGGCCGGAGTTCGGGACCGGCCCCAGGCAGTCAGTGATAATCAGTTGTTCACAGTCAATTGTTCGGGAGCAATTATCGCCAGCCGAGACGGGAGTAAACAGTCGTGTAACGAGAACAGTGCCGAGAATTCATGTGTAAATTCCCGAGACGAGTGGTAGCCTGAGTCCGAGTGGCGCCATTCCCCGAGAGACGTAGTCAGGCGCCGAATGGCGACGTCAGTCAGTCAGTGAGTCCATAGAAACGTCACCGAGGAGAGAACCCCGAGCCACAGCCGAGAATTCATGTGTAAATTTCCGAGACAAACCCAGTAGAAGTACCGAGAACTTATGAATTCATTTCCGATAAAGTAGTGGCAGTTTCCGAGGTGGAGAAGTCGAGAGCGCGAGACGAGTCGTGGTAGACGTCGACGTAGGAGAGGGGACGCGAGGTCTCCGACGAGGAACGCCAGCCGAGGTCAAAGAGAAATCACAAGTCCCGGGAAACCAATCCCGGACTTCCGAGAAGGGAAGCCGAGCTGACCCAGCTACTTCAACCAAAGGCAAAGACGAGTGGTGAGCTTCAGCCGCGAAGCGCCACATCGAGCGAGAGGGAGAGTCCAGCGGGACGTGGTAGGGAGTCAGTCTAAGCCGAAGGAAGAAGCCAGCTGAGTACAGCACGTCAACGAGAGCCAGTCCAAGGGTCCGAACCAGGGCCACCCAACTCACCATGCCTCAGGTACCAACGAAGACAACTCACCAAAAGCCGCAGTCACAGATAAGTAGAGAAACGTCTCCCTTCAACAACCTTCCCCGACGCATAGTATTCAGCCCACCAGCCCTTCAGGCAAACGACTTGCAGTGGTCTCAGTCTCGCCAGTGTGTGTAATAACTATGTGACCTTCTGATCAATAAAATCCTGGTGTGTTAAATAACTGAGAATACGAGTATTTGTTTACCCCTAAAGCAACATTCTCAGGTGTCATTAGTCTGCACCAAAATAATTTAACTATTATGAACTACTGGCCACCCCCTGTATAACTAAGGTGGCCGAGTAGCGACAAAGTTACTATCAATGGGGTATTCTTTAACCAATTGTGTTATTAAATTTAAAATATTATAAGCATGGCCATAGGTAGATGTATATTATTTTGGGGCGGGGGGAAAATCATAAATATGAACCTTCATGATCATATTTCATTTCGACCTTGGCATAGGAAAATAGCTAAGTAGGAAGTTGAGGAAAGTGTTATTAATATATTACTACATGGTGAATTACTCATAAATTAAAATCTTGAAATGTTAACAATAAACTAGCTACTCAAAAACAAATTAATATAAACAACTGATGGTGATGGCAGCGGAAAGGGAACTCATTTTATTTCCGTCTCCCCATTGCAAACACCTGTCAAAACATGTCAAGATCACCCCACAGCAATCTCAAAAAGCAGCATGATGTTCTCAGTCATTGTCACCCTTAATTGTCTTTTTATTTTCCTCTAACCAAGCACACATGTTTACAAACTTCTGTCTGACCCTAACTGCATTCAATAATCACACACATTCAATATTCACAGCAATTCTAACAATATACTTTGTCACAATTATACAAATGTCAAGCTTAAAACTTTTAAAAAGTGTGCACATTATAATTTCACATGTCATCATTTCTAGATAAGAAAAAATTAAATTTTTAAGAAAATTATATGTTTTAATTTATAAACCAGAGATGAACAGTTGTAATTTTGAGCTTCTAATTGCTAAGCATTGGCACTGTAACATAACATACAAAAATGTAACATCACTTCTAGGATTATTTCTTTGACAATCTGCCATTAAAAAATTATGGTCCATCATGGTATAAAAAGTGCACATGACAACCAATGATCCAAGATACATTTATGCTTGTTATATGTTAGTCACTCTCTACAACATACAAAAGGTAACATTAGTAACAAAATTATATTTTTAAAGAATCAAATTAATTTTTTTTGCCATTCTTTATACACAAAAAGGATTACATTTTAATATTAGTCAACAAAGTTAAAAAATTTTGGAACATCTGATTTCAAATCACACATCTGATTTCAAATCACACATCTTGTAATGTTGAAATACACGGATTCAACACGCTGTTTTGACGTGAACCGCACGTTCACGAGTNTCAAATCACACATCTTGTAATGTTGAAATACACGGATTCAACACGCTGTTTTGACGTGAACCGCACGTTCACGAGTTCTTTTGCCCACTGACTGCCGCAGTATGCCCACACCAGACGCACCACACCGGCAGGCTTGTGGGCACGAGTGCATTAGTGTTTATTATTTATTCAGTTTATTTCGTCAGTGTATTTGTAAATAATGTCAGTGTGTAATTCATTTATAATTTGTTTTGTCATCAGGAGACAATTTGCCCAGCCACAGCCAGAGACATGTGACATTCTACATTTGGCAATGCTGTGGCTGGTGCAATGAAAACATTTAGAATAA
>NQII01000521.1:756987-817113 GCA_002778355.1 Clitarchus hookeri | reverse complement strand
GCATGGAACAACTTCTCCGGCAGCGAGTCGAGCAGCTGATCTTGCAGAGCCGTGGACACGGCGTGGTACCTCGCCAGGGTCTCCACCGCCAGTCTGCAGTGCGCGAGGTCCAGCCCCACCTGCCTGTCCGCCATCTTGTAGCCCACCGGCCGCAGGTCCTCCATCACCAGCAGGGAGTCCTCGCCCGTGTCTAAGCACTCCGTGCTGAACGGCGACTCTCTCAGAACGTCAGCCGAGATCCTGTTCATCTCCGGGAGGATCATGCTGTACATCGTCTGCTCCGTTTGGAAGACACCGCTGTTCAGCACGAACCTAAGTAAACAAGCAAATAAATAAAGGGGGCGAAACTATGACAACCCTTCAAAGAGGTCGGGGAAGCAGTGGCTGAGCGGTTAGCGTGCTCACCTCCCACCAAGGCGAACCGGGTTCAATCTTCGCCCGGGCCACTCCCGGATCTACGCAAGTGGGAATCGTGCCAAGCAGTGCCACTGGTCAGCCGGTTTTCCCGGGGATCTCCCATTTCCCCCGCCTTTACATTCCGGCGCTGCTCCATACTCATCTCACTTTACCCCCATCGGCTCTTAAGACCTCGCTGTTAAGAGTCGTCCAAATATCTCCATTTCACTCACTCCAAGGAGGCTAAGCGAATGAAAAACAAAATAAAATATAATTATATAAGAGAGTGCCTGTAACCAGAAGAAAAAAAATACGTGTTCGCAAGAGTAAGCCAAAGATATAATGAAATTAACAGTGGAGTTGAGTGGAGAGATTTGGATGGCTCTTAACAACGAAATCTCGAAAGCCGACGATATTGAAATGAGGAGAGAATGTAGCAGCACTGGAATGCAAGGGCAGGGGAAACTGGAGATCCCCGAGAAAACCCACTGACCAGACGCCTCGTTTGGCACGATTCCCACTAGCGAAAATCCGGGAGTGACCTGGCCGGAGATTGAACCCGGTTCACCCTCTTGGGAGGCGAGCAGTCTAACCGCTCAGCCACCGCGGTCTCGTAATAGTAGAGCAGAGAAGAGCAAACACCACATCAGCCAGAAAATACACAGATGAGGGGTGAAAAGCAAGCGTGACTTGTCTACAGCTGATCACGTAATTAAAAACATATGCTTCGCACGAACCTTTCCACGAACTCGTTCTTCGGCAGCATTTTGACGATGAGAGTCCTCTCCTTGGTCGGCTGGTCGTCTCTGTAGACCTTGAGGAACACCCTGTGCAGACTGCCGAGGTAGTTGTCTCCAGTGGGAACTACATCCTCCACACGTGTCACCTTCTCTGTGGTGCCACATTGCTTGAGGATGACGCCACGCAGCAAGTTCCCGTGAGAAGAGTCGCTGAAGACTGCGTCTCCAACTGCAGGTCCTTCCACACTGGACATCGTCCTTATCTCTTCTAGTTGCCTGCAATAAAATTTAATAGTCAGTTTCATTTCAGTACTCTCGCGTGCCGTCTTAACAATAGTAGTTGTGTAAAAATTCTTTAACTACACACGTAAAACAAATGTACAGTTTCAGTTTTGCGAGAGTATAGCTTTTATCAAATTTTAAAAATGGTAAATTGCAAGTCTTAAAACAAAATTAGTTTTTCAAAAGTTCTAAAAAATGTATTTGTGTGAGGTTAAAACTTAATTACAAATTCACTACCTCATCATTTTATTTTTGGAAGTTTTTAGCTAAGTTCGATGCAGGCTCTGTACTATATTCGCAAGAATTCATTGAGAATATTTCAAGCTGTAGCGGTCTGAAAATGTAGTTTTTTGCCATTTTGAAAAGTTTCGAAATAGTGTTTTCAATAAACATGGTGTGTTGAATGTTGTATTTTGTGCTAGTATGAAGTGTTATTTATTTTCATTGGCAATCAGACTGTGCACACGTGAAATAGTTAGGTTTAAGCACGCTTATCACAAACACACCGCAAGCCTTTTCTAGCGCCAGGTAGACTGGCGCCATAAATTTAAAGCAAACAGCTCCGTTCATATGCATTAAAGGTAGAAATTCTGCATGCAGTTAAAAATCAACGATGGAGATTCTTTCGCTTATTAATAAGGGCAATCACTACCTGTAGTGTGTGTGTCTGTGTGTGCGTGTTTCTTTGTTCAAAACGGTCTCGTGTCTGTGAAATAGTGAACAGACGCGGTAGGCATTCGTTTTTGGTTCAGAGCAAAATCTTAGAGGGAAAGAGGACACACTAGCTTATTTTCTTAGCGTGCGAAACTGCTGTCTTCATTAACTGAGCGAGGTGGTGCTGTGGTTAGTTAACTTTCGGACTCGCATTCGGGAGGACACGGGTTCGATTCCCCGTACGGCCATCTCGGTTTTCCGTGGTTTCCTTCAATCCCTCCAGGCGAATGCTGGGATAGTTCCTTACTACATACAGGTCATAGCCGATTCCTTCCCAGTTCCTGCTTCTCTGAGCAACATGCTCCATCCGTAATGACCCCGCTGTCGACGAGACGGCAAGTTATACATTTTGAGGTCCTAGTAATTTTTTTCTTTCAGCCATTTTTTTATCCTTTAATCATATTTTAAAATAAATATTGCCATGCAACTAATAAACACAGTGTGTATATTCCACTGCATTCGGAGAAGTTAACGTCTAAGGCTACAATAAAATATATTTATTGACTATTATCCAAAATGAGAGGGCTTCCAAAAGTGCTCACTTTACCGTGAATAGCCTATACCTAATACCTACCTACCTACCTTACTGACTGTTCAGTTCATCACATGTGTTTTCATTCTGAATACTAAACAGATAAATCCTTTTCCGGTTTTTTCCCCTTTCAAGTACTGAGTAAGCGCAAGTGTACCGGTACCGCTGAGGAAAATACTCTTACCTTCTAGCCTGGTGTCGTATCAACGTTCTACGTGCACACGCCATTCTTTCGACGCACTTCAACACTGCAGGCAGTACAAATTCAGTTGTTTATTGTTTACATTGTAAAGGTAAGTGTGTATGGCTTAACGCCTAGTTGACAGAGAGGTCAGCCGAAGCTGAGAGTTGAGGTAAATTTTGACGGCTCTTAACGAGGTCTTGAGAGCCGATAGCGAAGTCATTATAGGTGCAAGTTGCTCAGAGAAGCAGGAAGGGGGAAGAAATTGGCCATGGTCTGTAGTAAGGAATCATTAAAGCATTCACCTGGAGTGATTTCGGGGAGCCATGGGAAACCGAACTTAGGATAGCCGGACCAGAATTCGAACCCAGATCGTCCCGAATGGGAGTCCAAAGGCTTATCACTGCGCCAACTCCCGTTTTACTCTGTCAAGAAATCTCATAAATTATGTTTCAGCGAAATAATATTGACAATATTGCTACATGCACCTTGAGATTTTACATCTCCAACAGAGAGTGTAGTACGAAATTTTGTGTTAAGGTGGCCGCCTGGTTGAAGGAATTTTGCACGTCTGAAGCCTAAAAGCGTGGGGGCGCTAGGGGCGACCGAGACATGCGCATCAACTCACTCATCGCCTCTACATGCAGAGCTCTGATCTTGTGTGCAGTCTTGCAGTCGATAACGCACTTCTATGAGACTTTCAGAAGGGACCCTGCCATTTTATGACGCAATAATAAAAGCAAATGTTTGGTGTACGTCCGTATTCCTTTTTTAATGTTTTGTACTGAAATGTCCATACCTAAAAATGACCGTGAAAACACCCGTTTGAGCCATTTTTACTATCACAGAAACATGCTTTAGAGAGAAATGGAGGAACTGGAAAACGTATACAAACGCGTGACGTTTCTTATATGCTTTTCGTAAACAGACCTCCCTCAGACACGTTGGACGGTTTTTTAATAATACGTTTTCTGCTGGAGCTCTGCACGCCGTTCGGTGGCCTATCCAGGCGACCACATTACATAATTTTTCTGGAAGTTCGTTAAACCAGCAGTTTTAAATGCCACATAGCAATGCTTTTTGATAGTAATAGTAGTATTTTTTAGGAATTACGTATCAAATTATGAGCGTTTACAAACGCATGTCTCGTTATCTTTTATATTGAAAGATTGCATTAAAACAAGGGAGTATGAGCAATCGATGATAGGTAACATTGCTTACGGAACGAATTATGGCAGTCCTTATCTTTAAAATATTTTCCCACTTTAATGACAGTGGTATGTATCGAGATAAACATTTTAGACTCTGGACTCTGGAACAGACGTCCCACCTGTAAAAAGACAGTCACCGATCAAAGTTCAACTGTTCTACTCCTGTTGATGAAAAGACTGCCTGTCACTGAAGCGAACTTTGCTTAGAGGTCGTGAAGCATTTAATTTAGGTGCTAATGTCGACCTTACAGACGTCGCTCGGGCAGGATAACCCTGAGTGAACGGACTTCTTGAGCAGCTTCAGTTCCGAGCGCTTGATGGAATGTCTCAGTTGTTTATGAATCGTTCAACTGCCATTTCAGAGATCCTTGGGCTGCCTGATAAACTCTGACACAAGAGGAAAATAATATTTCGGTCACGTTCCCAACCGTTGCAGAATTACGTTTTGTTGTTATTCCACAGGAACAGTACAATTTTCCGGGATTATAAGTATCCTATGACCTATTCCAGGACCTAAAGTACCTACATACAAAATTTCATCAAAATCCGTTCAGCCGTTATGGAGCTGAGAGGTAAACATATACACACACACACACACACACACAGACTTTCACATTTATAATATTAGTAAGATAAGATTAGTAAGATGGCGTCCAAAATGTGATAATAGCTACAACTACCGTCTCGCAAATGTTAACCCAAATTCGCTGTCCCGGACAAATTAAAAAAGAGTTAGCAAATATTTAAATTGTTTGCAAGGTTTTATATTTTGACTTTTATAACCTACCAATTTTTGTTTAGACAGATGTCTATAAATAGGTTAAAATTTGTTTAGAAATACAGTACAATGGCAAGTAGATTAGCTGGCAGCGTGTTGATAAAATATACAGCTTCTACTTGACGCACCAGCTGATGGCGAAATGATACATAAATGAAAAATAAACGCTTGGCGCTACTTTCGTCGAACTGTCGAAATCTTGCCAAGTTACATGAGACAGAGAGTAACAAAGTGCAATCGTTTCAGCAGTAGTTGGAACCAACCCTTCTGCAAAGTCTTGAAAGTGTTTCAACACATTAACTCTGAACGGAAAACTCCACCCCACTTGAGCCAGCAGGCAGGGTCGGGAACCCATGCGCTTACTGGGGAGCCGGCAGTGTGTACACGCAAGTATTCTGTCATAAATGTTGTTCGCAGTACCTGCACTGAACACGTTTGAAAGTCCTGCTTAAGATCTACTTGTAAGCACGATGTGCTTCCAACTATATGTGCAATTAACATTGCCATGAACCTGTTTACTTGTGTTCATACTTCTGTTAAGTAAAACTGTGGAATTATTGAAAAGTAAATAATTTTCAAATTTCTTAATTCTTTCATTAATATGCATTAAAAACAGGAAAACAAATGTAATCATTTCAGTAATAAGAAATGTTTCCGTGACACTTTTAATTCAACGTTAAAGAATGGAACTACTTTGCCTTCGTCGTTGCCAACTTTACTGGGTGTATACCGGTCGTTGTGCCCATTTAAATGTATGCAGATAGGGACAGTGACATTTTTCAGAGGTTGATTTCAATACTGCTCACTTTATCAGTTTATCGCGAACAGCCTTTAACAGTATACTCACCACAGTAGGAGCTGCAGCGGACGTAGCAGGTGAGACGTGATTGGCGGCTGGAATGGTGAAGCGGAACTTATAGCCGGCAAGAGACGCTCACTCAGTCCGCAAGAGTGGCGGGAGGAACTTGGCCCGCGGGTCCAAGGTCGGCGGGAATCGCTAACACCATGACGAGGTTGTTTCAAGGTGTTCTATGACACCGCCCGGCAGACAGCTTTTTTCACCTCGGTCATTGCCGACTCATTGTGAGCAAACTTTCCTGAGAAGACCATGACTTGGCATGGCCACCTTATCAACTAACAACTTATCTTAACACTTGCAGCGTGAATTCTGAGTTAAGGGGACTAAACATACTTTTTTTTTTTAACGCCTCAAGGCCACGTACAGCCGTAAGGAAGCACTGCGACGGCGATGGGAAACAGCACAAACAAGCTTCGCGTGTGTTCTGTTTGCTCAGAATTTTATGCGGTGACTGTGTGGTTGTGATACAGCAAACTGTTCACAAAATATATGCACTATCGTTATAGTTTGAAACACCGTTTTACAGGAGAATAAATATCGTAAACAGAGGGCTACGTACAGCGATTTTTGCTTATTTCGACGCTTTTCAAATACCACATTTGTGTTTCAATAACCAAAATTTTAAATTGACGATAAAATATAGACCTTAATTTCTGCCCTAAGAAAAATACTCTAAAATATTCCATTGTTTTTTTTAATCACAATTGTTAGGGACACCTGAATTTCGTGAAAAGATTTCCGCACATGCTATATTTCAATACCCTACAGGCGTACCAGCAGTTTTGTTTTACTTACTTGTGGCGTGTCTCTGTGTGAAGACGTTTTTCTACCTGACTAGCCAATCATATGACGCAACTTCAATACTGTACGCCTGTGATTCGTGCGCGAACACCCAAGACACATAACACGGAAACCATCCAATCCCGAAAGTGCATCTCAGCTAAAGTTATATACTATTAGGGCGTCCCTGACAGTTATGTCCAGGACAACTAAGAGGTTTGCACGCCTTCACTGACGTCGAGGACAAGCAAGAAGTGGCTCGTCTGTATCCGCAGTGCAGGAGAATACAGTCTGTTCATTGTTTTCACGCCGAAATATTTCCCGTGAAATATGTGATCATATTTTTCGTGCATGCCTTACAAAACATGTTTTAACTTAAATTTATTTAAGAAATATGTTTCAGACGGCACAACTGGTATACCAGCACCTCCAACAGGCAGATGTAGAATTTGTCATAGATGCAAATTTATCTGCTATTTTAGTTGGCCTACCTGAGTCTGAAAATCTAGCGAAACCCTTCTTACATTCTCGATAACATTTAACGTCGATTGTAATAAGAAAATTATTTTAATATAAATTAATTAAATTTATTACGTGATATTATTGCAAATGCCAGTGGTAGATGGCTGTTAAACGCCACACGCCTACCTACTTTATAAAGGGCAGGCAGGACACCCAGTGCCTACTCCAGGGATTCACGCTGAACCTCGTGCTCGAGCGACTAAGACCTGGCCTGTCCACCTTCACATGTCATTTCGCCACTAGTTTGGAGTTTCATAACATTCATCATCATGACAGATTGATATTATTAATAACTTAAATTATATATATTTAACTTTTAATATATTCAGAGTAGGGTATAGTGTTTATAGTATCAATCAAACAATTTTTAAAACCATCAAAATATATTAAATTTATACATTTTTAAACCTTTTAACTTTTTGTTCTTTTTTTGTTGTTACCTAACATTTTTTTAAAATAATAACCCTAGAAATTATTCTTTAACGTTACTATTACTTCCACTTAACATATTACATAGGTCTACCAGTTTATTATTTTTTCTTATGTATTAGAAATATTAGTTTTTGAGAAATCGCTTGTATCAAACTTGTAACTTCTATTTTTCATATCTCCATAATCATCTTTGGTTGTTGTATCATTTCTTTCGTCTACAAATTAATTAAAATCTTGATAATTCAGTAGGTATTATTTACATATTCTGATTTCATGACATTATGCTGAAAGTTTCACATTAAAGTAAAGTCATTCCAACGTAAATAGGTAACAGTAGTAATTCATTGTTTAATTTATGCATATTGCTGTAAGTAGTTAAAAAATGTATGTTCAACTGCAAGAGCGTGAAGCGGGAGACAAGCCGGCGGCCATCTTGGATGACGTCACGCGGCAACCTCCTGCTCTGTCATTCCTGGCCAATTGCGATAATCTTGGATGTACCCAATTCACACTCTTGCAATCCAAGTGTGGAGTTTTTTCAGTCTCCCCCCGATCTCCTTTATTTTCTCACTCTCTCTCATTCCTTCCTACCGGATGACCCCACTTCACGCTCTATAATTTCGTGTGGGTTTTCTCCGCGCTATCCCTCCCAAGTCCCCGCCAGGACGTCTGGATTTTCTCCGTGATATCCCTCCCAGGTACCCGCCAGGACGTTAGGCTCTACCCCAGGGGTTTTTCTCAGAGTTCTCCCAGTCTCCTTCCTGCCTCTCGTCCGTTCTAGATGTCCCCACTTCACGCTCTTGTATTCTGAGTGTGGAGTTTTCCTAGAGTCTTCCCTATCTCCTTTATTATCTCATGCTCTCTCTTCTTAACATAGGCAACACACCCAAAAGCAAACTGAGCCGCAGGGTCAAGTATGCCTTAAGCCTACTTATAAACATAGTTGCCTGTAATTTCCGAACAATTTAAGATAGAGCCACCAAAATCATAACATAGGCATCACCCCCGACAACGAAAAGGACCGCAGGGTCCTACAACGAAACCGTAACGAGCCTTAAGTGCACTTATAAGCATAATTGGCTGCAATTTCCGAACCATTTAAGAAATAGTCACCAAATTCATAACTGAGACATCATCCCTGACAACGAAAAGGACCGCACCGCAGGGTCCAGTTTGCCTTAAGCCTACTTATAAGCATTACTATCTTCCTTTGCATTTTTATATCTAATCATCAATATGTAGCAGTGTCATCGTCTCTTGCATGACCACTGGTTTAAATGCACGATGTTTAGTGGCACGCCTTTACAAGTCATGTAATGCGTCTTCAAATTAACACTGCTGGTAAATAGTGTACTACAATATGTTGACATATTGTAGAATTTTTTGAGGTTGGTTCGTGTGAACATAAGCTCTTTTTCTCGTTGATGGGCATTACAGATGTTTACTAAAGTTCTCGCCGCAATAGCAACACTGATAACGCTATTATGGAGTGTGTAACTATCAAGTATAATTTTTTTATAGTAGAGGTTTGATACGTCGTGATTGCAGCGCACTTGCGTCTATGTTGAGCCTTTTATATGTATTATTATGTGACTTAATATTTTTTTCATGAATGGGACGGTTTTACATGTTGCACGAGGTTACCCCAACTCACATGTTCGGATGATGCTGTTTATTGCGACCTTTATACCAAGCAGTCGAACCAAGCCGCTGTAGTCCGTCTCATATAAGTTGGCGAGATTCTGGCAGTAAGTGAGTGGCAACTTAATGTATACGAAACAAGCAAAAGTTAATATTACGTTGGCTATTGTGAGTGCACTGTCGACGCACATTAGAAAAAACAGAAAATACGCGATAAGAAAGAGTTCCTAGATTAATTAATACATTTTATTTTACGTGGTCACAAAACAGCGATTGTTAGAGTAACAAACTAAATTTCGTGGAAAAGCAGTAATTTATAGGTGTTCAAAATAAAATGCACAATAAAACTATCCATATCCAAATGAAACGCAACTTCAAAACCTTGAGAGTTCTCTTCACGTCGTCGTATCACCACACCATGCTTTCCACATATGCTTATATTAATTCCAAAAGCATACAGAAATATTGCATGGTAATGTTTAATTATTATTTCTAATAATGTGACGAAATATATTTCAAATTCGTGTCGTTCCGAACCAGTAATAGAAGAACAGTAAACTTTTAAAAAGTCTCTATCTATTGAGCAATGTAAACGGCTCAAACCTCTCTCTGTCATGCCGTGTATCTGCTCTTAAGCATTACCAGCCAGAGAAGAAAGCTTTCATGCTAACAATTTTACGAACAGATACCAATAGTTGTATATTTTTCTGCGCACTCTGCATAATTTTTAAGTAACACCTATTTCGCGAACAGCGATTTTGAGTACAAGTAAATTATATTCGGCCGGTAATAAATCACACGCCATATTGTTCTCCCGGAAACCCATTTCTTGTTTCCGAAGAAAGTGGTACACGCATGAATAGTTTTTAAGCAATTCTAACGTTATTCCACAGCACATATTTCCAACTCGAATACATTAGCTATAACGTCCACGTGCGACAATAGCTACAGCTACCGTCTAGCAAACGTTAACCCAAATTCACTGTCTCGGATAAATTGAAAAAGAGTTAAGTTGTTAGGAATAGGGTATTTAAAAGCAGGTTCGTGACAGGGACACAGAGAGACAAGCCACCAGGACCTCCTGCTCTTGAATTCCGCCGAAATTAATTCCCGTTTTTCCCCCGAAATGTCCCTTTTTTCCCTCAAAATGACGCATATTTCCTACAAAATGCCACTTTTCCCCTAAAAAAATCAATTTTTCCCCTCAAAATTTCCGTAATTTCCCTCCAAAAATTATTTTTTCAAAATAGCTTCAATCATCCCACAATGCGGCTAAATGATTCATTTTAGGGCAATAAGGAGCTGAGGAGCTGAAGAGTCTTCTCATAGTCTACCATAATTCATGCTCTTGCATTCACAGCCTATGTGAACTTATAAGCATAGTTGGCCGTAATTCCCGAACCGTTTAAGATGTAGATGTCAAATTTATAACATAGACATCGGTGCCAACAAGGAAAATTAACAAATAGTCATTTAAGCCCTATGCGATCTTATAAGCATAATTGGCTGTAATGCCCGAACTGTTTAAGATTTAGTCCTCGAATTCATAACATAGGCATCGACTCCAGACGAACACACCCTAACGTAAAGGGTGATGCCAAACACTGCAGCGAAGCACGCGAGACATAAAGCACGCCACCATACACTTCAATGACGCAGGCATTTTTAATATAATGGATGGCGCTGAACACTTCAACGATGCATGCACCCTAACAAAGAGCAACGTCGAACACTGTGACGAAGCGTGTGAGGCATAACATAAATGATGCTGCCGTACACTTCAACGACACATGCATTTTAATATAAAAGGGCCACGCCAAACACTTCAACGATGCACGCCGCCTAATATAAAGGCTGATTTAAGCCCTACAAGCATAGGTGCGCATAAGTTCCGTATTGTATCGTTTAAGATACGTTCGACAACTTCATAACATCACNCTACAAGCATAGGTGCGCATAAGTTCCGTATTGTATCGTTTAAGATACGTTCGACAACTTCATAACATCACTCCCGTCACCTCGAAAGGGTTAAGTCTTCCCAAATTAGATTAACATTTAAGTCTTTCCTACGGAATATACATCACACTCTTGCAGGCCAAGCCTGGAAAGTTATCTCGAGGTCTTCCCAAACATGTACGTGTAGGTTATCTCAGAGTCTGCCCAACCATACACAATAATAAAGCATTAAAGGCAACGCACACTACTATGAAAACAATGACAGGAACAATCATGTCACTACTTTAAAATATCATTTATAGAAGCCTAACATGTCTTGAAAGCGTCTCGACACTAACAAANGAACAATCATGTCACTACTTTAAAATATCATTTATAGAAGCCTAACATGTCTTGAAAGCGTCTCGACACTAACAAACCTGACATAAAGGTCACCGCCATTACATCTGCATGTATATATATTAGTATAGGATAGGATGACCGACTCAGTGGCTATTCAGACTTCGAAGAGTGAACAGAGCCGTTTGTTTCTAGGATGGGAAATAATCGAGAAAGTTATTTATGTCGTTACTGTAAGAAAACTTTTTCTAAAAGTTGCAATGCTCGTCGACATGAAACTGGCTGCCAAAAAAATATGAAATGTATTATATTATCATGTGAAAAATGCAAATCATATTTTCGAAGACTCGATAGCTTAAAAAGACATAGCGCAACATTCAAAGCTCTCCTTCCTACACATGTCAATCAGTATTTGCTGAGAATAAAGCAAACTTTTGNATATGAAATGTATTATATTATCATGTGAAAAATGCAAATCATATTTTCGAAGACTCGATAGCTTAAAAAGACATAGCGCAACATTCAAAGCTCTCCTTCCTACACATGTCAATCAGTATTTGCTGAGAATAAAGCAAACTTTTGATGGGAAGATATCCGCAAATGAAAAATCCGAACCATCAACATCGTTAAAGTCATCATACCCTACTATGAAAACAATGTCTGGAACAGTCACATCTCCTAGACATCCATGCCACTACTGTAACAGTACATTTGCATATGCCTGCAATGCAAAGAAACATATAAAGCATAAATGCAAGCTGAATCCTCGTCGCACAAGCTATCGATGTCATATATGCCAAGGTATGTTCACTCGTATAGACAGTTTAAACATACATATGAAAAAGTGCAAAGACCTTGTTTCTCTACATGCTAAGCAACACAGTGCACTGTCAACGTTACAAAATTGTGACGATCAGATGTCTGCTGTACAAAGTATTGATACGCCTTCATCACCAACTTCTGACCTTCATGTGAACAATGAACACAATCCGTCACCAACGTGTAGGAAAAATTGTCGCAAATGCGGTAAAATATTTAGTAAAAGTAGCAACGCACGTCGACATGATAGATGTAAAACAGCGTGTAGCGGTGGAGGGACGGTAGCTGAATATATGTTTACGGAACGCAAAAAAACTTAAATCCCACTGGCGAAATATGAAGATTTGAACATATATATATATATATATATATATATATATATATATAAGTGAAATTGATGGAATAGTCTTAGTTGTTATTCAAATTTCGAAGAGTATACATCGTCTCGAGCGAAGATGGAAAATATGCCAGAAAGTCATTTGTGCTGTTTCTGCAAGAACCCATTTACTAAGAGCCGTAATGCCCCGGCTGTACTTTGACGAACAAGATACTTGTACTTCGTTAGATCCTTAACATGTGAACAGTGTAAGTCTAAAGTTGGACGACGCGATAACTTAAAAAGACATCTCGCAACGTGTGAGGGACTCTCTCCTATACCAGCTAAGAAGCGTAGCATATTGTATACATCTGAAAAAACATGTGAAGGGCAGACACCAGCTGCATTGGATACCGGCGCGCTGTCACCCTCGCCAACATCAGACCTGGACATGAACAGTTCACCCCAGACATNCCAGCTGCATTGGATACCGGCGCGCTGTCACCCTCGCCAACATCAGACCTGGACATGAACAGTTCACCCCAGACATTAAGATATTCATGTCACTACTGCGCCAAGACCTTTAGTAAAAATAGCAGTGCTCACCAACACGAGAAATCTGGAAAATGTTTGAAGAAGGTGCAATAGGCTTACTATACTACTTGTTGCTGTAAGTGTGGTCGTGAATTCAAATGTTATGACGTAACAGATGTTCCAGACAGCNGGCTTACTATACTACTTGTTGCTGTAAGTGTGGTCGTGAATTCAAATGTTATGACGTAACAGATGTTCCAGACAGCATGCGACTCAAAATACACGACCATCAGGTAAAACTATGCCGTGAGTCGTATTACAACCATGCCAAAACGTGCACATATAAAGCACATACACCTTCCCCTGTTGTAAACTTACCAAATGAGAATGGGTTCATACTGAAAGAATCTGCATTCCGAGGTCTTATGAAGACGTATGTTGCATCTTATTCATCAGACATGGTGGGCGATATTTGTACATATCTTAAACAATGAAACAGAATATTGTAGATAACTTACATGCGAGATGGAAAAAGAAGGTGCGATAAAAAATAATATATGGTTGGACTGTAAATATACCAAACCAGAACCACAGAAGATAAATATAGCGAGAGGGACTTCAAGACGACGAACGTAACTCTGTATAACACACGCGAAATTGAAGATAGCGCCCTTTTTCACTAGAAATTCCCCTTTTTCCCTAGAAATTCCCGAATTGCCCAAAAAAAAAAGAAACATCATTACTTTTTCCCACGTTTTTTCTCTCGATATACGAAGATTTTCCCCCAAAATTGCTTTTTTTCCTAAAAATTCCCCCCAAACGGGAGGTATAACAGTCTGCCACGTGCATACTTGGCTTGATCGAGCGCAGTCCCGATATACCCCTATACACTTCCAAAGTGGGCGCATCCTTGAGAATGCGGACAGCGAGGATGGAACCAACACAGGCGAACTAACGTCGACGGACATTTTCTTTACCTGTCAAAAACATCATTTTCCTCGTTTTTCTCCCGAAATACGTTTTTCCCCAAAAATTGCCCTTTTTCAGAAAAAAATTATTTATTTTAGCGTTTCAGAATCCTGTTCGAACGTAATTTAAAAAAAACCGGTAATTGTGAAAAATAACTATGTACTTCATAAATAGTCCGATTACAGATTAACAATACAAAAAAATATGTCTTGCCTTTTTTTTACAAGTAATGCTAACACTTCCAATACAAACTTCGGCCGCCTTGCCTTCGTGTGACGTAATTTGAGATTCTTAATTTAGATTTCTCGTCACAAAGAGAGCGGTAGATTGTGAGGGAATATTCCGACGATTGAAAACCTCGCATTTCAGTTTTGTTAAAACTATCGTGCGGGGAATGCGCTGGAGTTACGAGGGTTGAGAATAGGTATTTGCTTAATTATACACTGCTTTTTGGGTCAGAGAGAGCCTTGCGTGACTTTATTTTCAGAGTCTTGCATAGCTAATCATTTAAAATAAAAATTGTAAGATCCTCGCGTGTCTATATTTTTTTTAGCGTAGAGACGTGCATATTTTGCATAGAGTCTCGTAACGTAACGTCAGCGACTGACGTGTGAAGTGATGCCTATATCTTAAACAGTTCATCAACTATGCTTGTAAGTTAGCATAGGGCTTAAATGAATATTTGATAATTACCCTTTTCGGCGCTGATTTCTAAGAAATTCATTCTCACGAATATGAATATTAATACAGTCCAGAGTATTTTTTGTATTTATTATCCCGCAAGAAAGGCTCCAAGAACTCCAGGCGGGCGCATTGCCTGGAGATATTTTCTCGTTTGAGGCTCAGAAACTCTGGAGCAATAAGGGNACTCCAGGCGGGCGCATTGCCTGGAGATATTTTCTCGTTTGAGGCTCAGAAACTCTGGAGCAATAAGGGTGACACTGTCACTCTTCGTAAGTGAGTAATCACCACTACGTGCAACGCACTGAACTGGCGTGGCGTGTTATCGACGTCGTGCTGTTAGGAGCAGTGATATTTTCACAGTTTTATTTCGTCACAGTAACAGCCAACGTACTAAACGGTGCTGAGGTTCGATTCTACCTTAGTGGTTNGAGACACTGTCACGCGCATCAAGTGCGTAATCACCGCTACGTGCAACACTCTGAACTGGTGTGTTGTGTTCATGGCACCGTGCTGTTAGGAGCAGTGATATTTTTCACAGTTTTATTTCGTCACAGTAACAGCCAACGTACTAAACGGTGCTGAGGTTCGATTCTACCTTAGTGGTTAATGTGCCCGGTGCGGTCTTGTCATTAACGCAGGTGTCGAGTTTTAGCGCTGAGACCGCCAACTTGAGCTCCCACATCAGTAATTTTTTTCCATGGCTGTCTGCCGCATCGATTTTCTGTACTTGCCGGTTAGTTACGTCTTTTTTGGAGTGCGTTGTGGCCTGTAATTGTCATCAATTAGCGAGTGACACACTGTGGCGGTGCCGTCTTCGGAGACGGGCGTAATTTAAATCAATAGATGTGTGATCCAGACTGGGAGTCTTGTCTTGACGAGCTAACTGTAAATTGGCGTAAATTAAATCAATTAGTGCGTCCGGTGATTCAGCTGTCTGTTTTGGTGTTGGCCTGCCGTAAATTACAATAAATGGTGTCACTCACCGCTATATTTTGTCTTTAACGTCGTTCTTNTCACTCACCGCTATATTTTGTCTTTAACGTCGTTCTTAAATGCCCCTGACGGCTCGCCTCGGGTTAAAGAAACTGACCCCGACATATCAATCCTAATTCGCCTTTAACGACGGCGTTCTGGCGTGGTGACTCATAATTGCCATCAATTACGCCCCAAGATGCTGCTAGGGAACACCTGCCTTCCTTCGCTGCGAGGGTGAGAACCCATTTATCCTAATTTGTTTTTTTAACGGTGTCTTGCGTCGGAAGTCCCCTCCTATAATTAAGCCCAAATTACGTTTTCTTCTCAGAGGGGGAACGCTAGCATAATTTTTGAGGGTACTCATATATACGAGCCTTGCATTGGACTAGTATTCGGTGTTGTGTTGACGTGGAAGGCGTTATGTCTAGCAGTGACAATATGTCTGGTGTTGAGGCGATTGTTACTCCGCCTACATCTCCGGTTACGAAACGTGCACGTTCGCCTTCCCCTGCGAAGGCTGGCGAGAAGAAGATTGCAATTAAAAACACTGTTATTTTACAGTTTTTCGGTATTATTTCACCTACATGCGCTGTACTAGGTATTGGCCCGTGGGAGTGCCTAGACCTGCTGACAACATGTGTTCACGCAACAGCGATAGCTGTGCGAGAGGACATTACTGACATTGTTTCTTTTCTGCATAAGCATATTGTCCAAACATCAAAAAATGTGACGTGGGGTCATTGGATGGCGGCCTTGGAGTTCCTAGCTTCGTCCACAATACTACTACCCCTTAATTCTACTAAAGAGTGGTTGGTCAGCTACTTCGATGAATGTGTTAAAGCCAACTTTTTTCAACTAGTTGAATCGTCTACTGTCATCACCAACGGCGGCGTCGCTATGGAGGAGCTGCTACCCTCCTACACCACGCGCATCGAAGCCAAGAACGTCACTGCTGCGAATGGGTCCACATCCTGCGTCGACAATCAAGTGAGTTGCTCAACGTATGATTTCAAACAGGCATTTCCAAACTTACTCGATGAAGCAAGCAGCAGCACTTCTGGCAATATTACAGATTACGCTTCGTTCATTTCTTTTCGGAGCGGCGGTCGTCTATACAAATGTACGTACCCGCCAGACGTAACTCAACCGTCTATGCTGCAACTGAAATTGTTTCCTACTGCCCAGATTCTTTCAACGCCTAGCAGGGACATTTGGAAGCACCAACAACAAGGTGTGCAAGTGTTTGTCAATGCGGACCGTCCGAAGACTTCGATCGATATACATCTATCCCGGCTCCTTCACAAAGTCCTCGAAATGGTGAATTTGAAGAGAAAGGCAGGTGTGGCGCGTGACGAGGTTAGCTAGTGTGTATTCATTCTACGTGTGTTTTTACTTGAAATGTAACCCGTGACGAGGTTCATTAGACATTAAAGTCATAGCGAAATACAATGTGTGTATGTATGTATTGTGTTTAATAAAAGGCGTAAATAAGCCTGTGTCATGCTTTTTTATTTTTTACTACAAAAACAATCCTTTTTTCTTAAATACTGTGTGTGTGTGTGTGTTGAGTTCAATTGAATTAATTTGGGTCCGTCTGCATGTTTATGTCATGCAGATGGTGGGGTGGGGTGGTTACCTTACATTGCCAGTTCGTTTCACGTATTTTTTTATGTGCCAAGTTTATTAACCTTCAATTTTTAAAAACATATTCACTTATGGCAGATATTAAATCAGCATGATTAATTTTCCAAGATTTTTACTGTTGTAATTAAGTTTGCTTACTGCGAAATACAATGTGTGTAAGTATTGCACTTGGTGTTTTAATTTGGGTCCGTCTGCATGTTTATGTCATGCAGATGGCGGGGTGGGGTGGTACCTTTTCGTTGTTGGGAATGATGCCTATGTTATAGGTTACATACAGTGTTTGCACAAACTTGTTATAGGTTACACACAGTATTTGCACAAACGTATTATCGGTTACACACAGTGTTTGCAGAAACGTATAATAGGTTACACAGTGTTTGCACAAACGTGTTATAGGTTACACACAGTGTTTGCACAAAGGTGTTATAGGTTACACACAGTGGTTGCACAAACGTGTTATAGGTTGCAGACAGTGTTTGGAAGAATTAAAAATAAAACTTACACACAGTGTTTGCANAAACTTACACACAGTTTTTGCACAAACGTGTTATAGTTTACACACAGTGCTTGGAAGAGTTAAAAGTAAAGCTTGACACACATACCTTCTAATGCAATTCCTGCCTTGTAAATGCATGGTTATGTAATTGGTATGTTGAAACAGACTTTGTGATAAGGCAATCACTTGCACACAACACAGCCCACCGTAGCAACCATAACTCTCCTGGGGGTATACAGATAACAGCACCTGCAGATAAAACAAGTCTGTGTCGCTATGAGACCCATTGTTTCACAACTAGGCAAACACTCCAGTACAGTTATGTCGAGGATGGCCCACTTTCAGTTGCTAAGCCTGCTGCTGTACTGGTCAGCTACACCACAGGTTCTGCTGTACTGGTCAGCTACACCACAGGTTGCTGGTTCAATTCCAGCATCTAGCACAGGTGGTAAGTTAACCCACCGGACACTTGTTACATGATGCACCTCTCACAGCCATGTCACTGCATTCCTTAGTCCCTTTACATCTGCCCTTGTGTTACATTTTCACATGTTTCAACGTTAAGTATTTATTCACAAACAAAATATTATTCAGTGTACAAAAATTCCAGTTTTATTTTGAAAATATCTGAATACTGAAATGTTTCAGTAAATAATAATTTTTGCATAGTGACTTGTTCGGCAAGCACATACAACAACTAAATAACTATTTTACAGTTAAAAGTTCTTTACAATTACAAATCATTTTAAATTTACTGATATTGCACCTACTAAATCTCAGTTTTAAAGCATTACAAAACATATTAAAATATACTTAGGAATCACAACAATTCATCACAAATAATACATATGTCTGGAAACTAAATTGCTAACTTGAAATTTTTATACTTTACAACAGAATGCAATTTTTTGCCATCATGTTCAGGACCCAGTAAATATCATTCAGCAGAACATAAAATGCTGCTTGCAAAAGTAGCCAATTCACAGCCATATAATATTGTGGTATTATGTAAAATGGGGGTGAACTAACCCACGACACACTTGCCACTTGTGACGTGTGTGCAGTTTTAGTAGCATGTGTTACTAACAATTTTTTTACAACTTTTATAATATTTCATAAAAAATTACATTAAAAGTTGTTACTGGCATATGTAATTTTTATTGGGATACTAAACATACTACCCACATTCAATAATTCTGTACTGTTCAACACTAATAAAATATATTATGTGTACAGCATTTTCAGTTATTAATAATTCTTAGAATAACAATATACACATACTATAGTAGCATGCTTAAAGCAATACATTCTAAATAAAGGTTGGCGACCACTGATGTGAAATAATGCACATGAATATGCTAAAGCCAGATGAACACAGAATTTTCAGTATGCAGAAACATGCGATAAAAAGTGCTCCTATGATGAAGGTACTCGTTTACCATTGTCATTCTCCACCAATATCTTGCAAGGTGGGAGGTCAATCTTTTAATTGGTTTTTTCCCCTTTAGTGAGAGAAGTGGTCTTGGTGGCTGGACTTTCAATTCAGATTTATGGTAAATTTCCACAAATTCATGCTTCAGTAAACCAGTTTCTAACTTATCCATGCTACTCTTTCATAAGAAAATTGTCATGGTTTTGGAAACAGACATGGGCATATCACCATGTACTGTGCACATGCCAAACCAAAGACATGTGCTGCCTTCTCTTCTAATAACTGATACGTTGACTGGTAGTGTTTCCTTATTCAATTCTAACTTAAAATTAATTTTATTATTTTTATTAATTTATTTTCTTTTGTGATTGTATACAAAACTCTAGTAATGTTGACAGTCAAGGTATCAACAACAATTTTAATATATCCAAAAAATAGTTACACGTTCACTCAACTTTTTTTTTAATGGCAGAAGGTGACAAGTAGATAGCTACGCTACCACAAATATATGAAAGGACAGGAATTCAAGTACTCACAGTCTAGTACTTGTCAACAGGCACACACACAAAGGATGACACATTTTTCACAGGGTTGCGCATCCTACACTGTCCTACAATGTGCCACCTGATGAATGATGAAGTTGGCATGGCCAGCAAAACGCCTCAATCGCACAACCGCGTGAAAAATGTGTTCCTTCTTTGTGTGTGTGCCGGTCGACAAGTACTAGACTGTGGCTACTTGAATTCCTGCCATTTTATATATTTTTAATGGTAGACTTGGACCATTTTATTGTGTAACTGGTGGTTGCAATTAGCAGGTTTAGCTGAGTTTACTGTTTTTTTGTCTCTTAATTACCAGTTATGGCACAAGCAATGGGGAAGGCCAGGGTGATGCAGGTCAGTTCCAGGATCGAACAAGGCCATGTGTTGGTTGAACTGCACGCTTATATTTACAGTAGTGTCTACAATGAAACTTTCTGTATTGTTTGTGTAACATAAACTAATCAGAAATTGGTTCAGATGGATATTTGCTATATAATCGCACACACACAGAAACACACTCTGACATAAATTACTGTATTTGACAAATATTTAAATGACTCGTGTGCATGACAGCAGAGACAGAATATTTCTTTTAATTTGACTCGTAACTACAATGCAGAACATGAAAGTCATAAACAGTAAAGGAAATGTAGCCCTACTTTGTGATACAACAACGATGATAACACTGCTACAGAACTGTTGAACTTGGATGCTTATGAAAACTTGATATTCACAAGAAGTTCTGCATGAATTGCAGGCATATACTGATCACATTATAATGCACAATGAATACAACTATTATTCATTTCAACACTTATTCTAGTAATGCACAATAGGGAAATAAAGACAGTAAAAAAAAAAACCACATCAACATGTAAGACATTTATTTAAGGCATTAAGTACACAACATAAAGCTAACAAATTGTTAAGCAAAGTTTTCGGTGTTTTGGTGAATGAGAGTTAAAAACATTTAAAAAATATATTGTACGTCTTACTGCTTCGCTGGCTTATGTAATCAAGCCAACGAACTGTTAAGAAATCCAACATATCTTGTATAAGGCACACCTAGAAACATGAGTGTGTAAAAACAATATTGTATCTCATCAAAAAAATATTTACAGTTCCCACATGCAAGCCAAGTGTTGTTTTACTGTTCAAAAAAATCGAGGAGTTCCTGAAGATCGTACTTTTCCAGAAGCTCCAGCAACTGTGGAATCTTGCCCTTCACGTTGACGCCTTTGAACTTGTATTTATCTATGTACATGTCCGTGATCATACCTGCAACATGCACATTGCCTCAGTTTGTACCAAGAATTTCTCAGTTTCCATGCTATGTATTATAAAGAACATAGTAAGACATATACTGGCACATCTGCATTGTGAACTGTTATTTACCTCAAGAATTTTCCAAGCCATGCAATTTCAACTAAGGTAAAGTTTGGGCTTATTGATTGTTTTGACAGACAAATTTATGTATATTAAACTCCTATATCTTTCATGAAAATGGTAGCACATGTAATGTGACAATTAGGCAACATACAAAGTAGTGCGTGCATGTCATAAGTAGAGTACACCCTCGATTTTTTTACTGTCTACAGTTCCTAAGAATAATGTCACAAAATTGAAATTAGCCAATTTTGACCCCTAGAAATTTTAAAATTTATGTTTAAAATACCTTTTTTGCATAAAGTTTGGGTTTAATCATCTCTGGTGTAAAACCAAGTTTTTTAAATGAAATATTTATTTGATTGAACAGGCGAATATCTCCTGAATAAAATTATAACTGAGAAGCATATACTTAACATACCCTTTTTGCCAAAAATATTTGTAAAAAATGAACAGTGTACATTTTTATTAAGTATTTTAAGTCCATGTTTAATCGTTCCTGCAATAAAACTAACACAATTTTTAAATTAAATATTGATTAAATTCAATTGTCCGACGTCTTCTGAATAAAATGATACTGTATGTGCACTTGACTTCCCTTTATCATTAAAAAAATTTAAATATTGCACTGTGCATAAGTTTTACTGAGCACAAAGTCAATTTTCAGTGGCCTATTGCAGGAGAATCAGAAGTTTTGTTACTGAAATATTAATTTATTTCATTACACACATGTCTTCTAAATAAACTGATATCCTGGAAGGGCACAAACGATAGTAGAACATGCCTACTTCTTCGAATTTGGTTCCATTAAAGGATAATGTTTTATTTATCTAGCAAGCTATAAACAAATGATCTTGTTGGTCATTGGCTGAATGGCCTGCCATTGATACAGAAGCTCAGATTTTTGAGTACTCTCAGATGTCGAGTGCCAGCCACTGTTGCGCTGGCTCCAGACAGTAATACGAAGGTTACAGGAAGGACAGAGGAGGTGAGGCCATCACTTCTTGTTTCCAGACAGGGAAGGCAAAGTTCAAACTTCTGTTCATTTCAATGCTATCATTCTCTCTCCAACTTAATGCGTGTTGTATGTTTGTGCGTGGAGTTATGAATGATTGTAACTCGGGTTGGGCAAGAATGAGATCTGGACTTCAAAAAAATTTTGAGAAAAAAAAAAAAATTATCTTAAGAGAATTAGGACGAGAATGAGAAATTTTCAGTTAATTAAGATATTTGTGACCAGCCTTTATTTTTAAAACTAATGTGGTTTCCTAGCATATGAATCAATTTTAAACATACATTCAAATGACAGGTGGCCTATTTGCATTTTATGCTAAATGATATCAGCACTCACTAAATTAAACACTAAACAAGCAAAACTCTACCCGTCCAGAAGTAGTATCGACACCAAATTACAAAACTCTGCAACACTAATATAATACGCATAGTCAGGGTTATAAATACATTAGTCCACACTGTGCCAAAAAACATATACAGTACTTTCAATAGTATTTCATTTAAAGCCATTTTTGGTTTTCGTGTAAAAAAAACAAGTTCTTCAACATGTTCTGTGGCAAGGAGTTCTCTTCTGTAGCTCACTATGTTCCCAGCTCCTGAGAAAACTCGCTCACTGGCAGCCTCTGTTGCAGGAATACTGAGAAATTCCATAGCAATTTTTCCCAAGTTAGAATAAAGGATGCTTCTTTTGTCCTTCCACCACTTCAAGGTGTCATCCTCTCTTAAGATAGGTGGCGAAGAAAGATAGTCACTCACTTCAACATTGTCATTTGCTTCTGACTGATGTGCCATATTGTCAAATGCACTCCAGAGAGACAAACTGTTATCCTGGAGTTGAGGTTTTCTAAAACAAAGAAATTTTTGTCATTTAAATTAAGTATGTATATAGTAAATTTCACATACATAAATAAATTCTGAAACAGCATACAAAGCATTTTATGTTGGACACCAGCTTTGTTCAGCAGCCTACATAAAGTATGCCAGTTTTTTAATGTCATACAGTGTTGAAGACAGGCAATAAAATTAATTTAATGTATTAGTGAATACGAGTAATATAAAACTGAGGCTATTAGACCTGTGTGAAAACACATTTCTGGAGTGATTCAACATGATACAGTAACTCTAGCTCACCTGGTTTGTTTTTTGAAGATGAAATTTGCTCCACTTTTCGCTTCAAGTGCTCTACTGCCATAAGTTTTTGGTCCTTGGGTACAACAACATGCTTGAATCGAGGGTCTACCAGCATGGCAGTGTAGTATGGCTCACTTCGCTCGTACGGAGGGAACCTAACCTTCAAAGCTTGAAGCAGCGCTCTTGCATAAACAATGCCAGATCCCATTTCTCCCTTGTTCTTGCCAATGTAACTTGTGAAATACTGTGTCATTGAAAAAAAAATAGGCATGACCATAGATGCTGAAGGAAACTGGTCAACACACAACAGAGTTGTTGCTTCATATAATGGTCTCGGAATTCCAACGTAGTCCTGAACCAGTTGCCATTCACAAACATCAATGTTTAGAGTTGCCAAATGAAATGCAAGAGAGTCTTTATTTTCAAATAACCTGTTGAGCATAAGGTATTCAGAGTTCCATCTGGTCGAACAATCTTGAATTAAATTAAGTGATGGTAGCCCACGTTCATTTTGAATTTTGTGCAGTTGTTCAGTATCACTTGAACTGCGCTTGTAACGGCCAACAACTGCCCTAGCCTTCTTCAACATGTCGCCCATGCCATCTGTTTCCTTCTTCAGTGCATAATTTTGTAATAATTGCGGAGTATGTGCAAAAAATTGTAGTTGAATGAGTTTCACCAGGGGGTGCTGGCTCTTGTCAACGGAGGAAGGGGCACATGCCCACCCAACTAAAATTTAACATGTCCCAGAAAAGAAATGCTCTTTTGTAGATCTTTCTTTCATTATTTAAGTGTAAAAGTAGCGTATTTGGCCATTAAGTTCTGTATCACTAGGCTGTGAATAGTATCTCCTTACTTTAGGCGCGGACAATAATTTTTCTCGCCGCTTTGGGGCACAGACGGTCTGTGGCAACGCTGCTGTTTATTTGTTCCTTACCGAAGGCACACGAGACGTCTCGGAAATAGCTGAAGTGTGGTAGGATCGGAGTACAAGCCACCTGTGTCCACCTGGTTCAGGCAGTGTTGTAACAGCTCGATAGATGGCAGGTGCGTGTCATCTGCGATGTGTTTTCTGACAACGTAACGCATTGTGATGTACTGTTATTGTAGCAGTATTATATTCAAAACTTCAGAATTTGTGAACATTTTGAAAATAACAATACATGATAACATAATTATTAAAGTTTCTGTATTATTCAGTTTTTAATGTTTATACACAGTGTTTTGTTGCTGTGTTAGGATGTGTCTACAATCGGCCATATCTGTGGATGTGGACGTGTCCACATTTTGACGTCAGGTGATGTCACATTCACGCAGTCCGAACATGGTCTACAAATGCGTTATCCAAAAGTGAGCTTTCAGAATACAACATTATATCGCAGTAAATTTTGCACATTATTTGCTGTTACATAATGATTTTTGTATTGCTGAACTGTTGATTATATAATGTTTGCGAGATGTGTGATTTGAATATTAATTTATCATTATGATATAGATCCTTACTGTTTTATTTTAAATAAGCTCGGCAACTGACATCCAAGAATTTTCTTAAATATTCATCCTTAATATTAAATAACTCAGACCGAACGCAGACTGCAATAATTAGCATTTCATCACGTTTGTCTCGAGAAAATCCATCTTGCAAGTCCATTATTTACATTTACAACGTGATCATTCCACAAATGAGCGTGAAAGTATCTGTAGTCTTCTTTTTCTATCATGTAATGACACAACTTGGGACACGGGAGGTTGCGGCAGAGCCATGACGTCAGAGGGTCACGTGCACCAATCAGAGAACCATTGTCGTAAGACACAGATCGGGATATTGCAATTGTAGACAGGACTTTATTGAACTTACGTGTAACATGCTGTATTCATTCAAAAAACAAAGTAAACAGAAGTAAACATTTTAAGGTAGCAGTTAGTGCATCACGACAGGCATTAAATTAAAAATCTTGGGCCTCCAAGACCAAACTTATTGTAATGCAAACCTATCACACCCAAAATAGAAATTATACATGTGATTTGAGTAAAAAAAAAACCCATAAAGCCATTTGGTTAACAGGATACGATTATAAAACCACGTTTTATTGTTTGGTTGTATTCTTTTTGGTTCTGACGATACGTGAGCGACTACAGGTGGTGTGGGTCTAAAACATTTGGATGACAAGATAGAAAAAACATTTAGGGAACAAACTGCATTTGCAAAATGAAATTAAAATGATAATGCTGGGGCAGGTAGATATAAGAAATCAGTTAGATGACGTATACAGAGGGTCAGTTAAAAAACACATTTTGTAGATTTTTTGAGTTGAGTCTTGGAGATCATGGTGAAACTACTAAAAGTGAAAATACAGGTGTGTTTAGAGGTTTAAAGTTCGTTGCATCTTCAAAAAAGTATAATATAATTTGTATTTTTGTGCCCTCCTTTGAAATTCTTCCTGGAGCCACCACACTTCTGCAAAGTGACAAACCAAGTTTGATGTTTCTCCCATTGTCTGTAACAGCGTACATGGAGACATTTTTATCTTTAAGTTCTACGATGTTCCAGTCTGTCATAACTGAAAACAATTTTTCGGCAATTGCAGTGCCGGTATGGCCCCTGGAAAATGATAGCACCCCAGAAAAAAGCTGTTTAGAGTGAAATGGTTGATGAGGCGACATGTTACTGCCATGAAAGCATCATTTGCTGCAGAGGTCCACAAATTGCAAGTGAAAGAAATTCCTCCGCCATGTTGTCTTGTGAGTCAGAGTCACTAGCCTCACACAAGGAGCTTCTTAAAAAATATGGTTCTCTGTTTGGCACGTTACTCATTTCAAACAAATTTCTTTTTCAGACCTGTCATGGCCCCAAGTTGGTTGATATTTGTGTAATGTAAGAGAGTAGTGCTTGTGTGAAAGAGAAGTCTAGTACATAGGATACCATTAATTTCTCTGTGGAGAATTCTGACACACAAGAATTATGCGAAATAACATCACATTAAGCGCTGTGTAAAATCCACAAACTACCAGAAACATTGAATTCTCGCAAAAGGTACGTAAAATAAAAATATTTCCTTCTTTGTACAGCTGATGTAAAGGTAGGCTATGACAAAACATAGCAAAATGCAACGCAACAATACATATACACTTTCAATCATAACAAAATTCAAAATCTACACAAAGCACACATATGTACCATGTTTCAGCATAAGACATTTATTTACCTTCATATGAGAAAAATCGAAACACATAAACACTAAACACTTGTAAAGATATATAATTAGTAGCAATTATTTGTTTCAAATTGGATTTCATACTGATAATGAATGTGACTCATATATAAAATTTCCACAGAGCAATAGAAAATTTTGTCTCTCTCTTTCTCTAAAAATTAATTAATTCCAAGACCGTCATTATGTGAAAAGAAATTTATGAGTTCAGATTTAAACTATTACTTCTTGATAAAATCTTAAGTAGATAGTTTATTTTAAAATTAACAAAATGGTTTGGTAAAATTTCATTCCAACTAGGTTTACAAAAGGCAGACTCGATAACAGGACCTCTATGTCATTTACTTTGAAAAAGATTAAAATTTCTTCAGTTCAAATCTTTTGTTAAAATTATTTTAATGGTTTTCCCAAATGCTAAAGAAAATGTACTTACTGTAGGAAAGACTTTTGGCCATATTAGTTGCAGCATCCCTTGAGCACAGGTAACACTAAAATTCATAATCTGGTGCTTTTAGGCTGGTTCTAAAGACTGCGCACATTTACTAAACTTGCGATGACTCTCTTTGATCGCCCTGCCTTTAGGACAGACGGTCAAAATTAACGATTTAATCAAATTTTATGAGAAACAAAACTTAATGAGCAGACCGCTGTCATGTCTGGAGTCCCTGGGTTTGCTAATGTGCAACCATTTCTGAATTAACAAAATCAAATAATAAATAATTTCCTGATAAACAAATCTTATCTACAAAAAGTTAACATTAGTGATGGAACTAACTTAAGACAATAATCTGGTTTGACAAGGAGAAATCACATGAAATAAAATTCAGCAATTACATAAATCTGTGGCATTAAAATGTTTAACTACTTTAAATTCAGAAAAATTAATGTCAGAGAATTAAAATAAAACTGTGATAAAATTTCTACCATCATTTTGAGTGTAAACAACAGAAAATATTAAATTGACAGATGTAAATATTGAAGTTAACTTATAAAATTTACCAATATAAGTGTCAATGTGAAATGTAAACAAAGGGCAAATTTTATTTATATCTCTTCACTTTACGTTTTAAAATATTGGTCTGCATTTATAACACGTGAAATTTACTTCTTGTATCAGTAAACGACACTGCAAGTCAGCAACTTGTTTGTTGGTTAGGTGTAGGCCACCTGATCAGTGCCTTTAGTGCGTAATTTATCATTATATTACTGTGCAATGAATTTATATTAATAATGGTTTGTTTGATTGCACAGTATTCATTACAATATATCATGCTATATAAAGCAGGATAACCATCATCTGGCTGTCACTGTAGAATGTTTGTTTTGTTTCAAGCTTGCTGTGTTCTTGAACACGTTGGTTAAAGACGTGCATGGAGTGTCTTGAAGATGAAATATAGTGAATTAGTTGCACACTTGTGTATTTAAACCAAAAAATTATGGTAACTGCTTATTATCATATAAAAAATTTTTATTAGCATAAAAAATTTCTTGTTTTTTTGAGAGAACTAATTTTCTTGCTTGCTGTTCGAGAACGCCGTATTTTTTCAAAATTTTTCTCAAGTTTCAAGATTTTGCACAACCCAAATTGTAACACTTATTTTCATGGATGCCATACTTTTTAAACAACATGGGCTACAAATATTTAAAATATTACTGAATTGAAATTTTGCTTGCAATGGCAATGGAAAATTATAAAAGCATTCTAAAAACTGAACATTCTAAACCAAACATTAAAATTTATATAAAAATAAATTATAAATTAAAATACAACACATAAAAATTTTATATTTAAAAAATAATGAGGCAAGAAGTTTGATGTATGTTATATGTGTCACAAAGTGAAATAAAGGTTAACCAACCAACATGGATGGGGGGTGGCAATGACCCTGCTAGCTGAAAAGTGGAGGCACGACCACCTCCCTGCACCCTGTGTTCGGCGCCTGTGGCAGATGCTACTGACCATAGAGGCGCTGCAGGTGGGCGGGCTGCCTGCGGAACTGCGCCCTCAGCCGGGCCTGCTGGTCCAGCACACTGCGGTACTCTGGCAGGAGGCCGCCCTCCTCCGCGTCCAGCTCCAGCAGTGCCTCCAGCAGAGACACCTTCCTGGCCAGGTCCAGCTGCGACTGCAGGCGCGGGTGGAGCAGCCGTAGGGTGTGCGCTGTGCTCCCCTCATCCACCGCTGCCAACATCCACTCCATTACACTCTGCACACATCAGCTACAACAACTATGTATAAGCTATTTACAGTTAACTGAGCACATTTGATATCAACAATCAACCTTGGAAAAATGTCACTGCCCCTACCTGCATACGTTTTAACAAACTCATTGACTTACTGCGACCAGTAAAGTTAGTAATGATGGAGGGATATTAGTTCTATGTAATAACGTTGAATTAAAAGTGTTAGGTATACATTTGTGAATACTAAAATTATGTCTGTAGCTTTTTTTTTTTTTCCTCATAAATTTACAGTTTACTTGACTGATGCATGAATAAAGTGATCAGACCCATGTCAATGTTAATTGTACACAATGTGCATACAAGTAGAACTGAAGCAGGGCTTTCAGAAGTGCTCAGTTTACTGTGAACATCCATACAGTGGAACCTCTTTAAGAAGGCACGGAAAATAAATTAAATTACAGAGTTTAATTGTATTTTTCAGTTTATGGCAGATAAAATTAAAAACTAAGAAATGGCAACCTGACAGAATTGTTTTTACTAACTTTGAGAGCAAATATTTTACCACAATGTTTAATTCTTTGAAGTTAATTTCTAAAGCTGTATATTTACATATATGTGTTATCATGGTGCCAGACATTATGCAAAATAAATGCACCAATACTGCAATATGGTTGCTTACAAAGTCAGAAAAAACTGATACCCGTCTGGGATTGCTTTTTTTAGTTTTTCTATGTTGGCTTCCAAAAATGTGTAGATTTTAACTGACCTATTTGGAGTTAATGAAAGTGTTAAGGGTGTAGTGGCTGGTACACATGAGAGATAGTGTATAAAGATGGCATCAATGTGTGTAGATCCTTTGTATCATTCATAGCAAGAAATATAAATAAAGATGTAACAGTATATTCCATGTCCTCTTAATAAAAACCTCATTAATACAAAGTTCTTGTTAATACAAAGTTGTCTGGAGTGAGATAGGGACTTTCATGTATTATATTTATACCATGCTCAGTAAAAATATTTGTTTATTTGTATTGCCATGTAATGTCAAGAGCACTGTCTAAAAAAAATCCATGCTAGTTATAAGAACATTTTGTTTTTTTCCTTTTTTCAATATGCTGAATCACAGAGTCAACTCTTATATATTTTAAAGATATATTATAGTCATTGCAAACACCTTTTAACTCAGACCCTGTTAATATAAACAGTAAAATTTCAGGTCTTTTGAGGTTTATTAAAGAGGTTTCACTGTATTATAAATTATAATGCCATAAACTGTTAAGGAATATCACTGATTGGAATGTAAGAGTTGTGAACTTTACTTGTGTGGTTACTTTAACAGAAGTGATAACCAGCATGATAGCCATTCTCTTAAGATAGCTGACCAGTACGGCTTAGATTCACTTTCACAATCGCGCCATGCATACTACTTACGAATCAACTCTTACTTGATTACAGGGACACTTCGTCTGGACCCATAACCTGATAAAACTAGTGACACGCATGATTGAGTTTAAAGCAATGCACAATAACAACATCCAACTTTTATGTTACATGCTCAACCGTCTGTTTATTTACGTTAATGCACCCTAGCGGCATGAAGCCCAACTAGATGTGTTGTTTACAATCTCATGACAACTGCATCCCTTAGTCCCTTTACATCTGCCCTTGTGTTACTGATCACAGACTCTTTGGAATAAACTGGAAATTTGTCAAAAGTCTACCAAAGTTGGAAGCAAATAAATTTTTCAGTGAAAGTCTTTAAAAATACTAAAATATTAGACTGACAATTATTGTTTTTTTTTTTTTTGCATTTTGTTATTTAGGCAATTAGCAAAGCACAGTAAATCTTTAAAACTTACTGATAACACTNGAATAAACTGGAAATTTGTCAAAAGTCTACCAAAGTTGGAAGCAAATAAATTTTTCAGTGAAAGTCTTTAAAAATACTAAAATATTAGACTGACAATTATTGTTTTTTTTTTTTTTTGCATTTTGTTATTTAGGCAATTAGCAAAGCACAGTAAATCTTTAAAACTTACTGATAACACTGCCAAGCTCCCATATATACTGTATTTGTTTGTGTTAAACAGAAGTGCATACACAGTTGAATCACATTATTATGACCACCTGCTAGAAGTGCCGTCTGCATCGCGTAGCCCATGACGTATGACCCGTGATGTGGGCTGGTGAAGTGGGTATATACTGCGACCGACAGACTGGCTGTAAACATTGTGCTTCCTGCTGTCACGGGTAAGGGAAGTGATTTAACTGAGTTGCAAAAAGGGATGATCATCGGTTTTCGGGCCAAGGGGGGCAGCATTTCGGAAACAGTGACGTTTGTGAAATGTTCACGGCCTCTGTGGTAAAGGTGTAACGTGAGTGGACGAATGGCACCATTGGGAATAACCATCGTGGAAACTGCGGAGCTCCACTCCCCATTGATGTATGAGGTGAACGTCGACTACGACGATGCGTGAAGGCCAACCGACAGACTACAGTGGAACAGCTCACCATCCAAATGAACCAGGAGGCATCCAGACACGTGTCTACCGCAACAGTTCAGCGAACCCTTCTGCGAATGGGTGTCCAGAGTAGACGGAGGGTGACTGCACCCATTCTAACACAGGTGCATCGACGAAAACGACTGGAATTCGCTGTACAGTATGGTGATTGGACCGCTGCTGATTGGCGATCGGTAGCCTCCGACGAGTCACGTTTTCAGCTGCATAGAATGGATGGAAGTCAGCGTGTCCGGCAAGAAACGTCGGAGAGCAGACACCCTGCATCCATTGCTGAATAAACACAAGGCAGTGGCAGACAGTGTTATGGTCTAGGGAATGTTCTTATGGTATTCTCTAGGTCCCATCATCCATGTGGAAGGCACTCTTGATTGATTTAATTATGAATCCATCCTCTGCGATCATGTCCACCCATACATGATGGTTGTCTTTCCTCGGGAGGATGGGATCTTCCAGCATGATAATGCACCTTACCACATGGCTAGAAGTGTCCGCACGTGGCTGGAAGATCACGATCAAGACTTCAAAGTTCTTCCCTGGCCCCCAAACAGCCTTGATCTCAAACCTATTGAACATCTGTGGGACCACCTCGACCGTTCTGTTCGCCGTCTGTCTACTCCCCCATGCACCCTTCAAGAGTTATGGGATGCACTGCAGATAGCATGACTCCAGATATCCGTGGAGACATATCAGCACCTGACTGAGTCACTGCCAGCTCGTCTAACCGCTGTCTATGCTGCGAAGGGCGGTTACTCTGGACACTAGTAGGTGGTCATAATGTGATTCGACTGTGTATATTTTATGTAGTTAAGGTTTAATTCCAGAACTTTTATTATTCTCACTGATAAAATAAATCATGTAAATGTTTATGTAAGTAAAAATTAAATAGTACTTTGTTACATGCTGAAATCACATTAGATATTCATATCTTTAATAATATTCTTGTGAAGAATTACCATGTAAATATTAATAATATTAAAAATATTTTGATTCAAATCTCATTGTTGCGGGAAGCATTTTTTTTTTAATTTTAATGTTTTTAATAATTCTTGAAACACTTTACACTGCATATTTGTATGCCATTTCTTTAAAATGAAGCAATGAGAGGGCCAACACCTTCCATTATGAGGTGAGGTTCAGGCACTCTGTCAAGTCCTGGTGCCAGTCTCGTCTGTACGCTCATGATGTCCTACCAGCACTGGCAGCATGGGCTGCTGAGGCAATCCTTGGTGGCACAAAACATCTCTAAGCACAGGTCCATCTCTACAAGCTCATATATAATGTCTTCTACTGGAGTCACCGTAGCATGATGAGCACGACACGAAAGCCCTGACATAATCAGTAATTTATAACAGCGAAAAGTAAGCAAGCTCAGCTCAACTCAACTAAATCGCAGCTCCAACAGCACAACAGAAGTAAATTCTATTTCTCCTTTTGGCCGTGTCGGGCTCATCGAGGTAAGCAAAAATCCAAATACATTTTTTATGTACGTCCCTAATGTATATATAATGTATAAATAAACTAAATTGGTGCCAGAATCACCTTTAGATTATTTTTAATTACATTGTTTTCATATGCATTTATATTGATCAAAAGTGAAAAATTGTTCATTTCATTGTGAGTTTTATGCAGTTATTATTAAATATTATGCGTGAGACTTACCATTTAATGATTTTAACAACAGTCAAATACAACATTTGTGTGACAGATATTGTTGGGGTATTGTGAACACCGAATAAAATAAAAATACCAGTGTATTAAATTTAGTCTTGCTTTGATGTGTCGGGCTATCTTGTAATGCTCATTGTACTATTGTGAGTCAGTATTGGCTTTCTTGTACGTTGTGCTGGGGAACCTCGCATATCTGTCACTCTAGCCCCTGCAAGTTGGTGGCTGAAAGAAACTGCTTCAAAAACATGGTCTTCAGGAGTGGGCTCTGTTCCCTCATAACATGCCTCGTACACAAGTATTTTCTTCTTTGCGACTAACACATTCTTGACAACTTGATCACGTGTGTTCACATGTATTGGCTATTCACGGTAAAGTGAGCACTTTTGAAAGCCCTCTCATTTGGAATAATAGTCAATAAATATAGTTTATTTTAACCTCAGACATTAACTTCCAAGAGCAGTGGAATATACACACTGTGTTTATAACTTTCATGGCAATATTAATTTTAAAGAGATGGTTAAAGAATACAAAATGGCTGGAAAGAAAAAGTAACTAGAGCCTCAAAAGTGCTCACTTTATTGTGAACAGCCTATACTTGTTCATGTGTGCAATGTTTTATTTTCTGTCGTGACCAGGAGTAAGCAAATGAGTGTGTAACCTACAGTAGTGTTAGGGAAATGACTACGCTATGCAGCTGCTCAGCCAGGTGGCAAGGTGTAGCTTGCGGCCAATAGCGATCTGCTCAGTTGGAATAACTCTGAAAAAAAAAAACACCACCTGACCTACTTCCTCTGCATCAACTTGTATTGCTGCGAGTGTAGGGGGTGACATCACCAAACTGCAGCACCCTGAGAAACCTGTCCTAGCTGGGCAAAGTTACGTGGTCTGGGGATTCATTTTCAACACCCACGTCCCTTATTCACCCCTGCGGTGCTTGAGCAGGTTGTTACGCCCTGAAAATCAGTGATACTCTAACCCGTAGCGACAAATTTGTGTAATACTATTTGTTAATTTTCTTTACTCACTGTTTAAATAAGATATGAGGGAATTATATTAATGTTATCTTAGTTCTATGATAACATTAAAAATTAAACACAACTGTCACAAATGTTTTCTGATGGACAGTGTTTAAAAAACATAACACCTACTAAAAACTACAAATAATTTGATTTCTATGCATTGGCATTACTTGTAAATAAAGACAAACTTTATGTTTTTTCACCTTGATATTAAATATGAAACAAAACTGTTCGCTTGTGAAGTTCCTATTTTCCCCCAAACTCATCAGGACCAAATCTTAATTTGATTAAAGAATAATTGCATATTTTCCCACAGATCTAGGTTGGAGGTAACATCCATGCAATGCGACTGTGTGTAATGCATAACATACAGAAAACAAGTGAAACATGCAGTGTTTACCACAAGAAATGTCGAGTTTAATCTTCTTCTTTGTGGCTTCCTTGGTGACGATGTCCTTTAAGATTGATATGGTGGAAATGTTGTCGGACTTGAACTCAGCTTCGCCCTTCCTGATGGCAAAGCAACGATGACAGGTTTAAAACAGAGCTATATACTTCAATCAAAAATTAATTCTGTGATTTATAAGATGATTTAAAAGGATTACGGGCATTTACTTTGTTTGATATTTATCAAAACTAGTTTCTTACTTGAACTAATTTTTTTATAATATAATGTAACTAGTACGGTGTGAATATTTGGCACACTGAAACAATAATGAAAATTAGTTTTTATTTTTGATTTTGGCACGAAAATTAGCTCACTAAAGTCTAATCAAGATGAAAATTTTCAAATTAAACAAATGTTTGAATGCTTAACAAATTTCTGTTTAGTTGAATAACAATGAAAATTATTGTCTATGCATTCACTTCACTTGAATACGTACTGTATTACAAAAATATGTAACTACATATCACATAACTTGAAATGTTGGGAGAATTTAGTTACACATTCAAGTTCTTCAAAGATCTTGATAGAGTTGCAGTGACCCCCTTGATGGAGAGATGTCCTCTTAGGCATCAAACTTGGCACATCAGGTTCGCTGACATCCCTGGTCACAGGCTAAGGCAAGGTGAGTTTCTTTATTTGGATTTTCCCAATAAACAGGTATACTCTAGCCCACCTCACAAATCACAGCTCGTGCTTCAACTTAACCAGCCTGAAGCCCTCTCTCCTCCTACTAACTTCCAACAAAGTGTAAGCATGGCCGATCTTGGGAAGAGAGAAAACATGGGAACGTCATGGGAGTAGAAATCCACTAACCTCGAGTGGATATTTGATTGCCGGTGGTTGTGCTGCCTTCCTGGACCCTTGACAAAGCATATGGGAATATATTACCAAGGTGCAGGAGAATTTGTGGCTACCTGGTGGGTTGAAATACTCAAACTCTTGAGTGGGAGTTTGGTTGCAAACGGTCATGCAACCTCCTGAACACCCCGGTAGTGGGAGAGGAGAATATGCTATCCAGGCTCCTTGCAGTAGGGGACAGAAAAAGTGCAAACCTATGAAGTGGCTGGTAGCTGATGGCCATGTTGCCTTGGAAATCCCAGCAGGAGTGAGCACTGAGCAATCCCCTCAGGCATTGACACCGGTTAGAGGTTCCGGCTCACAGAGGGCACGCCCAGACTCTTCCCAACATTCAACTCCCCACAGTACTATTTCATCAGCCTTGCTCAAGCCTTTAAGACCGGTCAACACCACCTAATATAATCCCATATCTAAAAGTGCCCTGATTATAACACATCAATGTCACAGCACTGGGCTGGAGAGCAGGGACATAACACTCCTAGAGTTTGCACCGCCATATGAGAAGCAACTTGCTTGAGGGATGATGCTGGGTCCCACCTAGAAGACACCTACGTGGACTAACCCCAGCTTGACCTAGCAGCTGCAACTCAACCAACCCGGGGCATTTGCAGTTCTAAGACCCCACTACCCCCTTCGCCGACCAAGCCCAAATACACCACCACTTCCCGATCACAAATTACACCTACTCCTACCTTCCGCCCAGCAGCTCCCCACCAGCTTCCAGCTCAAACAAACTGCCCTCCTGTCTGATGGCCAGTTTCATCCCTGTAAAGGTTCCCACACAGGACTGCCCCACCATTTGGAGTCCAGCATAACACTAAACTGTCCTAGGAGCCACAATGCCACAGTGAGAGCTCACCTCCCACCAAGGTGAACTGGGCTCGATTCCTGGTGAGGTCACTTCCGGATTTTCGCACATGGGAAGCATGCTGGATGATCCTGCTGATCGGCGGGCTTTCTCTGGGATCTCCCGTTTTCCTTACCCGTGCAATCTGGCATTGCTCCATGCTCACTTCGCTTCACCCTAATCAGCTCTTGAGACCTCGCTGTTAAGAACCTTCCAACTACCACACTATCTTGGAATTCATAAGATATGCCTTCATTACAGGAGCACCTAGCTCCTCTGTTGTCAGGGGGAGAGAGTGATGCTGCAGCCACCTCACTTCCATTCTGACTCAACATCCATCGCAGTTCATTTACACTCTGTAACTACATTTGAAGGCAAACGGACCAGCCACATGATAAACATAGAATTAAAATACACAAAGACAAAACATTTCTGGAAGTAAGTACTTGCAGAATACCATGCATGAGTACACTTTACATAAGTACGTATATTGCAGTTAAACTGATTACAGTAACTGGGTTGAATTGGTACACAAACTCTAACTCCCTAGTTTGAGACATTATGGTCAACCACCTTTCCAACACAAATGCTTACGTCCACTACTGTGACACAGTGAAAGTGTAAATGAGTGTCGGATATTGTCATAGTCGTGGCAGAAGTTGATTTGTTGGGTGCTTACAGTGTAATATCTCATTGACAATGGAGTTATTAGAGATGGAAGCAACTTTCCAGTCATGATAAGGACTGGAACTGCCCATAGCCTGTAGTAAGGAACCATTCTAGCATCTACCTGCCATGATTTTTTTTGGAAAAATACACAAAAATGTAATTAGGAAGGCTGGACCAGGAATGAAATGTGGGTCCTGCTGAACGTGAGTGGTGTTGCTACTGCGCCACCACCAGATTCATAAGTAGCGGACTGGGCGGGCACTCACCAGTAGCAGCACTGCAGCATGGTGTCGAGGAAGGTGGAGACGAAGCAGAAAGTGGCCTTGTCCCCCGTGGGGGGTTTCTCCGGCACCTCGGGCAGACACAGCCACACCCAGCTGTGCATCTCTGCCAGGCTGAAACTCCCCTTCAGGGTCAGCACGTTGTACGGCCTGCAACCACACCACATGCTTCACAAACATGGCCGTCTTCTTATCACCCACACACGTCTATTTTAAGAACAAGCTTCCCCTGCCATATTGGAGACCTGATTTTTCTTGCTTATTTATATTTTTAAACAATAACATTTTAAAAGAACGTCTGCAGTGAACTAGTTATTGACTTTACACTGCAGTACAGACATTGAAACTAAATTGCAAACCCCTAATTATTTCAGAATACATATCTACCTATCCAACAAAAATTCGGCAGAATCAATATTATGTAGAGATGGGTCGAGACTCAAAAGATCAAGCTGAGTCAAACTAAAAAAGATTGACTCGCCATTCAAACCTAATTTTTTCCCAGTAAACACCAAGTTATAGAACGTGCAAGTCAAGTCAGTGAGATTTTAGGGTATAAAAAAATTAATATTCGAACCTAAGATTTAACCTTTTGTGTCTCGTGAATCAATAACTTAGTGTTGCCCAACTGCTTAAGTTGCACCAGAATGAAAACAATAACTTGGGCTGCATGTATTGACACTCAGCTGATGTCTGTGATGATCTGTATGTATGACTGCAATAAAGCCTTGGATGCACAATGATGCATGAGCCATTCTAGCAAAGAGATTGTGAAGTGCATGTCTATGATTGCTTAATGCTTTGCTTATATATACAATTGGTCATGTTAACAGACAAATGATCTGTGTTACCGATTTTTTTTTTTTTTTTTAGCAAAAACTGAGTCAAAAATACAGTAGCTAGGTCGCTATAAACATACACTGAGAATTTTTCTTTAAACACATTAATAATAATAAAAAAAATAATTCAATGTGACCTGTGGGGTAACACCTTATTAATAAAACTGTTCTCGAAGGACATAGCAAATTTTTTTTGAAAAAGTGAAAGTTTCCAATCATAAAAAATATTTTTTAACACAAAAATAATTTTAAATTTTTGTTTGATTCTATGTCTGTTCCTGCATCACACAAACATTGTTGAACGGATTTTGATGAAGCTTTACTGTAAGGTAAGTCTTAAAGAAACTGCAGTACTGGGGTATATATTTTGCTATGTCAACATAAACTAAAAAGTCAAGATAATGAATTTCTTAAAAATTTTCTTTATCCTTGATTGACTTTTATGCAAATATCATTGTTGAATGATATTTGCACTGTGACTCACATAGTCACAGTGCCGTTATGTTATAATTTTGGATTGCAACCAATGTATATACAATCATGCTATGTACGTATGTCAATAATCATCTAAGCAGTAATAGTTGGACCATTATACACTACAGTAAGTTTCATAAGAATCCAGTATCCAAAAAGAATTATCCATTAAGCAAAAGCTAGTATACAGCACCATCATAGATAATATTGTCTTTAATTTATGTTTGTCTGGAAATAGCTGCTTATAACTAACTAGTTATTGTTGTCATGAGGGTGCCTAAATAACTGTTTACTTTCTGAGAGCAAAAAGTTATTTATTACAAATAGGGCTGTTGTTCAAATTTCATACATATTTCCAAGATCACAGTATGCATGAAAGTAAAGGCCATTCGTAACACAATGTAGGGAGGTGGCGAGCGCTCCTCGGCTTGGCTTGCCCACCTACTGGAGTCGATGGCATGGCAGCGAGCGTGCAAGGACAGCGGACGCACATGGTAGAGGCGCAGTTGGCAGCACTTGGGCTGCACCAGGGGTGTGATGTAGGCTCGCAGAGCTCCGTGCTGCCCCTCCACCGTGCGCACCTTCAGCTCCAGCCGTGTTGTGTTGGCTTGGCAGCGGTACGTTGCCAGAACACTGTTCCCGCTCTGCAACACACACAGTACTCATCATGTTTCCTGTCCACACATACACACAAAAACATAATACATAAATGTATAATTTCAGAGCTTTAAGGGAATGGCCTACCTGGTGCTTGAATAGCGTCGCAGTGTGTTTGAAATCCACAATTCTTTAAAGAAACCATTTAATGTGTCCCCATTATACCAATATACAAAAAGAAAACACATTTCAGAAGAGGTACATATAATACTTTCAATACATCATACATATTATAAATGCTATTTCTTGAGTCCTCCAAAATAGCTAAAAATGGATTTTTCACACTATGGTATCTAATAATACACTGGTAAAAAACATGCGAAACTATTATAGGGACCTGCAATGAACTTTGCTGCAGAATTTCTACCAATAAAATGATAGGGCCACAGTTTAAAGTCCCAATGGTACGCCCAGCATGATGGAAACACTGCACACCAGTTCAGCGCCTTGTGCGTGGGAGTGATGGGGGACTAGGCGTGCGTGTCAGTGCCGCCCTTATCGCTCCCGCACTTCACTTCCTTAAACACGCTAACAAGCTCCAAGTAGGCAGCGCCACTAACCTAATATTGTAGGCGTAACCAGGGAGTGTTCACCCCAGGATCCGTTAGTAGAGCCCTGAATATAGTTTTGGCAGCAACGCAGACTTCAAACACTTACTGTTACTCCACTTCAGTACTTTAGACATGTCCTGTGTAACTGAGGGTCTGTAACAAACCGGAAGCAACAGTATGACCAATTCATTAACCGTTCAGTACAAAGATTTGTACTGAGACAGCAACAACAAACGGACAATGTTGGCTCGAGTACGTACACGACTGTGCAGTCTAGCTTGCTGGCAAATCAAATTGTGATATGTATACTTGGGGCTCTATCCATTGTTAAAAACACACTGTTTCCCTGTGGCTTACCACCCCTGAAGCATAAGATAAATAGATTGGGACTCACAGTATTTTTAATTTTATTTGTAGGTTTGATTGTAGGGACTACAAGATGTGCTATAACATCCTTAACAGGAACATCTCAGGTGTAACCTTTGCCACACTGCGGATTAAATTAATATTTTGGCTCCTGGGTAGTTTGGACGGCACCACCCATTAACACTGTCCAGCTCCGGGCACACCTGTAACTACTATAATGCAGCGTACAGTAATTACACAGTATCACAAGCATGATGGTTAACTGTCCTCTATCATGAAAAAAGTACACCCATGTACAGTCTAACCTCACTGTTGCAACCCCTTTTATTAGACCATCTCTCTTTAAACACCCATTTCTGATGAACTGTAAAAAATTCTGTAAAAAAAAAAAGTTGGGATTTTGAGGGAAATTAATTGAAAAATAAGTTGCCCTGCATTGCCCACCCTCCTTTTGATATATATATATATATATATATATATATATATATANGTGGGTCAAAATATGTCAAATTTTCTAACTCCTCTATTAAGACCATCCCTTTGTAACAACCGTATACCTGGAAGCAGTGAGGGGTCTTAATAGCGGGGTTGTACTGTACGTTTATCACTACTGATTGGCTATCAGCTGTGAAACACGGGAGATTGGGGACTGAGGAAGCCCTATGACAAGGGGGCACCACCTCTTTGGTAACTGCCCCTGCCGCAAATTTTACTGCACTACAGCAGCAACTGAGCAGAAGGCACTGCTCATGCTGTCGTGTTGTTATACCGCCAAAGTTACTGAGAAGCCACTGGCAACATGTCGCCATTGTTAGTAAAAAAAGTTATAAGTAGGGAATTCTTTTTTTTTTTTTTTTTTTTTTGAAAAANTTGTGAAAAGCTACCATGACTAGTTGTACTCCAAACAATTTAGTTCAGACCCACTTTCGTGGTTGTATGATTTGAATTGTGTCTGTCTGCGAATCACAGGCATTCAGCATCAAGTAACTTGACTGGCTAGTCAGGCAAGAAAATGTCTTCTTACAAAGACACACAACCAATAACCAAAATAAAGTTGCAGATGAGCACGTATAACATTGAAGTCCAATCAATGCGCAATATTTTCATAAAAAACAGATGGTCCTAGATACACGTTCTGGTTCAAACACAAGGAAATGCAGACACACTCTGACTGTGACAGTGGCTTAGTTACCTCTTTGCTGTGCCTGAATGGGTAGCTCTAGCAGCATGCAGAGACCATTGAACCCAAGTACGCTGAGCATGCCCTTGAGGTAAGGGACTGCAAACCTTATTGCAACCCACCCACTTCCCTACATCAGTCCCCCACCCATTTAAACAACAGTAGTGGAGCTGCCTTATAATGACTAACACTACCACTTCATATAAGACATGCTGAAACCTCCACATAATTGCCTGGAAATGCTGACAACTAATTGTACGTGGGCCTCTTACACACAACATAAATTTTTGTTGGACGAGCAGAAACCACTGGACCGGTAGTGTGGCCGGATGAAAATGCACGTGTTTACCCACTATCTGGTGAAATGTCCTGTCCGGCAGTTTAGCTGAGAAATTGATTGTCAGGTTGGCCAGTGTACAAGAAACCTTACCAGCCACCAATGGTGCCAGAACACCCCCAACACTCGTATACTCACTATCAGCAGGTATGACCTCACCACATTTCCCAGTTACCGAATAGAAGCCAATCACAGGCTTTCCAACATTCAACCTACAATTATTATCTAATATTTCTTCAAGAGCAGACGACTATGCAAGATATCTAGTAGAAAGTATGTACAGTCTTATCCATTCACAATAATTCAGCCTTTTAGAGGCTTCGCCTAACACAGCAGTGGAAGTATCATTACTGGCAGAAGTTGTCATACCATTCTTGTCCAGCCAGGGCTTGGGTTCAAATAACTGTTCCCAGAGGTAGGGAAGTATTTTATTTCTAGCACTGATGCAGTCTGCTGCCTGTCAATCGTTGTACCAATACTCCGTGAGATGTCTGCACAGGGGAACAGAACAACTTTCACATGCTATTTTTAAGCATGTTGTTTGAAAATAAAGATGGAGACAGTACAGCATATTAACAAACTTTGCACAACTTAACCTTGTTTTCCATAATTTAGTACTAATGTACGTTCTATACATAACCATATTGTAAAATACACAAATATATTTTCTACATAGATGCCTACATTAAGTAAGGGCACTGTTTACCTAATTTCTGAACCTAACTTGCGGAATGTTCCTGCCAGCATTTCACATCAATGTGATGTCAGCACACAAAGCATTTGTGCTCCATACTACATGCACTTGATGTGCAAGATTGGCTGGAAGTAGAATGATGTGCAGTAGAGGAGGTACATACACTGATGCACCACCAGTATGGGATAGGAACAACTTCCTTGTGCATACTGCAACGGATGTAGTTATGCAAAAGGTGGCCAACCCACAAATTTAATATTTTCGTGTTGCATATTTTTTGTGGGTACAAGATTTTAAGGTTAGTTTTGGTTTATGTACAAAACAAACCCACTTCCAAATTTTTACAGCTAAAACAATTATTCAAAGAAATTCCAGGTTGCTGGGTTTCCTTAGCAAAGCAAATTCGAAATACATATATAAAATGTACAGTTAAAAAAGAACACAGAAAAATTGTTTATATTTATTAATAAAATGATCATAACGTAAAACAATATTCAACATTATTTATCTGTGAGTGGGACACATGAGGGTTGGTTCTGTTATGCATAACTGTGCATGTCCTCGGAGGCACTTGGTTATGAGCAGCTCACCGCAGGGTCGCACTCGCTGAAGCTCACTACTGAGGAGTTCTTCTCCACGTCCAGCAGTTCGACAGGCACCTCACTCTGGATGAGTACATTGTCGATGGGAGTCTCCACCTCGAGTAGCAGCAGGTAGCATGCCTCTTCCTTCAGCAGCATCATCTGCAGCCAGGACAGCAGCACTGCTCTACATACACTCATACAGCCTGTTCCTCATTAATTCAGCACTACTGCGAGCTTTTTCCAAGCTGAGTTGAGAGATTTGTTGGGCACTTGAACAATTAAGCCTCTAACCACGGGCAGATCCAGAGGGGTCACAGGGGAGATGCCCCCTCTAAAACCCTGACATTGACATGGATCTGCCCTGTGAATGTTTTAAAACTAAAAAGAATTAATATCAGAAGTGTTTAAAATACTGATTTTAATAGATGAATTTAATATTGTGTCTTAAAATTATGATGGAAGCCTACTAACAGATTTCAGTGGTCTCTACTTTGATGCATGACGTGTACTGATGTGTACATATATATATACACGACTTCGCCTCATTTTCAAGTGTCATCACGTCACCCCAGGCAGGGTTTGAACCATGAACGACTTGCTAAAAGACACCAACGCCCTTCAGTAGGACCACCGCTACTTACCAGATATCTTCAAAACCTTCACCAGCAACCCCCGAAGAAGTCTTCATCCCCTTTAACATTCACTGTCCTTTCTGGACAACAGCAGCGAAGTAGTTAGGGTCAGTTAGTATTGTAGCTACCTAGCTGCATCTGCTCTTGTTTAGTTTAGACCCAGGTCCCCTTTACCTCGTATTCTCATAGTCTACTTTTGTTACAGTTTCTGGTTTGTTAGGAGTTAGTACAGGCCACCGTATCTATTCCTCATAGGAACGAGCTCAAGCTTGCCTGACAACTGGAGAGGCCTCAATTCCCAGTCCCTCCACGCTCCCTATTTCAGCCACCCTACAAGAACACCAGCGAGCCACATCAAGTCATCGCCGACTTCCGCCAGGGACTCCACTTACCACTGGGTATATCAACTCGTGGTTCCAGCCCAGCAGGACCAGCAGCCCTCCGCGGGCTCCCACCAGCACCACCCGCTGCAGCACCACCTCCACCCAATGACTGGGCTCGAGTTCCAGCCGGGACCAGCAGCAATGGCAGCCGAGTCAGGAGCTACACCCACTCCAGGTAAACCAGTGGCCGTGTGTAAATTAGTGTTGCAGAGGACAGTTAAGCCCACACCAGACTTTGCGCCATCCCATCTTATATACCGGCCGGGGTCCGGTTAGCAGGCAATTAAGTCAGCCCAGTCATATCAACCATGTCTCTGACCGACATACTAAAACCTTGCCCAACCATATCGTCATCGTCAGTCACCCGACGTCACGCATCAACTTTAAGCATTGGATATTAATAATACAACAAATTTTGGTGGCTAATAATTTGTTCATTAAGATATTAATAACAGATTCAGTGAAAAATAATTAAAATGGAACATTAGATATTAATGCAGTGTTAACACACAGGTTCACGTTCCTTTATTTGATGCCAAAATGACCAAGTACTCCACTTGGTATTTATAATACAGTAACACCGCTATAATCTGGCACTCGATGGTCTGGCACGCATCAGAACACGGTTGGCATTGGCAATACAGTCGGACGGGTTCGGGAGATATCGGAACCGTTCGGCGTCTCACTAGTCACAATTTGTTTCCGCGGGACCAGCCATCTTGGCTTTGTGCTAGTAACACTACGAATCTCTGTTTACGCATACCTTCAGTTACGGTATGTATGTATGTACAATGGAGAGCCAAAAAAACTGGTATAGGCGTGCGTATGCAAATAACAGAGGTATGGAACCAATCAGAGTAACGCGATGTGGTTGGCAGCGCCTACATAAGACAAGCGTCTCGCAAAGTTGCTAGATCGGTTACTGCTGCTACAATGGCAGGTTATCAAGATTTAAGTGAGTTTGAACGTGGTGTTATAATAGTCTGCGCACGAGAGATGGGACATAGCATCTCCGAGGTAGCAATAAAATTTGGAATTTCGCGTACAACCATTTCACGAGTGTACCGTGAATATAGGGAATCCGGTAAAACATCAAATCTTTGACATCGCTGCGGCTGGAAAAAGATCGTGAACAAACGGGACAAACGACGACTGACGAGAATCATTAAACGTGACAGACGTGCAACCCTTTCTCAAATTGGCACAGATTTCAATGCTGGGGCATCAACAAGTGTCAGCGTGCGAACTATTTAACGGACCATCATTGATATAGGCTTTCGGAGCCGAAGGCCCACTCGTGTACCGTTGTTGACTGCACGACACAAAGCTTTACGCCTCGCCTGGGCCCGCCAACACCGCCATTGGACTGTTGATGACTGGAAACACGTTGCCTGGTCTGACGAGTCTCGTTTCCAATTGTATCGGGCGGATGGACGTGTACGGGCATGGAGACATCCTCATGAATCCATGGACCCTACATGTCAACAAGGGACTGTTCAAGCTGGTGGAGACTCTGTCATGGTATGGGGCGTGTGCAGTTGGCGTGAAATGGGACCCCTGATACGTCTATATACGACTCTGACAGGTGACAGATACGGAAGCATCCTGTCCTATCACCTGCACCCATTCATGTCCATTGTGCATTCTGACAGACGTGAACAATTCCAGCAGGACAATGCGACACCCCACACGTCAAGAGTTGCTACCGAGTGGCTCCAGGAACACTCTTCTGACTTTAGACACTTCCATTGGCCACCTAAATCACCAGACATGAACATTATTGAGCATATCTGGGACGCCTTGCAACGTGCTGTTCACAAGAGATCTCCACTGCCTCGCACTCCTATGGATTTGTGGACTGCCCTGCAGGATTCATGGTGTGAATTGCCTCCTGCATACCTTCAGACATTAGTCGAGTCCATGCCACGTCGTCTTGCGGCACTTCTGCATGCTCGCGGAGGCTCTACACGATATTAGGCAGGTGTACCAGTTTTTTTGGCTCTTCAGTGTAGTAGTACTTACATTTGCATCAATGCTGTGCGGTTTTCTTTTACAGTTATTTACTAAATCCATTGTACTGTATCAAAGTTTAGCTATTTGTATGACTGTCAAATAGACAACAGCACAGTAAAAATTTTGTACGTACAGTGAATATGTTTTGTAAACCGAACAAAAGAGTGTCTAAAACGGCAAAACGCAAACATGTGACGTTGAAAATCCACCAAAAACTGGACATCATAAGAAGATTGGAAAAAGGTGAGAACCAAAACAATATTATGAATGAATTTAATATTGCATCTTCAACTATATACAATATTAAAAAACAAAAACCACAGTTGGAAAAATTTGTGTCACAATCTGCTTCTGTTAAAAATCTAGACATTAGACAAACTCTAAAAAAAACCTAAATTAGAAACTCTAGACAAAGTTTTGTATAACTGGTTCAGTGCTAAGGGAGCAGAGGGAAAGGCAACAACAAGGCCTCTGATAATTGAAAAGGCCAAATTTTTTCACAAGGAATTAGATTTGCTTGCGGATGAAATTCTTTCATTCTCTAAGAGTGGAGGGGGGCTTCATAATTTCAAGATTCGTCATGGCATCCGTAAACTAGATGTTTCTGGTGAAATAAAATCAGCTGATGAGACTGCTGCAAATGAGTATAAAACCACATTTCAAAAACTTATTGATGACCATAAATTGTCCCCACCCCAAATTTACAACACAGATGAACTGGACTGTTATGGCGGTGTTTGCCAAATTCAACCATGCCGGGAGCTGAAGAGTCCAGCACAAAGGGTTTTAAAAAGAATAAAGACAGAATAACTCTCTTAGTGTGTAGAAACACTTCAGGCGATCATAAACTGACTCCGTTTGTGATTGGAAAGTATAAAAAACCGAGGCCTCTCAAAAATGTGACACATTTGCCTGTTATTTACGGTGCTCAAACTAATGCCTGGATGAAAGCCAAGTTGTTCAAAGTCTGGTTCCTTCATCATTTCATTCCAGCTGTGAAAGAAAATTTTGAAACACTAGGACTACCTCAAGATTCAAAGGCAGTTCTCGTCCTTGACAACTGCTGAGCTCACCCTCCAGAATGTCAGCTTGTGTCAGGTAATATTTTTTGCACATGTCTTCCTGCCAATGTTACGCCACTAATTCAACCCACGGACCAAGGGGTCATAAAAAATTTCAAGTGCAAGTACAGAGGAATGTTTGTGCAGAAGCTGCTGAGCTCAGATTGCAGCATCAAAGATTTCCAACGTAATTTTAACATTAAAGATGCTATTTTTACAGCTGTAATCGCTTGGTCGGATGTAAAAAATATAACATCGCACAGGGTTTGGGGAAAATTATGGCCTGAACTGGCCGAAGAGACCGAGATGGAAAAGGATGAAAATTATGATGAGCCCACAAATGACCACTCAGAAATTGTAAGTACGATAAATTGTGCTTCCAATAATGAACAGATTGCCCTATCAGTAGAACAAATTGATAGATGGATCGACAATGACAAAAATGTGCCTATCGAAGAAGAGCTTGACTGACGATGTGGTGATAAAAAGTGTTTTCAGCCCACAGGAGGCACGAGAAAATGGGAGTGATGAAGAAGAAACCCCTACAACTCACATCTCTTGGGCTGAGGCTTCGGAAGCCTTAAACACCTTTGTAAAATTCACAGAGAGGAGCTATCAATACAACATTGCTGAAGTTATGAATCTCCACATTATACAAAATAATTTTTCTCAAAAAAGAACTCAATTCAAGAAACAAGTTAACATCCCTGCAATGTTTCAGAGGACTCAGAAGAAAATTCAAGCTATCCCATCAGTGGTAGATAACATGTTCCACGCCCTCGAGATCATCAGACACCTATTCTAGGCCTTTAGACAGTGATTCATAATAGGCCTACAAAAATGATTTACATATACTGTATTGAACTTTGATAAAACTTGAGCCTTAAACTTATTTAATGGTGCAGTACAGGTGTATTTGATTTTTAATTCAATTTTGTTGGTACAGTACAGTACTACATATGTACTTTTAATTTTTTTTTATACTGTAATATCTTCTGTTGTGTTTATTAAATAACAATTATTAGTTTTTGTATGTTAAAACTGTAGTTTTAATTTATATCCCCTTGTTTAAACCAGGTTTTTAAAAATGACCTCGATAATCCAGCATATTTGATCATTCGGCATTGACAGATACCTGAGCATGCCAGATTATCAAGGTCCTACTGTAAATGGTGTGTGGTTACGAGCAGAGACTTTTTCAGGGGTTAATATAAAAAGTACTCAGTCAACTGGGAAACACTACCAGTTAGGTGAATGGCTGCCGCCTCCAGTGTTAGGTAGTTTCCTAGTCGAGACATCCACAATGCGGGGATGTAGTGGTCAGACCACTTGACTTTCACTGTTGCGCACCAGGCTCTATCCCTAGCGGGGTCAACCCTCTTATGTCCATGTGGGAAACATGGAAGACGTTGCTACTGCCTGGTGGGTTTTCTCATGATATTCCAGTTTCCACCACTGCTCCTTTCTCACCTTACTTCATAAACATTTTAGCATAAGACCTCAGCTTCATGTACTGTCTTACCCCCTCACTCTCTCTCAAAATAATATTTTCACTACCAAATGTTCTGTCAACCGCTGTGGTTGAGGTTGTTAAGATAAGCTATGGATGTGAATGTTGCTTGCAGATGTATATTCAGTTAATTGAGTGTATAAAATCCCCCCCTCCCCCAAATTGTTAATTTGCTGGCATAAAAGCAAGGTTGTTAAAAACTAAAAATGCTTTATAAAACCAAAAATACTAACACACCATCATCAACAAATTAAACACAGTAAGTTTGAAATTTCAATTTACAAGACCTAAACAGAAAATGTCTAAAAATTTTGCTACAAATCACAGTTTTGAGAAAATTCAAAATATTTATTTTACTCTAGTTTACGGTAGCTTATACAGTGGAACTGCGTTATAACGACAGTCGACAATGGCAAAATAAATTATCACTATAGCGAGTTATCGTTATAACAAAATTTACTGTGCCCCATAATTTTTTTTATTGTATTTGCCCTTGTAGATCCTGTGTTTGAACCAGGAGACGCGAGGTTGCTTTCTCCTCCATTCTTCTTCCGCTCCCCAAAATTTTCCGGCTGCGGGAGGGAGTACATAGTTGCCTACCAATCAGCGCGCTACTTCACTCCTTGCTCTCTCTTTCACCTACCTCTTCTCCTGCTGTTGCACCATAATAAACACACAACTTTATAAAATTAACAAAATAAATATATTTTTTTAAATAGTAAATCTTTTATGAAATTTGATCTCCTGGTTGCACATGTCAAAATTAGAAAGACAGAAAATCCACACTGTATTTGTGTTGTGGTCGGTCATCCTCCTATTAAACAGCCTTCCACCGGCTTGTCAGGCATGACGTCTTGTTCGCCTAACAAAAGAGAGAGGGAGAAAGAGAGAGAAAGGAAAGTGCGCTGCAGTAAAAACATTCACTCCTTCCCCTTACTCGACGATCGACCCTCGTCAATGTCAAGCTGGTAGATTATCTCAGCAGGGTGGAGTGGGTAAATGTCACTTGCACGTGTTTAAACATTATAAAAATACGAGTTTACAAATGTTCATAACGCTATAGCGAAAGGCTTCATCAACAGATTTGCGTTATAAACAAAATAAATACCTTTCAAATGATAGGGAAAATGACGGTGCATTTGAAAACTATCGCAATAGCGGACGTGACGCAAGAGGCCATACTCGTTATAACGCGGTTCCACTGTAACTGATAAATATTTACTGCTACAAATGCTTAACAAATTCAGTATGTACTATCTGTTATTTTTTTCTAACATCTTCCCTAACACAAGATTGCTACGAATACAAGAATACCTCAATTACTATGTATTTCCTCGAGCACAATGTAAAATGCACAGTATATCATAATCCTTATTTCAGAAACCCTGCATGTCTTTCACCAACCACAAAATAGTATGACGTGTTAACACATACCTTATCATTCAAAGATATGTACGGAATAGCTGAAACACCATCGTATTTGTCAAGAGTAGAATCCTGATACTTCTCTCGTTCCTTCGCAACCTTCTGCTCAATCTCTTCAACTTCAGTCCTATAGAAAATACGGATTCAGTAGAAACAGATGAGATATTTAACCATGACACTGAGATGTCATTCACTGAGAAATAAATAATCTTTTTTTGTATTTTAAATGCACCATTTATTACTTCTTTAACGTACACACATTATACAGTAACCTCATAGATACTCTCAAATAAAAACCTGTACTGATTGGTACAGTGCTTGTAGCAGGGCCTTTGACAGGGAATGGGACATAAAGTAATGCTGAAAACAATACAGTAAGTGAAATTTGCTTGTTTCTAGCAGCCAGCATCTATACATATTATAAAACTCAACATCTCTGTCTGTCAGTGTGCTTATCACTAGAGAACCACGTATCTGATTTACGTGTTTCTTTTTTAATTCACAGCTATGTTCTCTGGCCAGGTTTTAGTATATATTTTGTTACGTAAAGTAACATAAGGAATAAGCAGTGATGACAATAGTGAATCAAGTCTGGAAAATGTTTGCCGCCAGCAATACGCAGTCCAAACCGTTAAAGATGGAACAATATCATGTAGTAGAGAATTGTGTAGAATAAAATGACCTAAAAAAAACTCCGCGGTAGCATATATCTATCTATAACAGAAATACTAATAAGCGTTTTTACCATTTAATTCCTCAGGCGTCCAAAGAATTACAACCAAGCCACTGACATGGTTCCAAGAGTGTGCTATCTTAACATCAAAAAACTAAATCTTTGAAAACATCAATAAAACGATGAAGATGCTGTTCACTATACGACTGAATTCTTGAATTCCCTTAATCCATCAGGTTTGCCTGTTCACACTCTTGCTGTAAAAATTGGAGCGCCAATCATGTTATTACAGAAGACAACCCCTCCAAAATTGTGCAATGGCACTTGCCTACAAGTAAACAGTTTGAGGGATTATGTTAATGAGGCAACTATTATGAGTGGCACCTGTACTGGCAAAAAAATCTTAATACCCAGAATACCCATGGTTCCAACGGATTTACCTTTCCAGTTTAAGCATCTCCAATTTCCGGTCAGGGTTTATTTTGCTATGACTATAAATAAGTCACAAGGCCAAACCCTGAAAGTTGCTGGAGTTGACCTCCGACAGCCATGCTTTTCACATGGACAATTAATTATATGTCGTATGTTCGCGTGTCAGTTGCAGTAGCTATCTGTATGTACTTAAGCCCAATAAAAAAACGAGAAATGTTGTGTACAAACAGGCCCTGCGATAAAATACATGTCTTTAGATTAGAAAAAGAAAAAATGAACAAATGACTTCATGCAAAATATTTAAATGTAAAAAATAAAAGTATGTTTAAATTTAAAATATTTATCTCATAATTAACACTAAGTAAAATTCAACTTTATTTAAAAAAAAACATAAACAATAATTCTGTAGTCCACACGAGCAGAGTCGTGGGCACAACTAGTATAAAATACAATAAAGGACAATAACAGGCAACAATTTTTGACAACTTTGTGAACAAATATTTTGCCAAAGTAATACATTCCTGTCGCTATTTATTACGCTGTAAATTTGTAAGTTTTTTTGTAGCACAATATATGTAATCTGCTAAACGAATGCATTGCTCTGGTGACATATTTGCTTACAAACTTGGCACAAAATATTATGTAGGATTGGCGTTTCTTAGCCTTTTCAACACTGACTCCCAAAGATCTGTACAGTTCAGTTCACAAGTTCAGCATTCATTCTGTTCCATGCACCCTTAATGTCATATTCAATATGTACTATTTAAATTTGTTGCACATAAGAATTTGCATATTAGCAATATGTTTACTTTGGCAACAAATCCAGAGTTGATCATCATGTGAATAAAGTCATTCGGTCCATACCAATGTTAAGTTTACATACAGCAGATGGAAACAAAATTTGTAGAAGAGTAGATCCTGAGTAGGGTTCCCAATAGTTGATTAATTAATCATAAACAGCCTTCAGCCTTTACCATAACCATATGTTTAGAACAAGCATCTAATCTCTCACGTCTTTATGGAAATCTTTAAATGTTCATTTTAAAGCACTGTGATTACTCTGTTCATTTTAAAGCACCATGATTACTCTAATGTAGACTGTGACCGCGGTGCAAACTGTGTTGGTGCGAATGAAGAGTTGGTGAAGTAGTGGCACATGTACAATGACTGGATATTCCAAGCTCCTTCTGATGGACTGTAAGACAGTAAAAAAAAACCTGTCTTGCACAGTAGCGGACAAACTGCTGACATGCGAGGCACTCTCCACAATTCTGCTCAGAATCACGGCAGTTATCACCTTACATCCCACTTTACCCAATGAGCTCTGATCCAAGCAATCTAACTTCTTGAATCCTGAACAGGTCCTCAACTTGAGGTCATTGGCTATACAGCACAAGGCCAATATTCTATTAAGGCGGTTTCCTTCTGGTGCTTGAAATGTGTTGCAGTGTGTTTGAAAAATGTGTTTTTGACGAAACTATTAAATATGCCCCCAATAAGTTTTACCCACAAAAAGAAACTAAATTTTATATGAAGACATAATGGTACTTTGGAGACATAATGCACATTGGAAACGCTATTTTCATGACCTCTAACATCGCTAGAAATGGTTTTTTTGGAAAACTACATCTTAAAATATACGAATTGAGTACATGGGAAACTACAACATAGGCATGCATTGGGCTTTGCTTCAGCGTTGTGACCAACAAAATTATACGACCACCGCTTAAAGTCACGTTCGGGCGAGTCACGGAAGGAAAGATTGCATGCCAGTTAAGCATCTTACGTGTAGATGCGATACCACTTTACATACGTCGGTCAGCGTCGCCTGTAGCGCTTCATAAATTTTTGCCTCACTCACACAAACATATCCCTCACTGGCGACTGCCTTAACACAGTAGCCACGACAACTCCGTGGCAGGTGACGACTCCCAGACAGAGACAACCAGCACACACTACAGTGGGACCAAGCAGGATGAGGACAGGAATGTTGATACTACTGATGAATGATGGGTGCCACCACTGCAGTGGTGCCTTGGCTGAGTGGTTAACTTTTAACCTGGAAAGGAGGAAGAGTTGCTATGGTGTGTGCCTTGAACAGACTTCGGAATTGGCTATGTGCAACACTCAGTTCTTTGTGTAAAATGTGTCTTTCAAGTTATACTAACACTTAATACTGACTGCGAGAATGGGTACATTTAAATTTGGCGTGATGATATACTGTGTTGGTTTTTGTGATGATACAAATAGTAAACCACAAACTATCACCACCCTGCTAAGCAGTGAAGTTAACTTTTCTATTCAATTAAATTATTCTAATAGTAATTTTATAAATGTGAATAAATGTTTGACTGGTCCTTTAATATGTATTCTCTTATATATTTATACAGGACCTCTCTTAAATCAAATATAGACCCAACTCTATCTCGGTAACGACTAGGGTTCTTAAAACAAAAGATCTTGAAATTATTGGATAAAATCTAATTACTTTTTGATAAACTTACTGCTTTTCATGATGAAAAAGAAACCAAACAGGAACAAATAATACCTTGAACAACTTGAAATTCCAACTGAGTATTTTTACCTTTTTAATAGCCGAACACAATTTACATAACAACTGCTGCTAAAAAAAAACCTAAGATAACACATATATCACACAGTCCATTCTCCACATTTTGTAGTGTAACTTTTATTGACAAGATTGATGCGAAAACAACTTGAAAGCAATGTTATGTGTCTGTTGTGTGTAAGAGTCCTTAATTTCATATTTTTTAACAACTTGACATGTTTAAAGGTAGTATATATACATTGATTCTTATTTTATAATCAAACTTTAGCCAATCATTACCAACTTCAATTGTTTCATTCAAAGGCTATCGCTGGAACAATTTGTACACTAATACACAGTGCCTTACAAATATGAAGAGAGATCAAGAGATTGATACTTTTGGTACAGCTAGCAAACTTACAACACTGTTTCTGAGACTGCACCCAAGGTCACTAAGATGCTGGTGTAGAATGAAGCAGGTGCTTGTGTTAGGACAACTGTAATTTTTCCTTGTGCTCAAACAATAATTCAATATTTTTAAGGCTCTTCCCTGCAGATGAAAGGGCAGATTGCAGTGCAGACAAAAGCCTCAACACTACAGTGCTGTGCTGTTGGTGGAAGCAGAGCAAGAGATGGGCGAAGGCACACGTGCCAGTGCAGTAGTGTCAACAAAACCCTGCAGAGTACCTGAGTCGCTGCAGCTTCAGCCGTAGGTCATGCGACATGACCGTCTTGCCATCTGCGTCCAGCGCTACCTGCTGGTCCACCAGCTTCGTCGTCAGCCCGAAGATCCAACCTACACCACGTCACTCACACAGCTTGCCACACACACTTTCCTCTGCTAGTGCGAGACACTTCCGTACATGTCTGTGCTTTGGGGCTTGGTAATAATAATATTGGTTTTCTTTTATGCATTACTAAGACTGTATATATGATATTTTTTCATGAAAGGGCGATGACACTGAGAATGAATATTAAAACAAATAGTTTTACCAGAATTCTTTGTTTACAAACTAACAATGGGAGAGGTGGAGAAGGTTGAAACAGTATTAATGTAACAGATATTTGTGTGTTTAAATGTATGTCATTTTAATGATAGCCCTAAGGTACAACATTTGTATAACTCGTGTCATTTCAGGTGGGAAGCTGGAATCCAGTTACATTCCCTCTGGATATACCCCTGCTCAGAATTACAGGTATATATGACATTTATGAGGATTCTGATGGCGGTGGTGAGGCGAGACAGGGTAAGAAATGATGAGTTACAGGCAGGAGCACAGCACAGGACATGAATGAGACGACAAAGAAAACAAGCATGAGGTGATATGGTCATGATCAGAGGAAGAGAACGGAAGGCTAACCCAGGAGAACAAAGGAAGTGAAGTGTGCAGTAAAGAGGATATCCAATAAATACAGAGGAGGTAGTGAAAATACTGTATGAGATAATTACAGCCATGCAGCAAGGAGGAGATATGGTGGTGTTTTACGGCAGGCTGAGGACTGGAAGCACCAGTAGACGATGGGGAATGATGAGTTCCTCTTCTTCACACACACTAACCAGAACCTGAATCCAACATGTGAGAAAGTGATAAGGTTCATATTGAGGAACTACACCAGCATTCACCTGGAATGAAGATTATATATATATAGTACACACACGTGCATACGCATGCGTACGCGAGAGGGCTGATTCAGAAGTCATGGAAACTTTTGATTATTTCCTGAAAATGACCGAACACAGGAAATGTACTATGTACAGTTGAAAGTGTACGATATATACGTTTTAAAAGTGACACCCCATGGAGTATGGAGGCAGGAACGGGTATGTATTGTACGTGCACAAGCTGTTTAACATCCTTCAAAGTAGTCTCCAAGTTTGTCCATGGTTCGTTGTCAGCGATGAGGCAGACATCGTCCCAGCATTTCAACAAGAGGTGGTGCACATTGTAGCCGATGGCATTTCCCATCTGCTTCATCGCTGAAAACAAACCATGGACAACCTCAGAGACTACTTTGAAGGATGTTGAACAACTTGTACATGTACGATATGTACCCATTCACACGAGTGTCTACAGTTTGTACAAGAATATATCATTTAATGGTTATTTCAAGCAGACATTTTTGTCTTTGTTCCTTGCCGGTCATTCTTGCATCTATACCCCATGTGGTGTCACTTTTAAAACATACATGCCGTACACTTTCAACTGTACATAGAACATTTCCTGTGTTGAGTCATTTTCAGGAGATAAATAATAGTTGCTATGACTTCTAAATCAGCCCTTTTGTCTGTATATGTGTGTGTATATATCTTTTTGAAAACAAATTGTCACCTTGGATATATAGGATAGGCAATATATATGAAACTTTGGCCATTTTACCTCCAAGTGAGGCATGCAGCTGCCCGCACGCCTCTGGGGGCAAATTGATAACATGAGTGAGCAGAAGCTGTCCATCAATGGGTACGACCTGAGCCCAATGCAAATACATGATACAACCAGACGAGATATATAGACATAAAAGATCCCTTATGGGAAGCCATGCCTTCAGTGTATATATGTAAAGGTTGACTATACTGCTCCATAGACGCTCTGCAACTTTGCTGCAACCTTCCCTTCATTTGTCAATGTTATCACATGTTTATCTTGTGACTTCTTCGTTTCTTTACTGTGTTGAATGTACGTGTAATTTAATTCTTTTATATAGAATAAAATCACGTTCAACAATCTTACAAATTAAATTACAGGATGTCTACTAGTAAGGAGATGACCCAACTTTACGTTCAATTTGTGAAGCAAGCTGAGAATGACTTTGTTATCTCGTGTATATCTACTAATAAGGAGGTATGGTATTTATTACCAGAAGAATACAGAGACCTGCAGCTTCACTCTACATCATCAAGTAAGAAACCTATACAAAATGCAACAGCTGTAATAAAAAAAGTAAATGGTTATAGAACAATAGCTATAAAGATTGACGATGATATTAAGTCAGTATATTTCAATGAAGAGGACAATATCTGTTTCCAAAAATTTCCATTAGAAGAATACGTTCCCGGGATCTCAAACTCATGATCATCTACAACTAGAATTAGAAGATCGAATTAAGCGATTGGAGCTTCAGTTGAAATTAAATTCAACTCAAGACGAAACAAAATTACATCACATTGAAAAAAAATTCATTTTAGATAAATTTAAAAAAAGACAGTATGATCCTACAGAATGATTACGTAGATTTGAAGACGAATGCAATCAATTTCAGGTAAGTTCAGATAGACTAAGAATCCAGGCTTTATGTTTCTTTGTCACGGGCTCGGCAAAAGACTGGTATGAAACTAATCTGATAAAGATAGGTCTAACCGCTTCCTGGGAGGTTTGGAAGAGTTCTTTCCGTAATGTTTTTGTTAATGATAAAGGCTGGTCGATTGTTAGGAAAGCTTTTGACTACAAATATTTGGGAGGGTCCTTAATCAATTATGCACTTACCAAAGAGAAACTATGCCTGGAAGTGGAACCTAAAGGTAATGAATTATCTTTTATCAACCAGATAGTGTTTGGTTTACCAAGTGAAGCTCAAGAAGAACTTGATAGGGAAGAGATAACTACTCTTGATGGTCTGTATACTGGGCTTCGAAAGTTGGAAGACGCTTTTGCCAGAAGGAAAAGGAAAAGACAGTTAAATCCAAAATCTATAAAAAAATTTCTTTATATGAAAAATGAACCCCAACAGAAAAATAAAGCTCTACGGAAGGAGTTTTGAATTTGTGCTGCCCTCGGTTTTCCAAGTAGTTTCCATCCAGTAGCTGAATGTCGCAACAAGAAATCTGTCTCTAAAACACTACAATCAAATATGACAGAACATTCTACAAATCTAAATGATATGGAAATATTGAAAGTCGATTTTGATAGAAAGAATTTAAACTGAGTAACCGGTCGAAATTAGATCCGCTGATAAAATTAAACATAGTTATTAATTACAATTTAAAAACCAAAGCTGTTTATGATAGCGGCTCAAATGTAACGCTAATTAATCAACAAATTGCTGATTTGCTTAAGTTGAAATTAATAGAACAAAAAGGTGTACTAAAAACAATCAGCGGACTTGATTTCACTTCAGCCTGGACTACAATTATGCTTCGTATTGGAAAAATTACAGACTATAACTAACTATGTTGTAAAGAATGACAATTTCTCCTATGATCTCTTGCTAGGTATCGATGCTATTCAGAAATTTNATATTACAGACTATATAACTAACTATGTTGTAAAGAATGACAATTTCTCCTATGATCTCTTGCTAGGTATCGATGCTATTCAGAAATTTAAGTTGATTCAAAATGAGAATCTAAGAATTTTTCAACGCATAAATAGCGAGAACGTAATAGATCTACAGGAAGACCGATCAAATAATGATCAGATGCAGACTCCAGAAGATACTGAAGATTTGGATAGAGATATTGAAGTAAATTTTAATGAAAATTTGAATACAGACGAATTTGAAGCTGACTTACAACATAAACCATTTTACAAATAATTGAAAAATTTAGGCATTTGTTTGCAAAATATAAATTTGATATAGGCAAAGTGCGATCACAAGATGCTGACATAAAACTTCTTAGGGACAAATACGTCACCTCTCGCCCATACAAATGTTCAATCCCTGATGATACAGAAATCAGAACTCAGATGAAGAAATTACTACAAGCTGGGATCATAGAAGAATCTGATTCTCCATTTGCGTCTCCTGTAACGTTAGTATACAAGAGAGACGAAGGAAGAATATCACGCTTAAGAGAGGAGGGGGAGAGAGACACAGAGGAGAGAGAGAGGGACAGAGGGGAGGGGAGAGAGAAAGACAGAGAGAGACAGACAGAGAGATGGAGAGAGAGAGAACTTAAGAGTTATGATACAACCATTTTGCAATGAAATATGATACTGCATAGAAAATATGCATAGAGCTGGGAAGGAAGCTTCAGCCATTAATGGGTCTGCAGGATACCTATGGAGCAACAGTTGCAACAACTATGGGACAATATTCCCAGGATAGCATTAAGCATCTCTATGACCTCATACCTGACATTAATACAGCTTATATCCATGTTAGGGGTAGTGCAACAATGTACTAAAGGTGCTTTTTTGCTGTACAATTTAGCTGTTTAAATAACCCAATTATCTTGATGTAATCAGTTATTTGTACCATTATCGCAATCACCTGTACAAAGTTTCATTCAATTTAAACACCTTCTTCTGGGTGCTGCACATTTAATGGCAATAAGTACAGCTGCTTTTCACTGGTAGGATCATAAATAAACAGTACCTGTATATGTGGCTGCAACAATCTCATCACATCCAGGGCTGTCAACCACTCCACCTTGAATAGAGGTGATGCTCTCACTGCAGGTCTGCAACACGACACATAAATTACAGGAATATGTTGAGGTGGTAAAAGTACGCCATCTCTAAATTAAATACTGCAATGCTTACTGCAAGTGTCAGTTTCACATCATACATGCACTGATTAAAGCATCCTTATGTGTACTACTATCAATGATATTATAATTCTAAAATCCTTTCCTATTTCAGAGGCTGTAGTAGGCAAAGTTCTTAAAAATTGTTTATTCTGTATTTGATAATATAAGTACTCACAGTCTAGTACTTGTCAACAGGCACACACACAAAGGACGACACATTTTTCACGCTGTTGTGGGGTCGTGACATTTCGCTGGCTAGGCCAGCTTCATTGAGGGTGAGTTGTAGGGCACTGCAATCTGGTGGAGGGGCGCTGTTGGTAATGAACCTAGTGGCCACGTGGCAAACTAGGGTGCGGCGGGAAAATTGAAATGTTGCCGGTATGGCTATGGAGTATGATTTTGGAGCTGTGATTATCTTATATTGAGTCCCCGAGGCTGACTGAATTTTGTTAGAAATTGAAGAGCTAATTTCCAGCGTCTGAGTTTTGAGTTATTACTTGAAGGTGGTATGGTTCTCACTACTCTAGTACTGTAGCAAATCTTTGTTGTGTGAAGCTGCATGTGCTGCAACTGGTTTGTCTTGTAGGTTGTGGATGTGACCAGCTATGGCTTGTTTAATGACTACTCTATGGTCATTCATCCTCTGCCCGAGTGTTTTTGTTGTGAGACTGGTGTATTCTGTATTACAGTGTTGGCACTGTAGCTGATAAATCACATTTTCTGTGGTACAGTTATAGTTGCCTCGGATGGGGTATGTACAGCTAGTGAGTCTGCTATTGAAAGAAGTTGAGGGTTGGTGGATGGCACAGAAGCCACAACGTGGCTCACACACTACACTAAATACATCATTTTACAGAAAACATGATATGTAGAAGTTTTTGAATGGATAAAAACAGTGCTACTTAACTACGGACTGCATACCAGCTCGAACCATTTTTGCAAAGTGTGAAATTCCCGTTTTCCAAAACAAAAGCATTCACAGTGAAACAAAACTTTGGGAAAACACTTACAAACCATATACGGATAACAAAACTATTATTAATTAAAAATTTTTTTTTTGCAGTGAATCTGTTTAAGAAAATGTTTGAATTGTTAACTCAAAGGAGGTTATGTACAGCATAACAAATTACTTCAAAATCATTGATTTGAATTAAATAATTGTAGTTTATAAAATAGGAAATATTTTGCAAAACAAATTAAGGGTGTATGCTTTTACAAAATATTATTTGCATTTTTGTACAATATTCTTATAGGTAAAACGAATCATCTCAGGACATAAAACCTTAAACT
>NQII01000521.1:715643-756376 GCA_002778355.1 Clitarchus hookeri | reverse complement strand
AGAGAGAGAGAGAGAGAGAGAGAGAGAGAGAGAGAGAGAGAGAGAGAGAGAGAGAGAGAGAGAGAGAGAGAGAGAAATTTTATGAATTCACTAAACTTTTCATTTCGTAATCACACTGAACACAATGACATCATCAATAACCAAAGAGAAATGGTGTAATGCGTACCATCATCACAGTCAAAGAAGTATTGTTGGCCAACAATCTATACTGATACTATTTGAATCGAACATTGCTATGAGAGGTATTCAAAATCACCACCCAGCTACATATTATGTTTGTGGTGAAGAAGCCAGAATTTTGTGTCCAGAGTGGAAAATGGTTCTGAGTTAACTTAAGTCTTTATGATATGGGACCACCAGGGGTATATCTGAGTTGTTGACTTTGGTTTGTGTTCCGGTATTGGAGACGACTTGCTGAATCTGTTTGTCGACAAGGGGCCTGAGGTAGACCCTGTCAAGGAATGTCAGACCTTGTGGAACACGAATGAACGCACATTAACTGGCACTTTAGCACTTTTTGTAAAAATTTTATTATACTGAAAATTAGTCCTGTTATGTGGGACGTGATACATGCAACTTTAAAATTTTTATTTTTCGAATAAAATCTTGTACCACACCTATTTTAAACTTCTGTTAACATGACAGTATTNACCACCAGGGGTATATCTGAGTTGTTGACTTTGGTTTGTGTTCCGGTATTGGAGACGACTTGCTGAATCTGTTTGTAGACAAGGGGCCTGAGGTAGACCCTGTCAAGGAATGTCAGACCTTGTGGAACACGAATGAACGCACATTAACTGGCACTTTAGCACTTTTTGTAAAAATTTTATTATACTGAAAATTAGTCCTGTTATGTGGGACGTGATACATGTAACTTTAAAATTTTTATTTTTCGAATAAAATCTTGTACCACACCTATTTTAAACTTCTGTTAACATGACAGTATTTCATTTTTGGTTAAAGTGGATTTTGCCTTATATTTGATCTACAAATTCTAATATTTAATTTGTAATTACTATGAATAAAAACAGGGAGAAAATAAGTGTATTGGCAATGCTTGGTAAGATAAAGTTCTCATGCAAAATATTATTAAAGTGAGTGCGCATGAATGTGGCGCAGTTAAGCTTTGTTTGCATGAGCCAGGAGAATAGCCCGAAAGCAGAATTTTAGCAGTGCTTCAGAAAATTTGGAAGTAATCATGAATGTCATGATTACTTCTTTCACCCTACAGCTTACACGGTACTCATGTAAGCTGTCAATGCGAGAGCACTGCAACCAGTGGAAAATGCACAGAGAGAGTTTATGGGAATCATAAATGCCCTTCAACTATCTGATTTATTTTTTACATACACTGGAGAGCCAAAAAAATTGGTATAGGCGTGCATATGCAAATAACAGAGGTATGGAACCAATCAGAGTAACGCGATGTGGTTGGCAGCGCCTATATAAGACAACAAGCGTCTGGCAAAGTTCCTAGATCGGTTACTGCTGCTACAATGGCAGATTATCAATATTTAAATGAGTTTGAATATGATGTTATAGTCGGCGCACGAGAGATGGGACATAGTATCTCCAAGGTAGCTATAAAATTTGGATTTTCGCGTACAACAATTTCACGAGTGTACCGTGAATATTGGGAAACCGGTAAAACATAAAATCTTTGACATTGCTGCGGCTGGAAAAAGATCGTGAACATACGGGACAAACGACAACTGATGAGAATCATTAAACGTGACAGACGTGCAACCCTTTCTCAAATTGGCACAGATTTCAATGATGGGGTATCAACAAGTACCAATGTGTGAACTATTCAACGGACCACCATTGATATGAGCTTTCGGAGCTGAAGGCCCACTGATGTACCATTGTTGACTGCACGACACAAAGCATTACGCCTCGCCTGGGCCCGCCAACACCGCCATTGAACTGTTGATGACTGGAAACACATTGCCTGGTCTGACAAGTCTCGTTTCCAATTGTATCGGGCGGATGGATGTGTACGGGCATGGAGACATCTTCATGAATCCATGGACCCTACATGTCAACAGGGGACTGTTCAAGCTTGTGGAGGCTCTGTCATGGTATGGGGCATGTGCAGTTGGAGTGAAATGGGACCTCTGATACGTCTAGATACGACTCTGACAGGTGACACATACGTAAGCATCCTGTCCGATCACCTGCACCCATTCATGTCCATTGTGCATTCCAACGGACGTGGACAATTCCAGCAGGACAATGCGACACCCCACACGTCGAGAGTTGCTACCGAGTGGCTCCAGGAACACTCTTCTGACTTTAGACACTTCCATTGGACACCAATATCACCAGACATGAACATTATTGAGCATATCTGGGATGCCTTGCAACGTGCTGTTCAGAAGAGATCTCCACCGCCTCGCACTCCTATGGATTTGTGAACTGCCCTGCAGGATTCATGGTGTGAATTGCCTCCTGCTTACCTTCAGACATTAGTCAAGTCCATGCCACGTCATCTTGCGGCACTTCTGCGTGCTTGCGGGGGCCCTACACGATATTGGGCAGGTGTACCAGTTTTTTTGGCTCTTCAGTGTAACTTGAGTGATATGTAAAATTTGGGGGGAGTAAAAATTATGCATTATTAATTTAAGTTCCCATATTTACTTATGTACAACTTGCCCCCATAAGAGGCACACCCCTCATTTTGAATATCCTCCCAGGGAAAAAATATGTTAATATATACAGACCTAAAAACTTGTACTTCAGTGCATTGATGTGTTGCACAAGCTATACATATTAAAAAACTTAACATGGCATGGGTTATACTTAATTTACTCAAAATAATCCTCATAAATTTTGGGATGAAGAAAAAAATAATCTTGGAAATACGGTGGGTGTTATATTTGTGATAGAGGCCATTTTGCCTCCCAGTGAAGAGGGTTACTGCCTACCGCACGACTGACAACATGAGTGGAAGCTATCGATAAATGGATACAGTCTGAGCATGATGCAAATACATACAACCAGAAAAGGTATTCAAACACAAAAGGCCACTTACCTCTTGGCACATTACACCTACGGTAAAAATATGGCAAAAATGCCATTACTTTTACAAATGTAATTACCGTTTAAGACGTTATTTGTCTTGCCCACTGGCCCGCCGTGTGCTAGTACACCCTGAAAGCCACACTTCTACTCCACCTCCCGTAGTATTCAGGATGATTCACGAGGAGTTACCGCCACTCACAGGGCTTATTCCTTACATCATTTGGAGCAAAATATGTCATATAAATGTGGGACCTATTCCCAATGTTTACAGAGTAATTCGACAACCAGCATACCCACCCTACAGTGAAAGAAGTTTTCAACACCGTTTCAGCATCAATGTGTGGTATAGTGTCCAACACGATCAGCTGATTGGGTCATTCATTTTCCCGGGACACTTGACCGGTGTGGTGTATCTACAATTTTTGCAAAAAGAACTGCCGCTGTTACTTGAGGATATTCCGTTAGCAGTGAGACGTTGTATGAACTTCCAGCATGATGGTGCACCTCCTCACTTCCACTGTGCTGTGGTTGAACACTTAAATGTGCATTTCCCTGAGAGATGGATAGGACAAGGCGATTTTCACCCCTGGCCTCCTCGTTCGCCAGATCTATCACCACTAGATTGTTGCGTATGGGATGGATGAAGGATATTGTTTACTGCACAAACACGTGAGGAACTACTTGCGCGTATCATGCGTGCCGCTACAGAAATCAAAGATAGCCGTGTGCAGCTACATAGAGCAACATGCACAGTTCATAAGCGTGTGGCCAAGTGTATGGAAGTAGACGGAAACATTTTTGAACCTATTTTGTAAGCTTGTTAGACACAATTGTGATGCTCAACTGCAAACAATACGGTCTGATAATACATAGCTGTATTTATTTCTCAAAGGGTTATTATTTTATTTGTCTTTCTTTAAATGTTTAGAATTAGACTGTAAATATTGGGAATAAGACCCACATTTATATGACATATTTTGCTGCAAATTATGTAAGGAATAAGACACCCTACAACTTGGTCTGCCTGATGAAGCTGGCTTAGCCATTGAAACGTCGCGATCGCACAACCGCGTGGAAAATGTGTCGTCCTTCTTTGTGTGTGTGTGCCTGTCGACAAGTACTACACTGGGAGTACTTGAATTCCTGTCGTTTTATATATTTTCCTAGTTAATGTTACTGGCTGTTGCTAGCACACCAATATGTGGTAGCTGCCAGTGCCATACAGCAATATAGGTTTTTTCATACACTTTCTGATGAGTAAGTTGTTACAAGGAATCCATAAGTACTTGTCACACCAAAAAATCCCCATTTTTGCAACATCTAGAATGAAAAATAAGAGTAGAAGTTAAGGTGTTAGTAAGATGTGTACACAATTGAGCATCATAACAAAAATTATGATGCAGAAAAAACTACAGGGGACTGTTGTGGCAGTGAAGGAGAGGTACTTGGAACACTGTAACACTCACGTGTGAGAACCTGGATTCTCCCAGTGCTCCTTCCTCGCCAGAGTCGTCCAGCGGGTACACCTCGATGGAGCCATCCTGCCGCCCCACGAGGAGGTCCAGGGTGCCGTCCCCAGTCAGGTCGTAGCAGTGCAGGCAGGTGACGCCTGCACATTGCTGGTCGCCCCTCAACAGCCACTTGTTGGTCACCCCTGTCCTGCATGGCCCAAAAACACTTCACTGTTCGCTTCCTCAGACATGTCACACAAGGTACGACACATGAAGCAACAAGATGAATAACAAGCGGTTTAAGAAGATAGTAATGTTCATACAATGACAGCAAAATTAAAGTGAAATTAGAGTACACATTTCAGGTTACTGCATTTCTGTATGTATGTGTATGTAACCATAATGAACATCTCTCATCTTCAGGTAGTGGCAACCGTATAAATAAGAGAAAAAATGAACCTACTGCCCTACCCAAGAGACCCATTTCTTGTTCCAACCAGTCCAAAGAATGGGTGAGGTGAGGTGTGGGTGGAGCAACAGCAGAATGAAGATGGTGAAGGAGATGGCAGGACCCCAAGAAAACAACCACACCATAGCACAGTCCACTTCATTTTCTAAATGAAAAACCTCTTCCGTAACATTCTCTCCCAGCCAGGGAGGTCAGCGGCTAGTTGCTGAATCAGCTGTGGGTCCTGCTAGGTATTCATATAATAAGCATGCAACATTTTAAATTAAAAATATTAAATACTATGTGATTTTTCTTTTCACAAAATAAAAACAAAAGATATGTTATAAACCTTTGTGATACTGAAATGAAAATGACAAATAATATTATAAGAGTTCAGTTTTAACTAAAAGTTTCAACGACTTCCATAACAATTTAGCAAGTTATTCATAACGACAAATTTGTTACAAAACCAAACAAATAAAAGTAAGCTAGGAGTATTTACGACAGGAGTTCTTGCCTGTATTTAAATTAATGTTTTATGTAGTTATTTTAGTTATAAAATAATTAAAGCAAACAAGATAATTCATAGGCAAAAATTTCCTCTGCTGGTGAACTAAATGAAAATTCAGTAAAAATCAGAATATTCATCAAAATTTTGTTACAAATTTCGGCAACCAAATTTATTACTGGAACAAAAATATAATTTGTAATTTTTCTTTTTTGTTCTGGTATACAGAATATTTGCACGGCCCTATTAAATTCAATAAACATTGAGTTTTGTACTGAAAATGTGACTTATACTCAGAAATCAACTCTATGCTAATGTATTGTGTCGATACGATCAGTAGCCAACAGGCTGCCAATTTGCTTTTGGTTTTTTACCAATGGTTACAACATACCTTTTGCTGTTCATTACAGGGAGAGAAAAACATTATTCACCCAACTGCCTACTTTCAAAACTACAGCAATTAAATGTTTGTACAAACATGGCGAGGCAAATATATTCTATAATGTACACATTCTGTTGGTTCAGCTGGAAGAAGATAGTCAAATCAGTGAAACATTGTGATTATTCACCTACGAATGAAAGTGTTTTTTTTACTGTGTACATCCACCAATTTGTGAGTATTGTGCACTTGATAATTTCTAATAAAGAGATTATTAATATAACAGATGTATGGGTAAGTTACATTAGTTCATCAACTTTCGATTCACTAAGCAATATTGGAGAACATTTCACACATCTTTTCACATACAGTGAAATCCCGATATTTCGCATCCCGATTATTTGTATATCCCGCTAATTCGTACAAATTTGCCGGTCCCTTGAGTAAATCCCTTTAATTCGTAAAAAAACAATGCATTCCGGTCCCCTCGATAATACGTATTTATTTTGGTGCTCAAGCTTAATTAAAACGTCTTATAATTTTTATTTCCAACTTAAAAATCTCGTTAACTCGTAATGTTTTTAACCCTAGACTGTACACCAGCTCTAGATTTATGCAATTCGGGCATGGTAAAAAAGACCGGAAGGGTACTGAGGGACTTAGGAGGGTTTTAAGGGCAGGTAATGATGCCGAGTAGGCTGTGAGGCGATGTGTCTGTGATTCCCAGAACTAAGAGGCGCCTTGGTATCCGGCCTAGGGTTATGAGAGGGTAGGAAGTAGCAGAGCGAGTGAAAAGTAAGAGGGTTTGAAGGGAAGGTAATGACGCAGAGTAGACTATGAGGCGATGTGTCTGTGATTCTCAGAACTAAGAGGCGCCTTGCTGTCCGGCCTAGGGTTATGAGAGGGTAGGAAGGAGCAGAGTGAGTGAAAAGTTAGTCAGTTCGGTCTTAGCCATGCCTCCGAAAAGAGCTAATAAGTGTCTTTCCATTAGAGAAAAAAAAGAAATCATTAACGCCTTAGCCGGTGGTGATAAACAAATTGACGTGTCCAAACGTTATAACGTTCCTCCTTCCACAGTAACATCAATTCTGAACAAGGACAAAATCGCCTCCCAGACATCGGACAGCAAAGTAAAGCGCTTTAAGACTGGTGAGTATCCACTACTAAAAGAGAATTTAAAAAAGTGGTTTGCGCAAGCATGGAATTAAAATGTACCAGTTGGAGGAAACATTTTAAGAGAAAAAACAAACGTTTTCGCAGAAAAAATGGGAATTAAAGACTTTTGTGCGAGTGATGGTTGTTTTGATAGGTTTAACAAAAGGAACAGCATAAAATTTAAGAAGCTTAGTGGGGAAAGTGCGAGTGTATCATCCAACGTTTGTTCTGAGTGGAAAGACGAATTGGGAGAAATAATAAATTCTTATGAGCCCAACAACATTTTTAATGCCGATGAGACGGGGTTATTTTATAAGTGTCTCCCCAACCGATCAATGTGTTTTAAGGAAGAAAAATGTCTTGGCGGAAAAAATACTAAAGAGCGTGTAACCATATTGTTGGCCGCCAACATGGATGGATCTGAGAAATTAAGACCGCTCATGATAGGCAAATCAGCCAAACCAAGATGTTTTAAAAACATAAAAACTTTTCCAATGAACTATCGTGCAAACAAAAAAGCGTGGATGACGGGCGAATTATTCAAGGAATGGATACGATCAGTGAATGCTGATATGGAGAAAAGGCAGCGAAAAATTATACTTTTCATGGATAATTGTACGGCCCACAACAATACCCCACCGCTCAGTCATGTTAATGTTGTGTTTCTGCCTGCCAACACTACTTCTAAGCTGCAGCCTCTAGACCAGGGCATAATTAAAACGCTCAAAACCTTTTACCGCAAGAAAGTAGTGATGCAACTCCTTGACAGCATCGAGGATGGGAAGGATCATAAAATCACCTTATTTTCAGCCATGAACATTGCTCACAAGGCGTGGCAAAGTGTTAGCGAAAGCACAATAAAAAACTGTTTTCGTGCTTGTGGATTCACGAACGTGGAACTTTCATCAGCAGTTACTGAACAAGACTTAGAATGTCCTGTGAATTGGAATTGTCTTCCTCAAAATGAAGAAAATTCTATAACGTTTGAAGATTTCGTCCATTTTGACGATGGCTTGCGGTAGCTGGGATTCTAACTGATGACGAAATTTTGCCTCCATCTCAGGACATTGATGACGAAGATGATGTGCAGACAACGTGCGTCATTTCTAAGTGAAATCAAACGTTGGCGATGAAGTATTTTCTGCTTTGAACATGCTTGACAAAGCCATCGACAATACCCGTCTGCAAGGCTTGCACCAAAAGAAAATTAGAGATTTTTTTTAAACGTAAATTTTTAATGTGTTTTTAATTGTTGTAATTATTGATTTATATATACATATGAATACATAATATGTAGCCATACGTTTATAATTACATATTAATGCAAATTTGCATTAATCTCGTTATTATGTATTTTTTCTTTTTTTGCTCCCGATTATTGGTAATCCCGCTAATTTGAATATCTCGATAATTCATATTTAACATCCAGTCCCTTGACAATACGACTTATCGGGATTCTACTGTATAATGGCTGACTAAGAACAGGTAAGGGTGAAAAGTCCACACTGAGCATGGGGAACAATGATGCATGGCGCTTCCTATACATCATAATTGTCAACACCACATCATCACGTGCGCGTCACGTGTTCCCGAGGGAATTGAACCCTGACTAGCCGCCTCCAAGGCCAGCACACACGTAATGCTAGGAAGTCACGTCATCACCCCTGCCTATTGTAAATCCGCTAAGAAGCAGTAGCGGGCATACAAGTGTTTGCCCCTAAGCGAGTGATGGATACAGCACGCAACCAACCCAAACCTTCCTGCAGCCATCCTGCCAAGAGATGACAGCAGCGGCACCACCCGGCCCGAAATCGAAGGAGTGGCGACTGAAGATTACTGAAGCGAACGAGTCATGCAGGAACCCTCCAGCGAGGGGAATATAATGCTGTATGCCTGGCAGAAATGCCAGTTGTCCACATAGCTCGCCTCAGCACAAGTCATGCTCAGACTCTTTACTACACAACCACAGTCCTGAGGACTCTCCAAGACCTGCCAGTCTTCATCCAGTTCTTCAGCCGATGACACCTTCACCGAATCAGCCGAAGAGTCATACCTAACCCCCTGACACTTGCTGTCAAGAGTCATCACATCGGACACGTACACCACACGTGGTGCCCCGGGTCCCTTCAGGACTACAAAACATAATTAGGGTTCAGTCGTTTTCACAACTACTTAATTGTCAGCTCTCGTCCGCTCTTAAAGCCAGACTCCTCAAGCCAACTGGCCCCTTCACCTGTCTTGCTCTTGTACATAGTCCGTTGAACACCAAGTGTGTGTAGAGGTAGGAGGTAGTATGGGTTGTTTCTATTCCCAAGGGAATAAAACACGTAATCTAGCTAACTTCTGTCTTTCCTTGCTCTGAAGTGAACGTGTGCGTTTTCCTGAACCTGCTAAGTGTAACTCTTGAAGGGATCGTCTGAGGACAGCGAGCTGGCAAAAATTTCAGATGTAGAGTAGGACCGCGGGCAGCCCATGGCCAGGAATGCACGTACATCACACACAGAACAAGTTCGATGGCCACCCATAATGTGGACCAGGTACGTAAAGATACCTGGTGCGTAAGTACGGTAGAGTCCCAACCACTAGAAAGACACACGACAAAGCATCTGGGCCAACTAAGTAAACTAACACATTCCCTCCACAGAGCGTATAAACTCGCCGGAGGGGGTGCCAGGTCTGATGAGGCTTGACCCAGGTACTTCTGGAGTACACTTTAGCTAGGGGTTTGCTGCCTGCACAGCACTCTACAGAATTAACAGTAGCACCTTTCCTGTCCATGATGTTGGCTCACCAGCAAGGGAGCAGGAGGAACGCCTGGAGGACAGCTGCTATCCTTGCATCTCGCTACCTCCTAAGAAGTCCCCGCAGGAGAGAGCACAAGCCGCCCAACAATTAGTGGAGCATTACTCCACTATCCTCCCTGCCAACCTACTTGGCCTCCCGATTAGGGTCCCCGGAGCTACTAACCCCACCGTCGAACTACTCCGGCAGGGATACACTCTCCCCTTGGGAGTGGTCACATTCGACCCGGAGGACACCAGCGAGTCGCTAATACCAGCCGACCACGTGCCAGCCAGTAGCCTGGTCATTTGCAGGCATCAGCGGAGCCAGCCTGCTCAGCTGTCAGCTCCAGCCGGAGCCGAAGTCATCCAGCCAGGGTCAGCGAATGCCGAAAGAAAGCGACACCAGTGGTCAGCTAGCCCAAACTTGTGTGTCCAATGCCCGGAGGCATCCCCTTGCCCTAACGGATTTTGTACCAAGGAGGCGCCCAACGCGTCCTACATCGTATAAGGGACCAGTGCGAGGCCGACAGATCATATAACTTACGCCTCCACAGTAGAGTCCGCCCCCAACCTGCGCAACTGACCTGGCGCAGAAATAAAAACACCCTACTCTTTGATGTGATGTCTCTCTGCCTAGGCCATCACGCGTCACCAATGACACTCAGTAATAGCAATGCTGGGTGGTGTGTCTCATTTGGATGAAAAAAGTCCTGATAGCAGAATCATGTCATTCCAGGAGGATATTAACATATTCAGTTTTTCTCATTAGTATGACTGTAAAAGAATGCTGAGATATAGGATATTATTTGTGTGGCCAGCTAGCACACCATGTGCTTCAGTGATAGGCTTTAAACTCCATGTGAGGGCCACGCAATAGCATAGTTAAAACAGAAGACTAAATGTATGAGGATTGCAAAAGATCCAACGTGTTGTAAGTTGGTAGTTGACAACCGGTTAACTGGCCACGTATCTGAGATAGAATACCACTGAATAACAATAACAAGTTCAGGTTTGGCAGAGAAAGAAAACAATACAGGAATAAGTAACATAAAGCAACAGAAATGCTGGCTGACTCAATTACCCAGTAATGAATAATAATTATCTATGGCTGGGGTTGTGCAAACATTTGGTATACCGAAACGAAAACAAAAAATTACAAGTTTAATTTTCATTTCAGTAAAAATTTGATTCCTGAAAGTTGTAATGAAATGAAAATTCTGGATTTAATTGAATATTTGTGTTTATAATAAATGTTCATTTATTGTACCAGCAAAAAAAATTTGTCCTGTAGATTTGCTTGTTTTGATTATTTTATAGCTAAAATAACTACATTAAATGAAAAATTTTAATGTAGGCAAGAACTCCAGTGATAAATACTCCATATACTACAGTTTTTGGATTTGGTGTTGCAACGAATTTGTTATATTGAATAACTTGCTAAACTACTATGAATTTCATTTAACTTTTGTTTAGCATTGAACTCTTATGAAATTATTTTTCATTTTCGTTTAGTTACACCAGAGTTCACATCTCTTTTGCTTTTGTTTTATGAGAAAAAAAACATTCACACAACTCTATCTATGACATGATACTAAAGCAAGAATATTTACATCTATGGTAAGACGAATATTCACATATATAGTGGAAACACAAAGTGAAGCAAAGTATGCACAATAACAACTGGAAGTTGCAGAAATACAAACATTGAGGAGAATGTGTATGTAATATATTTCAGAGTCAATACTAAGCTACAGAATGAGCTTTGTTGGTTGGCTCTCAGCTACTTCATGACTTGGGTAACAAGGAACTCCATCACTGAGTTACACGAGAATATCAGCAAACCTAGGAGTCCACTTCATTCAACATTTACGAGTGGAACTGCAGGCAACACCAAGGCCACACCATCTGTAACATGTTGGATAGTAAAAGGGCGATTATTGATAGTGAGAGAGCGGAGGGACTCACCGGCTGACCTGCAGCAGGCCCACGGAGCCATCGGTTGTGCCGTAGAGCACCTGGTCTCCGGCGTCACCTCCATCGTTCCCATACAGGTGCAGCACGGAGGGAGTAGTCTGCAGCCGCACACAGTGTGCCTCCTGGGAGCGGTCCAGCACGCGCACCGCCCCATCGTCGCAGGCAAGCAGGGGCACCAGTCGGCCCGACTACCACACACACCATCACAACTCGCTCTTGCCAAGCACCATACACACCCGTACTGGAAACCCTCGTCTGTTTAGCATAGCAAAGCCTGGAAAGTGTCTTTACAAGCTCTACCTCATATCACTCATTTGAATATATAGCGAGCGGTGAGTCACGAAGGGATGTTTGAATGATAGGTGAGCGATAATCCAATCAGGGTTTTAAGTTATAGGACATGCCGCCACACATTCTTCCATCTGCCACCGTGATAAGCCTTTTGAGGCTCGCAAACTCCTGATCTTTGGCAGATAGAATTTCTGAGTTTATCTTACGAATTTTCTGGTTTCAGCGTGACTCGGGGTGAGAAGAATGTTCCAGATTTTGGCTGCTGATACTATAAAAGCACATCTGACCTTCGAGCTGCCAGTTTATGAGTCGGGAGTTTGGTTGATTGTGCGACGTTGAGCGATAGACGACGAGCCAGAAGAGAAACGAGTGAATAAGGAAGTGACCAGCGGGAGGAAAATCTGCGACTGCAAGCATCGGTGCAGTGAAGAGAGTGACTGACAGACTGGACTATTGGACNTACCAGCGGGAGGAAAATCTGCGACTGCAAGCATCGGTGCAGTGAAGAGAGTGACTGACAGACTGGACTATTGGACTGGATGCGTGAGTGAGACACATTATGAATGATGGCAACAGACAGACTGAACAAGCGTTAAAGATGTATGTGAGTTAATTGACTATAACCAAACAGACACATTGAGAAGGACTTTAATTATTTAATTAGAGTTGAGATAGACATTAAATACTGCGCTCATTGAGAAACAAACAGGTAATAGTGGAGATAGATAGATTAATGCTGTAAATAATAGCTGTGTGAATAAATTAAAATCAATTTAGTTATTTTACTTTAATTATGACCTCCATTCCTCACGATATCAGATACACACCTCTGGCATCTTGTAACAGTATGTAGTGTTCTTACAATCTATTAATAATAATGTGGCACTAATTTTTAGGAAATTTGTTTATCATTTTATAATAGAAGCAGATGTTCACAAAAAAATGCACTATGGAACAAGCGATTTCCAATATTTTTTCATAAAATATCCCATACTGGGATTTAAATGGAAAATACTGTACCCTCTGCCTTGTGTCGCCTGCAGGTAGCAGTGTTTTGAACTCAATCTCCTGCACTGTCATTACTGTAACAAAGTATTTTATAGCTGGCACTAATAAGCACACTTACTGCAGCTCTGTCAAGCACACTTTAAAACAGAGGTGTCAACTTTTACAAACCTCACAAAAAGAACACATAATACTGTAAATACTTCTAAGTACTCAATACCTTTACTTTTCATTTGTTGTGGAAACACAGTTTAGGGAAGTGTAGATTATGCTGTAAAGTGTGACCATGAACTCACTTTACATCTAAGGCGATTGATGCCAGTAGCGGTCATGGAGCTTCAACATATTGTTGTATTGTATATTTTTTCTATGGTTAATGTTTTTCTTGAGAATAGCATTCTCTTAGCTGTAGTTTTATAATTTTTTGTCAGTCAAGTATGTTACTTCCATTTTGGTTCTCAACTCTCTGAAATCATTGAATTAAGATAATTTCAGATGGCGCCAACTATGGGGCCCAGATTAAGGAAAGACACGGAGAATAAAAATTAAATAAAAAAAGTGCAGTAATTAGTAAATAAAAGATAACTTACGAGTAACTAAAAAAACATTGAGGTCAGGAATCCATTTTTTCGCTTTGTTGTGTAATCCGCTTAGTAGAACTTCTAAGCATGGAGAAAAAAGTTTAGAACAGCAGTGACGCAGGCGAAGGCCACGAAAACATCATTTTTCATAACAAATTTTGTCAGCCTAATGCAGTCAATTATTTGATCCTTCATAGAGATGATAACATGCAAGACGTTGATCGTCCCTTGCAGGGAATAAGTCCGCTACAATACTCATCACCTTTGCCATTGCAAATGTCAGAGGTATTGTCACCAGTAATTTCAAATTTAGCGCAGAATCTTCTGGATAACAACCCAATGTTCATTATCATGAATTTATTTAAGCCTGTCAAGGCAAGCCAGGCAGCTATGCAAAACAACCAGGCAGAAATTAAGGTAGAAATACAGTCTATTCGTAACAGAGTAAGCATTACCCAGGCAGCTCAAGCTGAACATAAATCTGAAATCCAATGTGTTCAAGAAGCTTTGCGGACTGAGTTGCAATCTATAAGGTCCAAGTTTCAAAACCAGTTGACTTCTTTTAGAGATGAGGCAGTAAATGAAGCACTAGCTAATGTAAGGCCACAGATCAAGGACCTTTCCACACAGCTTTATTAGACAGCAGAGCAGAAGTTAATTGTGTTTCAGAGGGATTTTTCATGGCCGTAGAGCATACAGGTGTGAGCATACAAGTTGTTCCTTTGCCACAACTTAAAATTATTGGAGTTACGTCACGAGCGAGACCAATAATTAACAGACAAGCGTTGCTTGAAATTTAAAGCATTGGAGACAGGAAAGTTGGAGTATNCCACAACTTAAAATTATTGGAGTTACATCACGAGCGAGACCAATAATTAACAGACAAGCGTTGCTTGAAATTTAAAGCATTGGAGACAGGAAAGTTGGAGTATGTTTGGTGGTCAAAGGACTTATAGCACCTCTTATAATTGGCATACAATTCCTACACGAGTTTCAAATTGTGATTGATTTTGGTAACTCTGTGGTTCAAAACAAAGAGGAAGCACATACACCACCTTTACTGTCATTTGCTTGGTGCACTGGAAACATTATAATAGTTTGCTCGCTGCAGAAGGTTGACAAGGAGGAAATGTATTCCATGGCACAACTGCGTGACAAGCCATAGTCTGATTTTAATGAAATTAAATTTCACGATGTAGCCTAGCTGGGCGAAGCCATTACGGAAAGTCGGCGCAAGCAGCTAGTTAACGTTTTGCTACGACACCATGCTACATTTAGTAATAAGCCAGGACTTTGTAACAAATATGAGGTCAAAATTAAGCTAACCACAGACAATTCTTTCTACTGAAAACCTTTTAAAATTCCTGCAGCATACTCCGAAGAGGCTAATGAATATCTGGAGGAAATGCTTGAGTGGGGTATAATAAAAGACACTTCTAGCTCGTACTGCAGTCCTATTTATTGTGTGCGCAAAAAGGACAGCTCTTTGTGTCTTTGTCTTGCAGCTTGTTACCTTAATTACATCACGCTCCACGATCGTGAAATCCCCACAGCAGTTGAAGAAGTGTTACGTCTTTCCACTGGTGCACGATTCTTAACCACACTCCAATTGGCGCATGGTTGCTGGCCAATGCTATTACACCCCGATCCACAGCAGTATACAGCTTCTTTGTTTAACCGTCGCCAATACTGTCTCCAAGTGTTGCCATTTGGCCTGTGTAATGCAGTAGCTGATTTCACTAGATGTCTGAACTCAGTACTGTTACCAGCATGTCAGATTTTTGCCAGATGTTACGTTGATGACATTTTGATTGTGAATGCTACCTTTGAAGAGCACTTCCAACACATTGGTGGGGTATTGAAGTGCTTAAGAAATGCTAACATAACTGTAAAATTAAGCAAGTCATTATTCTCCTGAGCAGAAGTGCCATTCTTAGGTCACGTTCTTACGTCCCAAGGTATAAAAACAGATGCGAGTAAATTGCAGCAGATTCAAGATTTTCATACACAGCTGGACATAAGCCAATTGAAAACCTTCTTAGGATATACTGGTTTCTATAGAGAGAACTGCAACAAAATGGCAGAAATGACTATACCTCTTCTCACCATGTTGAAAAAGGATGCCAGATGGTACTGGTCTACAGAGTACGACACTGCGTACCACGCCTTAAGAGCTGGTATATGAAAGAGGGAGTTCTTCTCCATCGAATTCAGGGCCGTCTATACCATTTGTATACAGATGCATGTGACTTCACTGTTGGAGCCAGACTGGCCCAAGTGAATGAAACCGGCGAAGAGATGACTGTTGCTATGGCTAGCCGCTCTCTCAAAAACGCAGAGAAAAATTATACAACTACTGAAAAGGAAGCTCTGTCAATTGTTTGGTCCCTTACAAAATTTAGTGACTTGATTGTCTGTGAAGAAATTATTCTGTTTACTGATCATGAAGCACTCACCTTCCTGAAAGCTGGAAAAATTTTTGGCAGCCGGCTTACCCGGTGGGCATTGCTTATACAGGAGTATGATCTGAAAATAGAGCATTTTAAAAGGAAATACAGCATATAATAATTGCAGATGCACTAAGTCGTGCACCATTTGAATGTCTCCAGGAACCTGAGCAACTATATTATGTCAAACCCCTCGAGTTGAAGTAATAAGCCGTTCAGAAGCAGATAAATTTAGTATTGTGTGAAGTTATGACGTGAGTCAAAGTTAACAGATCCGATTTGCATGAAAATACAGAACCATCTGAATAAAACAATTTTGGAAGATGGCTGCAAGAAGCTATTCTCGATAACACCGTCAGGACTGCCATATGCTCGTGAGAAGAAGTTCAGTTTTCTGGAAGATGACTGGAAACTTGTGCTGCCCACGGCCCTGCACAAGGTTGTTACCACTGTCCATGGTTATCTGGGTCATTATCGAGCTTCTAAATGTTGTGACGTACTGCGCTGCGTTTCTATTGGCCTGCAATGCAGAAGACTGTACACGCTGTGTTGCATACCTGTGACATTTGCCAGAAATTGAAGTATTGCAATGAACAGCTCCAAGGAGAATTACAGTCAGTTATACCAGAAGAACCTCTGAGCTTAGTTGCTGTCAGTCCACTGCCTACCTCAGTAGCCTGAACCAAGTATGTTATTGTTTTCCTTGATGTATTTTCAAAATATGTCAAACAGTATGTTCTGGTACATGCAACCGCAAAAGCCTCACTGGAAAAATTCAAACTCTTTGTTTAGGACATAGGCACTCCTAAAGTAATTTTGACTGATAAAGGAACGCAGTTTACATCAACAGTTTGGTCATCTGGTCTGAAAAAGCTTGGAATCAAGCCCTCTAGCATCTCCGTCTGTCACCCTCAATCTAATCCAAGCAAACATTTTATGAGAGAACTGGGTCGAATGCTGCGAATGCTTTGTTATGATAAGCAGCAGAGTTGGCGAAACCATATTAATTATTCACGTAACTAAGCTTACAACGTCTCTCATACAATAGAATGACGATACATACTCTATTTGTAACAAAGAAACTCTACAATGAACGTGCTCTCTGACTGCCTCTCAAAGGCTGCGCAAACAAAAAGCCACGGTCAGCATGGCTAGCTCTGATTTATAACTGCCCATGCTAGGCGAGGGGTAAGGGGACGGATCACTCGGGGAATCCTATTCGTGTGCTGTGTGGGCAGTGACTGATAGTGGGTTCAGTATCTCTTATTCCAGTGTGTGTTAATTTGTTTTAAGGCTCGATTTCACCTATTATGCAAAAGTTATTCATTTTCATTTCCTAATTTCAGATTCAGAGGTATTATTGGAAACGTCTGAATATAGAAAATTTACAATTGACTATTTATTTAATACTTTTGTATCTAATTATCACTGTGTATTATTTCCTGCTTGCAAAAAGCAAGAACTTACTAAAATGTAAATACGTGTTCAACTTTTCACAATAAGCAGATAACACACAATTAAAATTACGCACAAAAATATCAAACAACTTGTAAAATGTAAATTTTCTATAATTGTAGATTGTCAGTAATCACTATGAATTTGAAATTATGACGCAAAAATGAAGAATTTCTGCAAAGGGGAGAAGCAGTCTCTTAATGCCAATTAAATCTGAAATTTATCACACTCAATTATGGCTAAAGCTGAAAGCCATATTTTGTTGTAAAAGTTCAGAGAAAATGTTGTTAGATGTCCGATACTGATTTTTGCACGACAGATAGTATTTAAAATTGTTTTAGTTTATAACAATTTTCTTTAATAATTTTATTGGGATCAAATTTTATGTGCCACAATGTCAAAAGTGTTCCTTATGCCAAATGTGAAAAAGTTGGTGACCCTACGGGTTACACCTATGGCACTCACCTTCTCCATGGGCAGTGCGATGACATCATTGATCTGGTCGCCACACACGTACGAGTTGGTGTCGACGCAGTCGTGGAAGTGGCTGTACGCATGCTTGCCGCAGACCAGCAGGTTACTGCCGCTGACGTGCCTGCATGGGAGAAACACAGCGGCACTCCAGTCACCCCTCTCACGATCCCTGACCCTCTGTAGCGATCACGCAGTGCTCCCACGAGTGAGTGCAATAACCTTTATTTCCTTCTGTGCTAAGGTGACAGGTGAGGAGTTGGGAACACTCATATCAAGTGACTCCACTGGCATTCTGGGAATGTTGAATTGAGTCTTCAAGTAAGAATAAAATACCTTGTTAATTTAAACACAACATTTAATTCCCTTCACTTTAATTTTTTCAACAACTGAGAGTAAATATGGTTTCACTTTTCTTTAAAATTTAAAACACTAAATATAAGTGCCAAAAAGATTTAAAAAATGAATAAGAATAATTACACTTCTTACACCATCAGATCACCGACACAGGAGACCCACAGTTGCAAGTGTCAGTTGCTTGTTTACAGAGGGGGAGCAAGTCTCAAACTTTCTCTCACCACACCTCCTCTCTTACTAAGTGTTGTATGTTTAGATGAGCAGTTATGCATGAATAAAACACTTATCATGTACATTATGTATGTACCTATAAATAAAACATTTTATTGGAATGGGATAAGCCTTTTACCATTAGATATAAATATTTATTACAAATTGGAGTATTGAACAATAGTGTCTATCAACCAAGGGGGTGATGCCACTGCTGGTTCAACAATGGAGGAGGATAGGCGACCGCCCCCTTGCATTCTACCTGCAATGCAGCTGGCCAGAACTGAACCTATCACCTCCCTAATGTTAACATGCCACAGGCGACATCATTCATTCCTCAAAGTCTCTACCACAACTATGCCCCCCTCCCATTGTCAAGCTCCGTTAGCTGTACATGCCACTAAACTGACTTGATGCGAGGTTAGTGGCCTACAGAGCTGCTGCTACCGCCTGTATACTGACTGCCTGCATCCCACCATAGCTCGGCGCTTGGGCGTGAGGCGGCCTCCCACCCCTACAGCTGCTGGCCGGGGAGAGGTAACCAACCATGCATCCTGGTTGCACAGCCAACGTCCTTGTTCTCTTTCTGTTTTCTCCCACGACTTCCTTGCTTGCCCTGGACCCAGTATATACATACCAGCCGTGGAACAGGACCAGTCGAGCCAAGTTCCTCTATCACCTAATCCTGCATGGTAGTAGTTAGAGTGTATGGATGCATCCTAGTCTGACACACATCTATTTCTTCCTCCCCTTCCTTGCTTGGAAGGTTAATCTCGCAGTCACTGTAGCTCCGGCTATTACTGACCAGCCACAGTGCTAGGTTGTGGGTCAACTATGCAGTCGCCTACCACTAGCCTCACACTACACCCAGTGTCACTTGAGTTTGAGTCACCGTCTACCTTTGGGGTTGCCCTCGCACTTCCGTGCGTTCGCGATGACTGCATGCATCTGCCACTTGCGAGAAATGGTTGGCAACCTAGGTTCAGTCTTCAGACCCTGGTATGGGTACCGGCTAGTTATGCTGATTTTTTTGGTTCACCAACAACACAGATATAAACATCCTGGGTGTCTTTCTCTACCAGCTCTCTATATTTTTACACCCATTTTCCCACTTTATTACCTGTTTTGACTCACATTCTTACACACTCTTCCAAGAGTTGGCACACGTACAAACTCCTTTCGCCCTTCAGGCTTATTCAGCAGCTAACATCCCTCTTTGTATTGGGGACCGGGGTATGAAGATAATCCTGTCTTGTCTGTCCCAACTGGAGGGGAGTGTTAACTACTGACATAGTCTTTGTACTTGGGCAAGCTGGCGATAATATCCTGCCCTACCGAAGTACTTGCTGGGGGTCGGCATTGGGGGTCGCCCAACAACACAACCCGTGAACCTCCCCACAGAGAACTGGAGTGCCGGCAATACTCCCACTCTCTCCGCTATCCTGTGTGGGGCGTTACACCGTGAGGGAAGTCACCACCCTCCGGGAGGCTGCTCGAGAATCCATAGTTCACCCCGCCCTGTAGTACGCCCTTGTTGTCACACAGAGCTGTGCTAGTCCCTACGGAACAGCGTTCTAACTCTCTCTCTTGTGTGCTACACCTTTGGGCTGGGATGCAGAAGGCTGCCCGGCAGGCCTTGGTTTTGCTGGGTAAACTGTGTAATCAGAGTCTAGGCCAAGCAGAGAGCCCAGCTACTACAGAAGGGAGTAGTTCAAGCAAACACCAAAGCACCACTACAGTTATACTACAGTTATCTCTGTAATGTGGTCCCTTGCTTTGCTGCCCTCAGAGGCAGGAATAGTAGATGCTCTCCATTGCACAGACATCCACCATGTGGCGGTGTCAATGTGAAGAACACATGCAACTACATCACCTAACCTGTTAGGTACAAGTGCCTGTGCATGTGTTGGTGTGAGCACGTACATACTTCACTGCTTGTCACACACAATAAGTCAAAAATCTATAGATTGTTTTTTAAAGGACAGAGTAAAATAAATTATGCAAAAAATGCTTGCACGCTTGTCCCTAGATCTTGTTCACACAGGAAATCCCTAGTAAAAATGGTTTAAACATCTCAAGGTCACATCTGATTATAAGGGAGCATTGCGATAGACCCTTCCAAAGCTGAGAAATTAATTCTGGGAAGTTACATTTCTCGCAAATTAGACATAAAAAATGATGTGTAACACTTTGATATTATTGAATGTTATAAGTCAATGAATTAAACTACACTTGCTACTTTGTACTTCTCCTTTCACTTAAGGAAACTGCACAGGAAAGCTTTAAATATGCTATTTTTAACAATTTTCACAACATTTTTTTTCCCAAAGATATTTAATAAGATAAAAGTAATTTAATGAGGTATATACATAAATGCACAAACACTGATTTTACATACAATAGTTTACTAGTATTGTACTGATGGGAATGGTGTACTACTGCCTTACATTCGTCAACTCGTCGTCGCAGATAGTTTTTCAGAGAGCATATCAAAATTTCTGGCAAACTCAGATCTAAATAGTTTCCTACACCTTTTCACACTGTTAGATATTCACTGTCTTTATTACCCTCTCTGATTACTGATGGAAGATAATCAAGAATATCTTATTTATTACCGTCCGTCAGTAATCAGAGAATAATAAAGGCACTGAATACTTAACAAATAAAAAAGTTGTAGGAGAATACTATTCAGATCTTAACATGCCAAAAATGTTGATATTAACTCTGAAAACTAGTTGTGGCAACAAGTTGATAAATATAACACACTGATGAACCATTCCCCTTAATGTAAAAGTTGAAGTCAGTTTACGACAGAAGCCCACTTTGACACAGTAGGATGTAATACAGCTATGGGTGGGCGGCTAGGCTACAAAGTTTTACATAAAGATTCAAGATGTGGTTTTTCTATGCTTCCTCATTCTGTCTCCCTCCATTTCCTCCTTCCGAAGTAGCTTTAGATGAAATCAATTCCACCCCCTTTCCTCCCTCCATTCTCTTCTGACAAGATGAAGATGCTTCTCTCACGGCATTGTGGAATATTACACACTCTTCTGCATACCTGCAGTTATTTTGCACATTCAAGACCTCGAAACATGTGAGCTGTAAGGCCAACTTTTGCTTCCTCACCACTTACCTCATCACCTCTATGCACAAGGCACTCAGCTGGAATGCAATCTTCCCATCAGAGACTCGCCTGTATGTGAGTTTTAAGTGGTGACACATTATTTTTATGGCACGCTAATATTTTTATGGTACGCTAATAAAATGAAACTATGATGAGCGTCTAAAGACAACTCTAGAAATTTTAGCATAAAAAATTTAGCAACTAAAATTTTTCAGTTATTTCCACAGCCAAAGAAATTATCCTGTGGTGGAAATGAGAACATGAAACTTCTCTTTGAGCATAACACATTTCTTAAATGCTTTACATGTTTAAAAACCACTACAAAATAGCCGACTATCCGGCTATATTTATAGTCGGCGACTAGTCGGCAAAAAGCACCGACTAGTCGGGCCATTACTTTATTCATATTACGATTGAAATGAAATTCTTTCATTATTATTATTTTTATTTTAGTTTCAGTCTTACAATTGGCAATATAATCTAGGAATAGGAACAAAGGAAGGAATAAAAGATTTAGTTAGTAGTTAGTACTTATATGACTAAGTTTAACCAAAAAAATTAATTCTGAACGCAATTTTCTACAACTCTGAATAAAGAACATAATTATGTAATCTCCTGTTTATTATTTATTTTAGAATCACAATTTCAAACACTATGTATTCATTATTAAAAGAAATATAAACTAGAGGCAGGAACTTCTCCTTTGTAATTAACAAACAATCAAACTCAACCTTGAACCTAAAAGACTACAATTTTAACAAAATTAAATCCTAAAGAAAGCAGGTACAACTCTGAATAATATTAAATGAGACCATTTCAAACTTAAGAAAAATGAATACGTTACATAATCACTATGTGTATCATATAACAAAAGTGACATTTAGGTATACATGTTACTCTAGTTAGTGTTAGTATATTTTTTAATTAGCGGCAAATTGTGGTGTAAAAAGACTAAAGTCTCTGCCCTTTCTGGCAGTAATCAATTTCTTTTTATTTCGTATACATTACTATCTTTGGAGAAGAGTCGTTCACTGTAAACAGAACTAGCTGGACAACAAAGGTACACTTTAGCGAGGCGCAACATTTCGGGATATCTAGTACTATTACGGTTCCACCACTCAAATGGATCATTGTTGCGATTTATTACCGGTAATGCAAAGTACGAGTGCAGTTCGTGAGCTGCACTTGACTTGTCATCTTGAACAGTTTCGATTTTTCTTGAGGCTAGTTCATGGTAGCATTGCCAGAAATTCCGATGTGTTACTGTTTCCATGCTGTCTTCATTGGTGGTGATACAAAGAGGTTCTTCATCTTTGTCAGCGTCACTTTCGTCATCACTCAGATTATTTTTCAGAGTTTCCAATAAAAATTGTGACCTAACGGTTATAAGTTCCTCAGCATCGAAAAACTGCTGCTTATATCGTGGATCCAACAAAGTTGCCAGGGTAAAGAGTTTGTTATGCTCCAAGTTAAATCTGCTCTTCAAATCATTTTCTAACAGCCGTTTTATTTCCATGATTTCATTGTTATCATCGTAGTAATTTTCTAAATATTTCTGCAAGGTTTTCACATGAGGTATAACTTCAGATAACGATGAGCAATTTGAACTTACGATCTTGGTAATCTCTTTGAATGGCTTCAGCAGTTCAAGGCTTTTTCCGAGCATTTTTCACTCTTCAGTAGATAAATTTTCGAAATTCACACATGTTTCAGTCAGATATAAATATACAGCCCGTTTTTGTTCTGAAAGACGAGACATCATGTAGTACGATGAATTCCATCTAGTAGAAACGTCTTGCACAAGCTGGTGGTCTGGTAAGTTAAGTTCTTGCCGCAAATCACGAAGTTTTGACTGAGCTGGACTAGAATGGTGGAACTGTGTAACTATTTGTCTAGATTTTGCAAGTATTTGTACCATAGTATCATGTTTCAATGCAGTTTTTACTGCCAGTTGCAACGCGTATATAAAACAAGGAACTCCATTAAAAACAAAGTCATCAATAGCTTTCGCCACATTTCTTCCGTTATCTCGCACTATGGCATGAATTTTGGTCATGTTTATATTCCACAATGTTGGAATTTCTTCTAAACAGTTTTTTATATTAATGAGTGTATGTGATTCTGGGAAATGTTTCATTTGTAATACTGTGTGGTGAAATTTGAAATCGTTACTAAGGCAGTGTGCTGTAAAACTCAAAAAACTTTCCATGTTATTTATATTTGTCCACAAATCTGTAGTAACTGAGATTGCGGCGGCACTTAGCAGTCCTTTTCGAATTTGAGATTTAGTTTCTTCGTAGAGATGTGGCATGATGTCTGTAAAATACTTTCTGCTTGGTATGTTATATTTTGGTTTCACTGTTCTCATCAAGTCTCTGAACCCAGTATTTTCAACAATATACAACGGCTGATTGTCCAAAGCAATCATCTGACCAATAGCAATACTAATGTTCCTTGATCTAGAATCTTCATGTGACCACTGTACAACGAAACTTTCTTCAATACTTCGCTGGTATTTTTGAGATAAACTGACTTCTGACGACACTGGACTTGACGGAATAGGCAACGCTGGAGGTAATTCTTCTATCTGTGACTGCGACGTACTCGGGGTTGTATCATTTGATGAACTACATTTAATCACAGAACCTAACTGAGGCATCAGCTGTGGATGTTTGTATTTAATATGGTTAGTCATACTAGTAGTGTTTGCTGTTTTCCCCTGCCCACCACGAGAAATAACTGTTTGGCATTGATTACACTTCACTTTACGGGAATCAACCTCCTATTCATCAAAGAAAGTCCAAACGCGCGATTTCTTCTTCGACATGACTCAATTTCAATTAAGTAGGTACTTTCACTATAATACAAACTGTCTTAGATATGCAATTCAATGACTTTTGTTTTATTTTTCAAAAAAACACTCAGTAATGCCGGACTGTACGTGAACGATACTATAACAAAATGCAAAGTAAACCAAAACCTGTTCGTTCATGTCCACACGCGTGGGACGTGCGAGGGATGCGAGGCGCGACGAACATTACCTATTTCGCCCGAACATCGCCAAAAGCAATGATTGGCTTGGCTGACTAGTCAGCCTTTTTCCAACCGACCAGTCGGTCAAACTCATAGTCGGCCGATCACTATTTGCAATGCATGTCATGCATCAGTCAGGCAGAGCCCTTAAATGGCAAGTTGAGCCACTCTTTTCTCTGATGCTGCATTCCAGGGGTTGTGTGCGAGCTTGTTGCTCCAAGCGCTCGTAACCAGCAGACCTTTGTGACAGCCAGGCTGAGGCAAGCTGTGATAACTTCCCAAACACTCCTGCTGGGACTCTTACAAAAATGTGATAGATATTGACACTTCAAAATATGAACCAAGCCAACTCTCTTAATTTTCTAAAATGCATTTCCTGGAACTGTACATAATAAACAATGGATGTGAAAAGCAATAGCAATGGGAATGATCTTTCAAGGTTCTACTGTATTATACATATGTAGCTGGTTGGTGGTTACAAGAGCTCTTCTGATAGTCTTGTTAGAGAGTAATTAAGAATACAGCTGCGAAACAGCTTATACCACAACACCCAGAGACACACACCAGCAAAATGTCATCACAATGTTGGAATGCCATTGCCACTCAGCACCTAGTAACCTGCCCACCAGCCAGCAGAAAACCTTCCGTAGCACATAGTAGGCAGACACAAGGCCTGTTGTTTCCAGAGCCTCGCACAGCCAATCAGAGAAGGGGTACACACATCAACGAAACTGCCACACCATTCAGAGACTGTGTACTTATTTACTCTGTGGTCTGGCTTAGTATCTCCATCTAGTCCACAATGTGTCTTTGCAGAGCTGCACGTACACACTACACCGACATGCTCCTCCCGACTGACTGGCGTACTTGTATACATCGAGACATCGTCATCATCCTCAGCTGTTTCCAGCCCGTGGCCAGGTGACCTTGGTCTCCCTCTCTCTCTCTCCATCACTTTCCCTTTCTCACTGTTTCCCAGTCTTCGCCTCTCCTCCTCTCTCTCTCAGCCACTGCACCAGTTCCAACATCTTTCCTGTCAACATCTCACTTCCCATCTTCTTGATGTGCTTCATTCTTGCTGGCTATCAAGTAACTGGTGAAATTGAATGAAATGTAAATATTTCTATTATAATGCCGATTTTAACTTGAATAAATGCCATCCAATTTAAGTAAGAAGTAAAGACAAAGGACCTGTGGCCATTATTAAGAGCAGATATGCCAATGAATGTTCACACTGAAATACAAACACTAATACACTCACTTGAAATGTGTTCAATAAAAAGGAGCTAGTTATTACAGAGAGGGGAAAAAAGGTGCTTTTTTTTTTTAAGACAATCAAATAAGTCCATATACTAGGACTCACCACATTTTAGTTCACCTCACAAGTAAGCAAATTATGGCAGTGGTCGTTGTACATAACTGATATTTTTATGTTATTCACTTATGTTGAATCATATTATTTTACATTTTGGTTGATAATCATTATGTGTGTTTAATATTTTAGTACCAATAATAAATTTAGTGCATATCTTAGTAAAAATGTATATAACTGTTATGATCTTATCTTCTGAAGTTATCTTACCTAGAACATAAGCAATGCTAAACTACTACACTTTAATTTCATTACAGTATAAATAAACATAAAAAATGAAGAAATATAAACAAGCAAAATGTGTAGTTTATTTTTGAGGCAAAAGAACCTTCTATCAATGCAGAATAACAATGACACATGTTAAACTCACATTGACGATACGTGCTCTGTCTGATTTGTGTCAAAGGCCAGAAACAGCTTTCCTTTCTTCATGTAACCATGCACTTCATTTCTCAGTGCAACAAATATCTTGTCTTGAAGTGTCCCTAAAACCACAAAGACAAAGCATGCACGTTTGTAAAACAAATGACTACAGAGTGACTAACTACCCCTAAAATAAGGTGGCTATATATGAAAATTTAACCATCACGTGATCATTAACTCGTAAACTCCAACTAGGCAAGAAAATAATTCCTAGTACCTTCTTAGTAGGCATTATAAGTCTTCCTGAAGTAATGAAATTCAAAAAAGAATTTTAACCAGATACTACTATTTTACTCAAAAATACTGCGTTTTCTTCATCATGGTTTACCAAAAATAGACTGAGGACCAGTTAGTGCTGGTAACAAGAGTTCTGCCTGGTCAAGTGGTTCATAGTACTTACTGATGAGAGCAGCAGGGATGACGTTGGTGGAAACAAAGAAGAGAACTGTTATGGAGGTGGAATGCTAGAGTGGCTTTCAGGCTGGTTTGCTTGCACACAGCCTGGCAAGTTGGCAAGCAGTCAACATATCAAGGTTTTATTAAAAGTGTTTGGTTTTCATAGACAAATATATTTTAAACAGTAATTGAGGTGAATGAGGATAGTGGAAGATGATGCGCTATGAGCACTGTCCGATACATATCCAAGACACAGACTCTGGTGCTCCCCTAGTGCACCATAGCCCCGAACGCCACATTCTCATTCTGCCTCTGTATTGTTCCTATTCACAAGCAAGTCAACCTCTTGCCGCCTGAGAGGTCGGCAATCCGTACAACGCCGCACTCCTATCTGAGTAGGTGGACCCACCTTCTCACTTGTATACACAACGCACATGCTTGCCGCACATCAGGGGGGCTTCCCCCTACATGCAGCCTGCTCCAGCTACCCCTCGTTCGCCGCGTCTCTCGAGGGTATTTATTCCTACGCATGCCCTCCAGACAGCGCAGTTTGTAAACAGTTCTGACCGGAGCATTTTCTGCAACTCTCGCTATCTTGCCACACTTGCTGTAACGCTTGCCTTCAGCAGCAACAGTTAGACTTAGCGTATAATGTTACCATTGTCAGAATTTGTGTTTCTCAATAAATTAGGCAGAAGCTCTTGTCACACCGCCTTCCCCTTGCTACGAGTGTTGGCCACGTGCCTCGTCCACGCCGGACATAGTTGTACCAGGGTCTCCCTCGCCCTGAACTTTGAGCGATATCTCGGCCACCCTGCGGCATACAGCTTGGCAAACTTGGTCCTTCATGCATAAGACGTTAGCAGGCACAGGTTGGAGATATACGTCTTGTAAATTCCTGACAGAATAAAACATATATCTACCAGTAAATCTCTTTTTAGTTCCATCATTTTCTTTCACTTTCACCTCCCTTACCCACTTTAACTTCTGTGTGCATATACACTTATCTATTTCTCGGTGCGCGCACAATCACCGCGATAGAGTTTAAAAAAAAAGACCCCCCTGAAGGGCGCTCTCGCCTCTAGTGCCATTGTGACNCGGACATAGTTGTACCAGGGTCTCCCTCGCCCTGAACTTTGAGCGATATCTCGGCCACCCTGCGGCATACAGCTTGACAAACTTGGTCCTTCATCCATAAGACGTTAGCAGGCACAGGTTGGAGATATACGTCTTGTAAATTCCTGACAGAATTAAACATATATCTACCAGTAAATCTCTTTTTAGTTCCATCATTTTCTTTCACTTTCACCTCCCTTACCCACTTTAACTTCTGTGTGCATATACACTTATCTATTTCTCGGTGCACGCACAATCACCGCGATAGAGTTTAAAAAAAAAGACCCCCCTGAAGGGCGCTCTCGCCTCTAGTGCCATTGTGACNGCGCACAATCACCGCGATAGAGTTTAAAAAAAAAGACCCCCCTGAAGGGCGCTCTCGCCTCTAGTGCCATTGTGACAAGGGGAGAGAGAACTTTTCTCTGAGGCTCCTGAGGCTTAAAGAGAACAAACACGACTCTCAGGCTACAAGCTGGTCACGCCGCTTACTGAGAGCCGTAGGGTCCTTACGTGGGGAACGCTGTGAACCCAGTGGGGCAGTTGAGGTCTGTAGCTGGTGACACCGCTCACTCAACTTCTCACCGAGAGGAATCAGTGGGGCCCTCTCCCCAAGTTGCTATAGGCCCGAGCACTGTCCCTCGTGAAGTGCACGCTCCTGCGCCGAGTGATTGATCGATAGGACTCCGACAGGGGTTTACCCCAATGCACTGGCCCCAGGAAGAGTAGATTCCTTCCTGGGCAGACCACGCCATAACCTGTTATCCCCCGCACTGCTATGTAATATTAAACCACCGTACAGTCGTGCTTACGCCTCCAATACACCCACTGAATCCGCTTAATCATAATCCTCTGTTTTTATCTTCTGAACATAATGTAACATTCCTGACAGAGCATAGCTGTGTACTCGCAGCTATTCCTAAATGCCCAATCACCGGGCAGGCCATAAAAGGGATAGCATAACCCTCAATGCCCAGCTACGTGCTCTGGTGAGCCAGGGTCAGATGGCCCCAGGGATGTAAACCCACGTCGGACCATAAGGCTCCTTTAAAATCCTAATTAAAGAGACTCCGTTACCCTAGTCTCCAGAGAGATACTGGGCCTGTAAACCTTCAGTTTCCCACATTAAGTATATTAGGCATCAAAGAAATGACAAATACATATGTGAGCGGGCAAAGCAAGCAGGAGGGTTCAAGAGATAGGTGAGAAGTTTAATTTTGAGCAAATAAAACGAAATTTCGGAGAAGCAGATTAGAGGTAACAAAAAAGGACAGAATGGGAAATGATAAGATTTGAGATATATTTAAAGAAGATACATTACAGAATAAAATAGGAATAATAAGACTGAGATGGCGTGAGCATGTGAAGAGGATGGAAGAAGACAGGATATCATGGAGGGTACATGAAATGTGTATGCGGGGCAAATACAACAGGGAAGACCTAGTGATGGGTGGCTGAAGTGAGTAGAGGAGTGTGTAAGGAGAAATGAAGACTGGAACAGAGTGAAAATGGAGAGGTGGCGGGAAGACAGAACAAGATGGAGAGGCTTGTGGCGCAAACACTTAGCCAGTGGCTGGAACCTGTTCATCATGATAATGTATTAGATAAGTTTCCAGAATTAAAAAATATTTATGCTGAAGGTGCGGCTTGCCATAAGTGACCTTTTATGTTTAAATATCTCATCTGATTGTAAGTACTTGTGTTATGCTCATAGTTTGACTGACAGCTTTCTCTTGCTCGTGTTATTGATCAGCACAGCCAACTAGCAGCAGCACTTTGCTGGAGAGCAAAACAACCTAAGCATAAATACATAGTACTTACTCTATTTCCAAGGTGCAAATTATTTTAAAAATAAAGGGGGTGTTTATTTAGAATAAATACTGTAATCAAGTACTGATACAATTCATCCTGTTATCATATTCAAATTAAATTACGGTGATAGGAATAACTAAAAACAGATATTACATAAAACACAAATAGGTAACAAAGTTACCATGTAAAAGTTTGAAGCGTCAAAGACTACAAAGTTCAGACAACAACATTGAGAAAGCACAGGATGAGTATAAAAGAATACCCTAACTTTGAATGTTTATAATATCAAAACCAAACAATCTACAACCTTGATTGACCAATCAAATGAACTGTGGAACCGTGAAGTTTGTTTACCATACATTCATAAATGTTCAATGTGACCACCATGAGCGGCCCGAACGACATCTACGTGATAATCAAACTCGTTCGACACTCTTGTCAGCATGTCTGGTGTTACAGTTTGGATGGCGTTCGTAACTCTCGGTTTGAGGTGGTGAGGGGAAAACGAATTCGCATTCGACATGTCAATGTGAAGGGGACAGTCTGATGTTTCCTTTATGTGCCCAGAACGAGGTATACGATGCCTTCCTGTCTAAGCTGGTTTTTAGCGATGAAGCAACGTTCCATACAAATGGTAAGGTGAACTGGCACAACGTGCCAATATGGGGTCACAAGCCTCCACCTCCACATGTAACCACTGAACACGAGCATGCTTCCCCCAAAGTGAACGTGTTTTGCGCTGTATCCAAAGACACTGTTTTCGGCCCTTTCTTTTTTCTCAAGCCCACTGTTACTGGAATCTCTTATTTGGACATGCTTTCAGAGTGGTTGTTTTCTCAGTTAGAAGAGGCGGCGGAGGACTTCATTTTCCAGCATGGTGGTGCGCCACCCCATTGGCACCTAACTGTTCACGGATACCTGAACGAGACGCTGCCGCAACACTGGATTGGTCGAGGAGCAGCTGGTGACCAGGCTCTTCATCACTGGCCCCCAAGAAGCCTGGATCTTACCCCATGCAATTTTTTTTATGGGGGTACTTAAAGGATCAAGTGTTTCGTCCACCATTGCCGGCTAACATTGACGACCTCAAAACCAGAATTACGGATGCCATCCAATCCGTAACACCGGACATGCTGACAAGAGTGTGGAACGAGTTTGATTATAGCGTGGCTGTCGTTCCGGCCGCTCGTGGTGGTCACATTGAACATTTATGAAGATATGGTAAACAAACTTCACAGTTCCACGGTTCATTTGATTGGTCAACCAATGTTGTAGGTTGTTTGGTTTTGATATTATAGACCTTCAAAGTTGGATATTGTTTTAAACTCACCCTGTATTATGGCTGGAATCTAGCATAGCACTGGCCAAGTGAATTAGATAAACAATATGTAATGGAAGTTGTGCCAGGTATAAATGTAAACAAGAAGTACTAATGTAGCCAAGTAAAGGAAAAATAACACACAAGAGTATGAAAGCAAGAAGAGTTTGTTATTCTAGCGGAGAGTGTTGCAGTGATGAATGAGACGAGGATGCAAAGGTACGTACCAATGGCTCCGCCCAGCTCGAGGCGTGCGGCCGGTGGCCCAGGCAGGGTCTTGAAGGATACTTGCATGTCGCCGCGCTTCAGTGAGAACACCTGCACCACGCCGTCCTGGTCCGCCACCGCCACCTGCAACCCACCAGCCATCCCTCTACCACGCCATCTACAGTCACAGTCGGCCCTTAACCATTTCAGACACAACTTATGGTTTCAGGTGCTGCAAATAATATTTTTGATGCATGCTGTACCTTAACCAGACACAGAACTTGTTTTGTTTTGTGATCACAACTGCTTAGGTAGGAATAATCAGAAGATGCTATGTTATGATGTAACTGAATCTGTATTTTTTTTCAATGTCATCATACTGAAAACATTGAAAATGTAGTTGCTTGTTTATGCATCAAATGAATGTTAACTGCAGCAGTTGTTCTGAATAATTAAAAATTGTGTAGATACACTTTTCAGCCAAACATTGACATGATTTGATACAATAGCTGTATTTTTTTTTGAAAGGTTAAGTTTTCAACGATTTTGGGGTCACAACCTGATGGGCAGGCTACATCCGTCATTTTTCCAAGCACAACCATCCATAGACAAGGACACTCCTCGATCACAACCAATGAACTGCAGGCACTGTGTTCAGCTACGGTGATATTAATGATTCATTTACTAGAACAGTAGCACTGTTTATGAATCAGTTATCACACAGAGAAGATCATTAGGTACTGCAGTGAGTGAGTTTCCAGTACAGAAAAGCGNAAACACAAGTCATTTTGAGAAACTCTTATCTACGCCACTGAGCACTGACGAGTCCATCTAGTGGCACTGAGTCTTTGTTACAAACATAAATATGTTAATATTACACAAATTTTTCCTCAATTATATATTTAAAAAAGCAAACAATTTTTTAATTAATTTATTATTAGTGACATCAACTTTTGTACCACACTTTACATACATTCAAATGCCACACAAACACTATGACATGAAGCACATCATTAATGCACAAAAAAAAAATTGTACAAAGTATGCAAACACTACAGATTTTTACATATGTAATACATTCTGACTTACGTCAGTAAAATAAACATAAAAACCGAAGTAATATATTTATGATTTTATTGTATGGAAGGTTATAGTTATTTTATAAAAGGTTAAGAGCAATTAAAAAATTCATCCATTCAATAAAACATGTTTCTGAGTAAAATTTTTGTCTTACTTTTCATTTACTGTCTATCCCAGTTAATGTTTGCAAAATTCAGGAATTCTTTTCCAATATTTGAAAAGTACTTATTCAATGATGAATGCAATATCACCAGACACACATGACATGCACTTCTTCAATAAGTTTTTGTTAAAAAAAAAAGTTAATTATGTTTAAATTTTAATAGGCAACTAAATTTCTGAATTACATTTGGTAACTACTTGTATATCTTTGCTCCTGGTTGTCTGCTGCAAGAACATATTCACATAATATTTAACTCTTCAGCAGGCTTAACATTTTAAAATCAGAATTTAAAATAAATAAATTTAAAAAAGTGGGCAGTTCACTTGCACTGGTATACTACAATTGTTCCTATAATTTTAGTAATTACTAGATTGTATATTACATAAATTTTTTTTTTTTATATTTGTATTTTAACATGTATGTTGCAAACTGACTTACAGCTTTGACTTTACTTGATTTCAGATAGACAGAAAATTTGAGTGCTTTTACTGTTTCCAAGCTAGGGAAAACTGATCAGAAATTGCAGATGGTTTTTCCAGAACATAGAAATCCCTAAAAACTGCCAGCTACAAGTATTACCCAGCTTCCCAGATAACTTGTAAGCTAGTCATTTCTCTAAAGTGGCCTTGCCGAGCAAGCTTGTTGTCATACAGAGTGTCTCTTAAGTCCTCATCCCATTTCAAAGTTCTATAGTTTGAAAATGGCTGCTTGTATGAGCTGTAAATGAAACGCAGGCAGTTCGATGTCCAATACGTGACACATCCTTGCTATTAGCAAGCTTGCAGTCAACTTGAATTATTCATGCAGCAAGTTATACTAATTAGGCTTGTTGTAGGCCTAAACTATAGTCCATTCACAGTTACTTCACACTTTTCTGAAGCCCTGCTAAATTTCTACTTTTGGTTACTGATTACATATCTTTCCACTACATGTAAACATAAACACTGTAATGTGACTTCTACGTTTTAACTGTCAAATACTTTGTTTACTGTTTACAGCTGTTCAAAGACTTCTGTCATATTTGGAAAACTATTACATACTAATGTTTACAATTTAGGCCTTTATGACTTTTTAAAAATGTCTGTATTGATGATAGCTCTTACGGTTATTATTTTACATTGTTAACATATTCATTATACATAATATGTATTTTTCCATGACTGTGTTTAACCCTGTTACAACTGCGAGAGAAAGAACTGTAGTATTTAACCTCTTGTTATTGATGTGTGTTGGGGTATTTAGTTAAAATAACGGCCTCAGGAACAAGTTTTAAAAAGAAGGTGCAACCAGTTCAACGAAAAAGACAGTAAATTCAAACATGCAACTCGTGTCACTTATTTTTTGTATCTAGCAGCGACAAACGTAAAAGATAGTGGTGAATATGCACACAAATAGGCCTACCGTAACTTTTTTTCCTAATATGTCTTTGCACAGGTACTTAGTTTTTACTAGGTTTATTAAATTATTTATTTAAAATTTTCTGGCTGGGCTTAGTAATTTATTGGGATTGTGGCCAACATTCAAATCACAGAAACTTATGCATGTCACACTACTGTGTTTCAAACACCTAAGGCAATGTTACGAGGTTGTGATAAATAAACAGACGTGAATTAAAATAAATAATTAACTTTGTCATAAACATAGTTCACGATTAAAATATATAAATTTCGCACATCCAATATTTGCTATTACACTCACACCGGGCCAGCGCAACGAACACGATGCAGCCACACCCTTACACACATTACAGTATATTTATTACTGCTATGAAAACACTGATTTATCACAACATCGTGACTTGCCTCGGTAAGTTTGAAAAACACGTGTACAAACTCGATGCAGTAATTTGAAGTATTTTTCGCAGCAAGAAAAATTAATGCTTCGTTGAGCAACAGCAACACGTCATGTCATGTCACCACTCGCCACTTCTGTCAACTTCGGATTTGTAACCATCCCGCCATCACATCTAAATAAATTATAATAAGTATTCAAACATTAAAATCTCTTTTCAGTTGTAAATTACAAATCCAAAAATCATTATTTTTGCTGTAATAAATATGAAATATACTAAAATTGAAAACATATATAATTTTCCTGCTACTACTAGCGGTGCGAAACAGAGGGAGTAAGAGGGGGCAGAGGGGGAGGGAGAGAGAGAAAGAGAAGGGGGAAGGGCTCCGCTCCGCCGACAGCCTATATAAAGTTTCTTCCTTTGTCGAAAAAAAAACCATTATGTCACTAGAGCCTACGCACCATATTTTGTGCTGATATTTTTAACTGTAACCATGAAATATGTTTCCATCAGGGCTACCTAAATAATTAAATATTTCAATAGGCAACATTTAATTTACAAATATGATACCAAAAACTTGGTTAAAACAATAATTTAACTGTGAACTATTTCATACTAGCCGTTGCCAACACATCGCTGCTCTCACTGTTTTCAATTCATACTGAACACAAAATAAATTTTACAAGTTATAGAAGATACTCAGTTAAAGGTTTATTTATTCAATAATACAATACTTTAAAGTTAATCACAGTGTTATATATTTGTGGTATACAAGTTATTGAAAAAACAAGTAGACATGTTACTCCTAAGAGTGATTTTTCAAAGGTTAGTTTCAAAACATCCGCAGAAACTGTGAAAGCACTATTGACACATGGATACTAGTTAGCTTGATTAGGCATAGATCAAGCCAAGTAGCACCCATGCATCACGCTAACTAGCATTCATGCATCAAGCTTGATTTGCAAACCATGCTGCAAGCATGTCTTGGCTAGCAGCAAGCACAATTCAAGCCATATGCAAGCTTATACACTGTCTGGGTATATATGTACCTTCTGACTCAGCTTAGCCCCCTGGTTGGGTAGGAGCTTCATCGTCTGGGGCGCAGTGATGCCGACGACGGTGTAGTCGACCCGCGACAGGTCCAGCTGCATCGTTGTCATTCTCTCCTGGCTGAACAATACAGAACATCCCACTAGATAGCCTTCTCAGTAAAACAAGGACCATACTGCTCTCATCTCACTGAATGCACGCAGCTGTTCACGAAGCAAGCACAATAACACACCGACTACAGTGCCAGTGGATATGACCTTTCTCACAAAGATTTTCATTCTCAGTTTACGTAAATACTTGTGCAGTATTTTTCAGACAAGCCTCTCAACCACTTTAATATTAAGTGGGTGCAGTCAGTATGCTTTTGTCACAAATATTGCAAGTTGAAAAAACCGACATTTGCAAGCTACCTTAACATTTGTGAAAAGACCAAATTTCTAAGTTATACTTTAGTTATAAGTTATGTACACTGATAATCGAGAGGCATGTTAATTTCTTTGGGAGAAATGTATGCAAACAAGCACCTCACAATGGCACACATACACATGCTTGCTGCACGCTTGCTATATGACTTGAAATCACCTTGCAGAGCAAGCCTGTTGTATCATGGGTTGAAGCTTGAGTCAAGCCAAATTTCTCATAACTGGCACATACTTACTAATAGCAAACTTCTAGATGGCTTGAATTATGCTTGTGGGTTGCCTCGGCAAACTTGCGACACGTGTAAATAATTAAGCTTGCTGAAAGCTTGGCCTGTGGAGACAAGTTACCTTAATTAAAACTTGTTGACTTGCATAGCAAGCTTGATTCAAGTTTACAGGTTTGTCATGACAAGTTTGATTCAAGCTTGACTCAAGCTGATAATGCTATTGGGGCTGCTTAAACTTGCATCATATGTGTAAATGTGAAGCCATATAGTCACCATAGATGGAGGATGATGGCTGCCCCAATTCAGGGGCATGTCTCATTTCCAGCAGCCAATAAGAATGTATGACGAGAGAGATGAGATAAGGTTGGAGCAGCAGCAGAATGACGATGGAGGAGGAAATGTAAGCACAAAGAGAACTCCCCCCTACACCCCGATATGACAGCTCCTGTCTGAAATTTCACTCCGCCAGTATCTTGATCTGGAACTGAACCAGNTCCCCCCTACACCCCGATATGACAGCTCCTGTCTGAAATTTCACTCCGCCAGTATCTTGATCTGGAACTGAACCAGGGACCTCAGCGACATTATGTTCAACTGAATACAATTATTTATTTCAGAAACATAGGCAAATTACATATTTTGATAAGCACGACACAAGATACAAGACATCCATGGAGTTGTGCAATGTAAGAATATCATGCTCTCGGAGTGCAAACTGCTACACAAGACGAGTACATACCACCAGGTGATGGAATTGTAAGTTTTGTAAAGNTCCCCCCTACACCCCGATATGACAGCTCCTGTCTGAAATTTCACTCCGCCAGTATCTTGATCTGGAACTGAACCAGAGACCTCAGCGACATTATGTTCAACTGAATACAATTATTTATTTCAGAAACATAGGCAAATTACATATTTTGATAAGCACGACACAAGATACAAGACATCCATGGAGTTGTGCAATGTAAGAATAGCATGCTCTCGGAGTGCAAACTGCTACACAAGACGAGTACATACCACCAGGTGATGGAATTGTAAGTTTTGTAAAGNGCATGCTCTCGGAGTGCAAACTGCTACACAAGACGAGTACATACCACCAGGTGATGGAATTGTAAGTTTTGTAAAGGTGTAACATGAAATCGTAAAGCTTGTCTACCTCATTCCCAAAGCATTTCAGACATCTCTATAAATATGATATATCTTATAACATAATTGTTACCTTTAAAACTCCATACGAATGCCAAAGTATTTAAATAATAAAGCTGGGCACAACAATAAGTTCAAATATTGTTGCCAAATTACGTAATTTCCGATTTCTGAAGTTCCGTGTCTGTCCGATCAAACATTGTTTGTTTCAGATCGATATAGGAAATATCCCTTGAATAAAAATAAAACAAACTTAGATTTAATGAACTGTACATGTGCACAGAAATCTCATGCAAAAAATAATTACCATTATTTTATAACAAATGATATAGTAAAAAAAACGTATTTTGCCAAGCTGGGAAATATTTTTTCGAGGAGTTTGTCACTCTGCTTGTACACGCACTCAAATTTGACATTACTTGGCGAGTGTTTTGGTGTGACAGTGTTTTCGAATATTTATTGAGAAAAGATCAGTGTGCACAAAGCATAGTGCAGAGCTACTGTGGTTTTATAATAATCAGAGTAAGTACAAAATTGGTTTGTAAACACGTGTCTACTTTGCCTTGCCAACAGTAGAATTCTAACCTATATTATACACCGTGTATTATGATTTGGGTGCAAAACTTACAATGATTATAAAGTGATGTGGTACAATTGGATTGACATCAAGAATTGAATGTTTATTTTCTTCCTGGAAACTTTTTGGCGTGTCGAAGTCATGAGAGTTTGGCCACACATAACTTCAAATTCAACAGCCACAATTCTATTTGTAGAGGGGCCGCAATGGCTGAGTGGTTAGCACGCTCGTCTCTCCCCACGGCATCGTGCGCCATGGTGCCTGACGATGCCGCTGGACAGGTTTTCACGGAATCTCCCATTTCCCCCTCCATTGCATTCCGGCGCTGTTCCATTCTCACCTTATTTCACCCTCATTGCCTAAGACGTCCCACTTCCGAAAATTTGGGAGTGACCCGGCTCGCCTTGGTGGGAGATGAGCAGTCTAACCGCTCAGCCTCTGTGGCCCCTACTGATGTTTACATTAATTTTTATTATTTTGAGTGTTAGGGCATAGAGCATTAATTTAATTACATACAGGAAACATTTTTCTTTTTGTACTACTATTGTTTCCGTAATTATTCTCAGAAANAGAGCATTAATTTAATTACATACAGGAAACATTTTTCTTTTTGTACTACTATTGTTTCCGTAATTATTCTCAGAAAATAATTCATAGTTATTTCCCATTTTGATCACATGGTAAACGTGCTCCATTTATAGGGCCTCCTGTTTTTTGCGNAAAATAATTCATAGTTATTTCCCATTTTGATCACATGGTAAACGTGCTCCATTTATAGGGCCTCCTGTTTTTTGCGAAAATATTCCACGAATAATTGTATTGCAATACACGTTAGTTCAGAACCTATTTTGTGGTTGGAGGTATTTGCCAGCCAGTCACAGACGTTCTGCATCGAGATAACTTAATTCTGATTGGTGCAGTAAAGTAGAAAATATCTTCTCGCACAGACATGTGGCCAATAGTCAAACAAAATATGCAAATATTTTTGCAAAATACAGGTCGCCCTATCCATTGATATTACAGTTATTCAGTCTTCTGTGATATACTATGCTTTGTCAATAATAAATACTGGATACGTTTAGTGACTCAAAAACTGGTAAAACCACAGTGATGTTACTTTCTACCCTGTATTTAATGAAAGTTGAGAGGCCATGTGTAAAGTGCTGCATGTGGTCATTGTGATGTGGCCAGTGTGTCATTGGGTGTGTAACATGTGCAGGATGACGGCGGTAGAGCAGTCGTGCTACACCCTCATTAACCTGCCATCTGACACCGACCCACCCAACGAGATGCAACTCAAGGCAGACCTGGGTAAGCTGCGTGCATTACTACATAATGTTCTTACTGCACCTAGGCCCCACCATTTTCAGTGTGGTAATTGTATAGAATAGGGGCGTTTCTGAAAATAAAAGAAAAAATCACAAAGTGGTATATTTCCTCTCTACTAATTACACAGAGCACGAATATACCAGGGGCAATAACGTTTTACCAATACAAACCACAAATACGATAATGGTTAGGGTTATGAAGATCAGGGAAATTGTGGGGTAAAACGGTTTGCAAAATATGTATGTTACCGTTATATTTCCGTACTTTACGTAACGTAACCTAACCTAAATTCATGTAACGTTAGTTTAGGTTAGGTTACACATGTATTTCCATACATNTACTTTACGTAACGTAACCTAACCTAAATTCATGTAACGTTAGTTTAGGTTAGGTTACACATGTATTTCCATACATTAATACATTACACATGTATTTCCATACATGTGTAATGTATGGAAATATAACTGTAATGTACATATTTCGTACATAAGTAAATATATGCACACTATAAACCAATACTAAAATGTGTGGAAAATATCTACGTTACCGTTATATTTACCATATGTGAATACAATTGCAATACTACGTATAATACAACACACCAGATGTATGTANCTACGTTACCGTTATATTTACCATATGTGAATACAATTGCAATACTACGTATAATACAACACACCAGATGTATGTAAATTTACTCACCTAAGTATGCGGTGTGTCCTCTGTCAATTCAACTACCGTCATGCATGATTGGCACATTACCTCAACATGACCTACTAAAAACGTGAAAGGTACTGGGCAAAACAACGTTAATTCTATAAACTGGCAAACGCACAGAAGCACTCGTACCCTCCATTCATCAAACACAAGCCATCACATGGTTGGGTTCGGACATTGCAAACCACGCGCACACAATACTCCACTCACTGCGAAGCACACAGTATGCCATATACTGGGCAACAAAACGCAGAACACGTCTGCGCCGACAACATTACATGGCTATTCAACATGGCATCTGGCGTAAACATAGCGGCCAAACTCCTAGTACTTTATCTCTTTTATTTAGTACATTCTACTTATTATACCATTATGCCCTCCTCGATATTAAAAAGGTAAGTGGTGCACAACCCATTTGTTACTTTTGTGGGTCTACTATGTTTCCTTCAGAAAAACCGCTATTCTATACAATTACTGTCACTGACCTTACCTGCATATGTTTTAATGGGCACACTGACAGGCATATGCCCAGTAAAGTTGGTAATTACAGAGGACAAGTAGTTCCATGGCTTAGTGTTGAATTACAAGTGTTAGGTGAACACTTATGAATTCTGAAATAATTTATTTTGCTTTATTTTTTTTAATACTTGTAAGTGTAAGAATAAGCAAATTTTTAAAATATTTACTTTTCTAATAATTTTTCAGTTTTACTTGACTGATGCATGAATAAAGTTATCAGGTCCGTGGCTGTGTTAATTTTACATATGGTTGAAGAATATACAATGTATGTATAAGTAAATCTTAAGCAGGGCTTTCAAAAGTGCTCAATTTACTGTGAGAACAGTCTTCTCTGTGGTCATGGCTGCGATGAGAGAGTAGTTTTTTCTGTCGGG
>NQII01000521.1:668957-697079 GCA_002778355.1 Clitarchus hookeri | reverse complement strand
TCCAGTTGTCGGGTGGTTTGAGCTCGTTCCCAGGGGGTTATGCTGCAGAGGGCAGTTGGAGCTGGGTTACGGCTCACTTTAGATTTGGAGACAGTATTTGACTTGCCACTTCGCACCACTGCTATGGTTGTATGGCACAGAGGTAGGAACTAAGGTTGGATATGCTAAGGAAGAGCAGGCGACAAGGATCCTTAGCTAGGTGTAAAGCCAGCTGGGGCCGAGCCACCCAGAGTCGTACCTGATTACTCCAACTTGCGACAGTTCAGTGCGGTGGATAGAACGGTGGGTTTACCCTGGATGTCCGACAGTGAGGGTAAGGTCCAAAGATGGGCAGACCTCCAGAACCAGTCTATCACTCCTGGCGACAGTTCAGCATGGTGGATGGAGTGAATTGGCTTGGCTGGTTGACTAGCCACCTTGTGGATTGAGTTGCTAATGTTTAGGGCTCTACCATACTGTACACCAGGTGCACAGTATGGGTGGCCGTCTAATGGGTGTGTGCCCGCAGTCCTACTCTAGGTTTGTCAATTGGGTTGTAATGACGCTGTCTACTGTTTTTTCCTGGTGTGTGGACGTCTACGGGGGATAAAAGTCAGTCACCCTAGAAATAAGTACTAGGAGGTTAGATAGAAAAAGTGTGTATTCCCGTAAGGAATAGACACGGTCGCCTGTACTAATTCCTAACTAACAAGAAACTGTAATGGAAGTAGACTAGGATCAACCAGGTGAAGGGGACCTGGGTCTAAATTAGACCAGAGCAGATGCGGCTAGGTAGCTATGATACTAACTGACCCTAACCAACTTGATGCTGTTGTCCAGAAGGGACTCGGGTGGCACTACCAGAAGGGTAGTGGGTGTTCAAGGGGTGAAGATTTCTTCGGGGATTGCTGGTGAAGGTCTTGAATATGTCTGGCAGGTAGCGGTGGTCCTACTTGAGGACGTCAATGTCTGCAGATAGTTGCAGCACATGAGGTGGTGGGGCGAGCTGCAGAGAATGAACTGCCATACTGTTGCTGTGCATGGACATATATTCCACTGCCCGCGTGCTCTCTGAGGTGCAGGGGTGAGCTCCTCTTCCCGTGGGTGGTGCTGCATTCTCTGATGTCATCTCTCGGTCCGTGGCGAAAGCAGGCATCTCTGTCATGCGGGGTTGCATCCGTGGCGCGAGCTTAGGCGTTTAGCTGGGAAGCCGCTTGACTGGCTTCTATCACACNGGGTTTGCGTGACGTCTGACATAAAGGCAAAACGAACTTGGCTGACATGTCAGTGGGTACATACCACCACATGTAGTGGTGTGCTGGTAGGCTCTGGTAGCAAGTCGTTCAGGGTTCCCCGCCTGGGTGACTTGATGATGCGTGAAGATGATGTGAAGTCATTTAAATAATTGTCAGTACGTATCACGCGTCAACTGAATTACTCTACTTTATCAGTAAAACCTAAATTAATTCTTTTAACTTATTATATTCTAAGTATTTTTGTGAGATAATGACCAAAGGGAAATTGCATTTTCTAGAAACTTCAACATTTGTACCAGAAAATATTTTAATACCTAACATTTTGTTATATGTCTGTGTCATTTTATTTTAGATGAAATGCTTACTCTTACTACGAATTTTATGTTCAAATATGCATTTTTGTTAACTTTGTAAACCCATTTAGAATAACAACAATAACCCCAAAATCTTCAAGTTCTAAAAAGAATTAGAGCTAAAAATAAAACCATAAAATTTTGTCCCTATTCAGTTTGCTTTACTATAAACTGTAGAGTCGTTTGTAAAAAACTGCATTTAAAGCTAAGATAGTGGCAGTGTATGTGAAACTGCAGTTAAAATGCACTAGAGGTGTATGGAAGCTGATGTGAAGTTGTTAACAGGTGTGCCATGCCAACCCGTCAGAGCGATCGCGCTTCATTCGCTGCATTTACAACCTGCTGAACTCTACCAGCCCGGCCGTGCGCTACGAGGCAGCAGGCACGCTCGTCACACTCTCCAGCGCCCCCACGGCCATCAAGGTGAGTCCTCGACTCCCCGCCGTTTCCCAGCATCATGTGTTTGTCTTGTCAGCTGGCTGAGGGTACCACATATGGCCTGAAAGAACAAAAATATTTTGAATTCATTTGACTTGGTTTTTATCATACCTTTTTTTTTTTTTTTTTCTTATTTTTGTTGTTTATGTTATAATTTCATATTCATCACATTTCTTTGGTGGGGAGATAATACAACACTACTTCTTCAGCATATTTTTGTGTGAGATGTGTGAAATATTATTTAGAAACTTACTTTGGCCTCTCCATAAAAAATATTCTTGCTATGGAAGATAAAGTATTTTTCGCAACTTCGCTCAAAACAAGTCCTCGCTAAGCAGTACAGTAGAACCACACTGATAATACCCCTCATGACATCCAAGGGCAAGTTTATTATTGAGGGATGGTCTTTATAGTTGTTGGGAAATTTTGCATTGATTGTGACCAACCCCGACATACATTAAAATGGGGGTGTATATATTTTTAGATATCCACTGCTTGCAGTAAACTTATTTTTCAACTGATATTCCTTAGATTTCCAACTTTTTTTTAGCAGAATTTTTTTACGGTTCCTCAAAAATGATTCTTAAAAGATAGATGGACTAATTAAAAAGATTCAAAACAGTGAGATTCTACTGTAATTATGCTTGTACAGGTGAAGTTTATGTTTATTAATGCATATTCTGTACCTGTGTCAAGTTAAGACACTGGAGGAAAAGCAGTTTAAAGGTAATTTATTGGAAGATCTCGAGGATCTTCCGTTTCCCCCGCCTTTTCATTCTGGTGCTGCTCCATACTCGCCTCATTCACCCTCATCGGCTCTCAAGACCTTGCTGTTAAGAGCCTCTCAAATCTCTTCACTCACTCACTTTTGGAAGATATCATTGCTGCCCAAAATTCTTTATGGTAGATTTATAATTTCCATAATATACCAATATTTTGTAACAACCAAAATTGTTGCAAAGTTTTTTGGAAAATTTAACTTCTAACTGGAAAACCTGGAAAAGTCAGGGAATTGATTTATTCTTGCCTGCTGGGCACTTTAATGAAGAACGTGTCCTCCGCTGAAACGAAAATGAAAAATATTTTATTTGACTTATATGAAGCTGAAACTAACATAAATAATTCTACAATAAATCAGCATTAATAAAAACCATACAAAAAACTTTAGAAATTTTAACAAGTTTTTATTTGTTATCAAACACATTGCATCACATAATCACATAAATTCTATTTAAAATTAAAAATTAAACTTGGGTGGGACCATTGTTGAATAGTATGTTTAACAAATCTAAAAAAAATATTTCTGTTTTGCACACTTTAAATATAAGTTACATGAGTAGACTTCTTAATGAAGGAATTAAATAGTTATAAAAATACCTATAAAATTCTTAACAAAAAGAAAAATGAAAAAATAATTTAACACAGCAGTTCTGGGAACATTTCATGTTTAGTTTTAAGTGGTTATTTTTTAAATATTATAAAAATCAAACAAGTGGAGTCGTAAACAAAAATTTTCCTTTATAGGTCAACCAAAGAAAATGACAAGCACTTGGAATACTTAATTTACGTGTGTACTTTTTCTCAGAAACAAATTTGAAAATTAGGTCTTACAATTAAGGTTCTAATTGTTTGTTGTCGTTTTGACTTGCCAAATACTTGTGCAACCCTACGTTGTCGAATCACATTATTATGACCACCTGCTAGTATACAGAGTAACCGCCCTTCACAGCACGGACAGCAGCTCGATGAACTGGCAGTGACTCAGTCAGGTTCTGATAAATAAATAATGGCGTGTAGGGAGTGCACCCAGGACAAGGCAACACCCTCCAAGTGACGTGATCGTCATCCCCAGGCATGAAATGAAATGAGACCCTAGAATGGAGCGGCGCTGGAATGCAAGGGCGGGGGAAACTGGAGTACCCCGAGAAAACCCGCCGGCAAGCGGCACCGTCCAGCATGATTCCCACATGCGAAAATCTGGGAGTGAACCTGCCGGGGATCGAACCCGAATCGCTGTGGTGGGAGACGAGCGCGCTGGCCACTACGCCACCGCTGCCCCATCAGGTGCTGATAGATCTCCACGGGTATCTGGAGCCATGTTGTCTGCAGTACGTTCCATAATTCTTGAAGGGTGTGTGGCGGAGGAGACGGACCACAAACACAACTATTAGGGGTGTGCGAAGCTTCGCATTTTCGAAGTCAAATCGAAGACTTTTCTACCTTCGACTTCATCTTCGAATTAAAAAAATCTCAGAGTGAAAAGTCAAAGATTTTCACCAAGTGATTTTCCACCAAAACTAGTATCAAAGCCAGGGCTGTGATGGTCTTTTGAAAGTTTTCCAGTGGAAGGAAGCAGACTGGGCAAGAAAAACCTCAATGTTAAAGATACTCAACTTACACTGTTTTTCAAACAAAGTTTGAAGTTTTTATCCCAAGCTCCACCCTGCTGAGAAAATCTTCCAGCTTGACATTGAGGAAGGTCGCTCTGGGAAGCAAGGGGAGGGAGTGAATGTTTTTACAGCCAGCGTTTTCATTTGTTTCTTTCTCTTTCTCCCTCTCTCTTTTCATTTATACGAACAAGAGGTCATGCCACAAACGCACACACATGCACACACACATGTGCGCACGCGCACACACACCAGTGGAAGGCTGTTTAATAGGAGAGTGACCGACCATAACATAACACAAATACAGTGTGGATTTTCTGTCTCAAAGAATTTATGTTTGTTTGCCTTTTTAATTTTGACATGTGCAGTGATGTCATAACAGTTATGACGTGCTGGAGTTGGGCTGACGTACGTAACTGCACACTTTCCTTGTAAGCAGTGAAAGTGGCTCAACTCTTTTGCTCTGAGACCCTAATGCCTCCACCATCCAGCAAGTTTTTCTATGTAGCCTGACATTGACAACGGTCCTTGAAGCAGGAAAGGGAAGAGGCCAAATGTTGATAGCCACCCACTATCACTGTGCGGGGGTGTTGCCAAATGAAACTGAATATATGGAGCATGGTAGTTTTTATAGAGTTTCTAGGTATCTAAATGTATAATGATTACTTTCTTGCAGATTTTGATATTTCAGTTTTTCAGCAGTACAAGATTAGGACATGTTTTATTCCATTGCTCAGTGTCTAGTAGGCATACTTTTTTTGGCAGTAACAGTACAAATGAGTTGAATACACNTTCCATTGCTCAGTGTCTAGTAGGCATACTTTTTTTGGCAGTAACAGTACAAATGAGTTGAATACACTTGAAAACTCTAGCCTACTATAAATTAATATATATATTTTTTAATCCTTCGACTTCAATTTTTCTTTGAAATTCCTTCGCATGATGCAAGCTTCGCTTTGACTTTGCTTTGCATTTAAAAAATAACCTTCGCACATGCCTAACAACTATTGAGGTGGTCCCACAGATGTTCAATTGGATTGGGATTGGGTCTGTTTGGGTGCCAGGGAAGAACATTGAAGTTGTGTTCGTGCTCTTCCAGCCACGTGCGGACACTTCTTTCCTTGTAGCAAGGGGCATATCATGCTGGAAGATCCCATCCTCCCGAGGAAAGTCAATCATCATGTATGGGTGGATGTGATTGCAGAGGATGGATTCATAACTAAATTGATCAAGAGTGCCTAGAGAATACCACGAGAACATTCCCCAGCCCAGACCATAACACTGCCCCCACCGCCTTGTGTTCATCCAGCAATGGATGCAGGGTGTCTGTTCTCAGGCGTTTCTTGCCGGACACGCTGACGTCCATCCATTCTATCCAGTTGAAAATGTGACTCGTCAGAGGCTACCCATCGCAAGTCAGCAGCAGTCCAGTCGCCATACTGTAGAGCAAATTCCAGTCGTTTTTGTTGATGCACCTGTGTTAGTATGGGTGCAGTCACCCTCAGTCTACTCCGGGCCCCATTCGCAGAAGGGTTCGCTGAACTGTTGCGGTAGACACTTGTCTGGATGCCACCTGGTTCATTTGAATGGTGAACTGTTCCACTGTAGCCTTTCGGTTGGCCTTCAAGCACTGTCGTAGTCTACGTTCATCTCTGACATCAATGGCACGTGGAGCTCTGCAGTTTCTACGACGGTTATTCCCAATGGTGCCATTCGTCCACTCACGGTACACCTTTACCACGGAGGCATGTGAACAGTTCACAAACGTCACTGTTTACGAAATACTGCCCCCCTTGGCTTGAAAGTCGATGATCATCCCTTTTTGCAACTCAGTTAAATCGCTTCCCTTACCCATGACAGCAGGAAGCGTACTGTGTACAGCCAGCCTGTCGGTCTCATTATATACCTCCTTCAGCAGCCCACGCCACGGTCAATACGTCATGGGCTACTTGTTGCAGATGGCGCTTCTAGCATGTGGTCATAATAATGTGATTTGATTGTGTATAATGTAGTTATAAAAGGCACAAGTTTAGGAGAAAGTGTGTTGCCGGAAGCAGCGTGTCTTAGAGCGGTGCTGTCTGTGCTCACAGGCAGCAGCATCATGCTACATAGAGCTGATAGTGAAGGAGAGCGACAACAATGTGAAGCTGATCGTGCTGGATCGCCTGATTGCCCTGAAGGAGCACCCTGCTCATGAGAGGGTCCTGCAGGACCTTGTCATGGACATTTTGCGAGTCCTGGCCAGCCCTGACCTCGAGGTCAGGAAGAAGACTCTCAACCTGGGTTAGTACTCCTCACTTCATTACAGAGCAAGGACAGTGCACTCATCTTGTTGCCCCAGAAATAGTTGTTCATGAGCTCCATTAGACTGTAGCCAAGTTTCTTAAAGGTTACAACTCCCTGAAACATTATATACTGTTAGCGGTTAACTAACCACTTTTGAAACCAACCTTTGAAAAATGTCACTGCACCTACCTGCATCTGTATTAACGGACACACTGACCGACATGTGCCCAGTAAAGTTGTAACGGCAGAAGGAAGTAGCTCCATTTCTCAACATTGAATTAAAAGTGAGGTAAATATCTGTGAATACTGAAATAATTTCTTTTGCTCTATGTTTTTTTAATTTATATTAGTGCAAGGAATTAGTAAATTTAAAAAAAAAAATTCCCTNATAATTTCTTTTGCTCTATGTTTTTTTAATTTATATTAGTGCAAGGAATTAGTAAATTTAAAAAAAAAAATTCCCTCTTCTAATAATTTTAAAATTCGACTTGACTTACAGCTAAATACATACAGTAATCAGTCAGGCTTATGGCAATGTTAATTTTATGTGTGTTGAAGAAGAATGCACACTGTGCATATAAGTATATCTTATGCAGGGCTTTCGAAAATGCTCTGATAACTATGAGCAGCCTATAAATACAAAAACTTAAAAGTAAATAAATATCATACTAATAAAAAATATATATAAAAAATTNACTATGAGCAGCCTATAAATACAAAAACTTAAAAGTAAATAAATATCATACTAATAAAAAATATATATAAAAAATTGATTTGTAAAAATCCAGATGGACACAAATAAAGAGTTTATGTGGTATCAAAGTCGTTATTAATACACTGCTTTCTTAAGTTAATGAACCAAGATGACATAACAATTAACATCATTGAAAAATAAGTTGTCATAACATTAATGGAGTTGCAGTGCAGATCAAAACGGTATTAACCCAATTATAAGACAACTTAAAAAATAGGTTTACCCAAAAAAAATTCACATTGTTCTTACAAATAATTTATTAATCAAATTTATTAGCAAATCAATTGAAGGTGTACTTTAGCAGGACTTTTTGGTGGGTATGTATCCTTTGACGTCTGAAATGTTGCCACACTTTATGGAATTGTTTATAACCTTTAATTTATTGCCCCTTATACCAATTTGGACACATTTTCGTGGTTGACATGTCTGTGTTCACTTCAAGTACCATGTCTCCCACAAGGCGAGCCAGGCTTGATTACTGTTGGTTACCCAGATTTTTGCATGTGGGAAATGTGATGGACTTTGCCATTGACCGGCGGGTTTTCTTGGAGCACTCAAATTTCCCCCACCCTTGAATTTTGTACCTTCTTGTTCTTCATCTTATTTTGGGCTACTGGCGCTAGATGTTGCTGTTCAGCATTAATCTAACCTTTCAACTTAAAATACAGTATATTGGAAATTCTCAAAACTAGTGTTAATGGTGAAAGTAAATGTGTGTCAGTTTTCCTAAAGTGATACTTGTGGTTAAGTAGTTGTATTGAGGTAACAGCAGGTGGAGGGTGAACGGCAGGGAGAGTAGTGTAGTGGTGTGTTGCAGCGATGGAGCTGGTGAGCTCGCGCAACATAGAGGAGATGGTGCTGGTGCTTCGCAAGGAAGTGGCCAAGACACACAACGTGGTGGAGCACGAAGACACTGGCAAGTACCGCCAGCTGCTAGTGCGCACACTGCACTCCTGTTGCATCAAGGTGAGACACACTCTCCTCTTCTCTTCCTTCCTACTGTTACCCTGCTGTGTGTGTAGCACATCGTAGTTGCGTGTACCTACTACACATCCATCTGTTGACGCTGTCAAGTTATTAGAATCTTAAGAGGGTACAGTGGAACCTTGTTATTACATCCCCTCTTGTAACATTTCCCTGCTTGCTTAATAAGCTGCCTTCTCTTGTTCGAAAAACATGTTTTTCAATACAAAATTACTCAAAAGTTTTCCCTTATGTAAGACTGACATTTCTTGGGGCCCTTGAGTAACGTTATAACAGGGTTCTAATGCATTACAGTATTTTAGAGGTGCTTTGTAACCAACCGTAATTTATAAATTCATTTACTTGAAGGTTAATTTCATTATGCTTCTAGAAATAAAAATAGAAATTATCTTTGTATTATATTAAAGATGCAGCCACTCTTGTTTAAATGTGTTCTCTCAAATTGGGCATAATAAATGTTTTCTTCATAATGTTTATAAAGTCCTCATTTAAAATTTTAATGAAATCATACCTGGTACCTGATTTTGACAACAAATTTAAAACTAGAGTAGCTGCTTCTTTAATATAATTCAAAGATGATTTGTAAATGCTATCGTAAGCTTCACTAGTGGCAGTTTTGCAGAGCTCATGGGAGCAAAGCCTTCACTCTTCCTTCACTACTCCTGGCATCAGTTGGAAATAGGACTGAAAGGCACTAAATGGTTTGGTGCAACTTTCTTTCCATGCTTAGCTTCTACTTATCATTTTTCTTACTTTTCAGCATGCATGTTTGTTACTAAGTTATGCATTCTGCTTTCATACTTTTAACTGGTTGGTTTGAAATCACCCTCTTTACTGGTTAATTGCTGTTGTTAATTTTCGTGTCGTGTTACAGATGGATTTGTTGTTCAGTTCCCAGATGTCGCTGCCACAGTTATCCCTGTTCTGATCGAGTTCCTGTCGGACACCAATGAACTCGCTGCGACGGATGTGCTGGTCTTTGTGAGAGAAGCCATCCAGAAGTTTGAAGGACTTAGGCCCTTGATTATCGAGGTAGTGCTAACGTTCTTTATTGAGTTGGTACAACAGTTTTTCATTATTATGACATTTTGAAGTTAGGAAGGTAGTTGTGTAGATAAACCCGCTCTTAAGGAGTTTGTTCTAGAGATGTGACGTGGTGAAACATTATATTTTTGTTTACCGTACATGCTTTTTTTCTAATGTAAAGACATGACAAATTCTGTGTTTACCTTGTGAACTTACGTTTCATCGTGTTATTTCCTTCAGAATGCCTTGGGGGCTGTGCTTTACTCTGGCTAAGGTATTAAATAAGAGACAGTTCAAACTGTGAAAATTCTTAATACAATATGTAGATGGTAGAAAAATTTTCAAGTAATGGTTAGTTACATTTTTTTGTTTATTTACACCATAAATGTGATTTTTTCGTAAAAGATGTTCTATATGTTTTTTCAGTAAATCAAAATAAAATGTTTTTTTTTTTATTGAAGGAAAATGTCATGAAAAGATCAAGAATTTCATTAGTGGCCAATTAATCTAGTCCAAAAATGTTAGTAAGTGGTAATGAGGAGATTGAACCAAGTCTAAACTACCTCATGGGTTTTCAGAATTTATTTAAGTTGAAATTTTTTGAGGTAACAAATCAGTGAAAGAACTAGCCGACACTCGGTGAGGAGAGGAGGGAGAGACGGTGGATGTGGAATTATGCTATGTACAGTGTCTACACACTGTCAGGATGACACCGGGTTTTCTGCAAAGCCGCTTTCAATCCATAAACCTTATTTTGCATGTTTCTCCTCATCAAATTTAATGTGGATATTCGCTTATTTTATTAAATAAAAATGTCAGTGATAATTTTCAAGAAAAAAATTGGATCTCGATTCAAAATTATTGTTACTAATTTTTTCAACCTCCTCCAAATGTGTGGCAAAGAAGGCTAACTTAAATCAAAACCAAACTAAAAAGTTTAAGCTTTGATACCTATTTCAGTGAAGAGACATTTTAAGACATTTGACTGATTTTTGTTTCTCCAATTATGGTGGCTTTGTTTACATGCATCAAAAGCATGCTTATTTTCACAGTGTATTTTTTAAATATTGCTTGCGTTATTTTGTCCAATGGCATGTGTGGGCCCCCATCCACAGTATAAGTGACATGTTGATCTGTGTTGCACGCAGAGATTACTGGATGCGTTTCCGACAATCAAGTCGGTGAAGGTCCATCGCGCAGCTCTCTGGATCCTGGGGGAATACGCCTGCACGCCGGACGACATCCAGGCAGTCATGAACCAGATCCGACAAACACTGGGAGAGGTACGTGTGCATCCACTCTGCACATTGGGTACCTTTGCTCATCCGCTGCGGTTAATAAGTCTGCGTTAGAAAAGTTTGTTGAACCATTACTTAATACTGTTGAGTTATACAGTAAAATCTCAGTACTATGTATACTAATCATTAAATACATGTTCAATATAAAGTATTTTTCATTATTTAGTATAGAACTTTGTGTTTGCATACTTTGTATTGAGATTCTACTGTAGTCTGTTTACATTTACTTGAGCATTTCTGAGTATTACTAGTTTCTTCTTCCAGACCATATCCACACGTCAACATTAGCTTGACAACAGTGTAATGTACGTTGTTACCCTAATGTGTATGAAGAGACGGGCCAAATTTTTCCTCATTATATACATTACATAACTAGTAAAACACATGTAAGAATTTCTAAAGGAACTAAAAACAGGTTATTCATCCAGGCAAATTTGTTAAGGGTCTCAAATTATATACTAAGGTATACAGAATTCTTTTAATAGGCTTTAAGCATTTTACTGACACCTTCAAAGTACTGCAAATATTTAATATGTAGCCAGACTTTTTAATGTTAAGATATTTGAAATTCGTGGCAGGGAGTTTTTCAAAGGCGGTTTTCTGAAGTGCATAAGGAACTCTGGCAGTGTACTGGTTGGTAGAGAGTAAGGTTGGTAGAGTGTGTGCTGTCACAGAGACTTTTGTCATGATAGATCCCGCTGGTGGATGATGAGCTGCGTAGAGCAGCTGGCGAACGTGCAGACGATGACGGGGCGCAGACACAAGCACCGGTCCAGAAGTTGGTCACCTCGGACGGCACCTACGCCAGCCAATCTGTGTTTAATACCACCAGGTTAGAGTGCCATCTTAAAGGCTGAATTGACATGAATGACCAGAATGTGGCTTTTCATTTAGAGTGAAATTGTAATGTAGAGATCAGGCCAAGTTGTTAAATATGTTGTCATATTACAAGGAATAGTACCCCAGACTGGGCATTTGAGTTTTGTATTTACCACTCTACAATATGACTAATTTCTTAGTCCACAGCATAAATAGTTTCATCAGAAAAACTTGTATGAACTTAGAACACAGGTCATATTTCACTGCATGGAAAATTATTCTGCTATACCTACCAGATATAAGCACAATTAAAAAATTTAATTAAAAGTACTGTAAATACCTGCAAATCAATGTAATTTAATATTAGTCTGTACATTGGTTATTTATAACACAATTCCTTTATATCCTGCTCTCCCGAGACATGCAAAGTATAATATTTTAGCTGGTAATGCTTTCAGCTGAGACAGTAATGACAGTATACTATGAGGGTGAGCAGTTTCTCTTGTCATACACACACATCACTTGAAAGTTTCGAGTGGGGACTGGGACTGAATTTTCTCCCCTCATAAGTACAAGATGCTCGTGTAGATAGAAATTGTTTTTTTTTTTTTGTTATTTATCTTATTAAAAATTAAATAATACAAAACATCTTCAAAGATATCTGTCAATAAAATTCACGCAAATCCATTGAAAATAACTAGAACTGATTGATCTCTAATTTGAATACAAGATGTGATGGGAATAGGCCGCTGGGCTACTAATCACATTTTAAAAAGGAGACAAACACAAGTACATAGAGGGCGGTACTCGTGGATTGACAGTCTGACGAACACATTTTCCATGTGGATGCGCGGTCGCAGCGTTTCGCTGGCTGGGCCAGCTTCTTCAGGTGGTGGCACATTGCAGTTTTTTGAGTGGCGATCTAGGTTCACAAACAGTGAACCTAGAATGCAGGTGGGAAACTTGAGTGAGTCGGGAAATTTGAAATATGGTGGAGAAGTTATCTTATGTTTAGGCCTGGTGGTTATCTGGATTTGATGATGTATTGGTGGGTCAGTTCCCAGTGTGGCAGTTCTAGACAGAGAAACCAGTTCCAGTGGCCAACTATTTTAACACAGGATGTTGAGACATAAAACTAGCACTTCCTATTCTTTTTATCTGATTTTATGATGCAGGTACTTCAGTCAGTGCTTATGTTAAAATACTGTCATAAGACAGAAGTGACATTGAGAGATTGATTTTAAAAAAGTTTTTGTTAAATAGTTAGTTTGGTACAGTGGTGTTTACTAGGCGGAGTTATTGTGTGTGACATAGGTGGGGTGCATGTGTTGCAGCTTATCGAGGAAAGGGGAGGCACGCCCCCCGCTACGGCAGTACCTTATGGACGGGGATTTCTTCATTGGCAGTTCTCTGGGAACAACGTTGGCCAAGTTGGCGCTGCGCTACTGCAATCTGGTGGCCGACCCCCGCAAGCAGAACCGCTTCACAGCCGAGGCTATGCTTGTCATATCTTCTGTGCTGCACCTTGGCAAGTCTGGTGAGTGTATCCTTCATGGTTGTCTGAAGAAATATCCTGCATTCCACAAAGACACCTCTACCACCAATTTTTCTTTGTCATTAACAAAATTGTTATACCTCTAGAACTACAAGGTACATAAGGGCGTGTCTATTTGTTGACAACAGCTAATCTTTGTTCATTCCTTCATTCATTCGTTCATCCATCCCATCCATCTGTCCCATTCGTTTCTTCTGTCCGTCATTCCTTCCGTCCCATCCGTCAATCCATTCCTTCCATCCCATCTGTCCAATCCTGTCTGTCCCATCCATCTGGCCCATCTATCCCATCCGTCTACTTCACCTGTCCATCCATTCCCTCTGTTCCATATATCCTGTCCGTGCTGCATCCTGTCCATTCCAGTTCCTCTGTCCATCTTTTCCAGCCATCCTTTTCCATCTCTCCTGTCAATTCAATTCATCCTACCTTGTCCATCCATCTATCCATTCTGTCTGTTCCATCCATCCTGTCTGTTTCGTCCGTCCCGTCCATTCCATCAGTCTGTCTTATCTATCTTGTCCATCCATTTTGTCCCGTCCATCCTGTACATCCTATTTTTTTTGTCCATCCCTTTTGCCCCATCTACCCCTTCCACCCTGTTCATCCCATTCATCCTTTTCATTCCAGAAAATTTCTCTGTCTGGTGACATTTTACTTTAGTTTCATACCAGGAATGATCCTTGTGGACAGATAATTGGGATACACCGTGCCAGTACACTGAACCTCCAGCTAACGTGGCATTTCAAGACAGTGAAGTCCCAAATGTGTTGCTGTTCTTGGCACTTCTTCCACCTTGTACCAAGATTCTTTAGTCTTGAAAAATACTAATCCAAACAATAATTTTCCTTCCTGCCATTGCCTGTCAGCGATACAGCTGCACCCAAGAAAATGTAATTAGTTTTACAGTAACTTTAGAACAGTATTTTACCTAGTTTATTTTAAAATCGGTGCTTCTGAGCTTGCACTGACTCTGCACTTCTGTGTGCATTGGGATGTTTGTCTATCTCACTGTTTATCTTTCTCCCTTCAACTCAAATCCTGACCAAATGTGAACTTGTTGAATCGGAACTTCAGCATCTGTGTAATTACAAACTCTGCTACTCCTTCTGTAAGAGAGGTTTTTGTCCTGGATATCTTTCCAATATTTATGGCAGGCACTAAAAAAGTTTAGTAGTATTTAAATAAACTCTTCCACTGAATTGTTGTGCTTGTAGCATGTATTGTTGTTGGCAGCGGGCCATCATGTGTTAGCTGCGTCATGTTGTGTGCTTGTGCAGGTTTGCCCAGCAAAGCAATGACAAACGATGATGCAGACCGCCTGCTGCTGTGTCTGCGCGTGCTGTCAGATAAGTCTACCGTCATCACGAACATATTCAACGAGAGGTGTCGCCAGGCTCTCTCTATCATGCTGGCCGCCAAGGCTGAGGAAGAGGCCACCACTCAGAAGGTTGGTCTCTCTGCCAGTTCCCAACTTAGCTTTGTGTCGTCTTGCTCTCTGCAGGAACATCTTGTTATGTAGTACTTTCCACTTTCAATGACATCTTCCACGATCCTGCCTGTAACTTGTCATATTATTTGAACTTGTTCACTATAAAGTACTTTCAGCATTAAATATACTGTGTTTTGAAAGTCCCTTGGTACGCTTTGCACTGAGATTCTACAGTATTCATTCCTGTATTTACCTGTACACGTTCCCCTGATGGTACGTTATTTGTGCTTTTGCTGTAATCTGAAGGTTTCTTTTTGGTGGTAGGACTTAAATATTTTTATCCTTTGAAGAATTATGTCTTGTAGATCTCGGGCTACTCTTGCATGGGCTGTGTGTATAGGCAAAGGAGAAGCCAGGGGCGCTGGTGCAGGCGGACGACCCCATCTCGTTCCTGCAGCTGTCGTCGCTACGTGGAGAGCTGGGCGCCACGGAGAATGTGTTTGAGCTAAGTCTGAGCCAGGCCGTGGTGGGTGGGGGGCGGCAAGTGGGCCTGGATCTTGGCCTCCCAGGCAAGCTGAGCAAGGTGACCCAGCTGACCGGCTTCTCCGACCCCGTCTACGCTGAGGCCTACGTGCATGTCAACCAGTACGATATTGTGCTGGATGTGCTCATCGTGAACCAGACAGGTGACTGCAACTGGCATGCATACACATTTCTTCATTCATTTATTACTTGAGCGAGGCGGCGTAGTGGTAACACTGGGCTCACATTCGAGAAGACCTGGGTTGGATTCCTGGTGCGGCCGTCCTGATTTAGGTTTTCCATGGTTTCCCTCAATACCTCCAGATGAATGCTGGAATGGTTCCCTACTACAGGCCCTGGCCGACTCCTTCCCCGTCCTGCTTCTCTGAGCAACTTGCTCCATCTCTAATGAACTCGCTGTTGACGAGATATAAAACCCAGCCTACCTGCTTACATTCATTCATTCATCATTTCGCACTCTTTCACTTATTCATTAATTTGTCTTTCAGTTAGTGGTGACAATAATAGAAGAAGACCATGTCAAGGATATAATACATAGTATAACACATACTGAAACACATGAAGTAGAAATTGTAAATGTACAACTGTCATGTATGCAGACAGTTAAGATTACAGATGGAGATTAAAAGAGACATGGCAGTGTAGTCACGGTTCCAAGTTGATGTGGCTTAGCAACTCTAACATGAACACAATCAGACCTGATCCATGGCTGATGACAAGTAGTGCAAGTTGCCGTTCATCTGTGATGGATAGGTCTGTCGTTTCTGATCAGTCTGAGGATGACAGAGGAGATGTTGTGCTGATAAAGCTAGGGAACTCGTAGGTTAGTGTATAATCACAGAAAAAGTATAAAAAATAGTTGATAAAGTCCTTTGTCTCATGATAATGTATAAAAAGGGCAAAGACAACAGCACCATATTATATTAGACTTCAATTGACTCTGTACTGAACTGAGTGATGTCCAGGGTTTGGCAGAAGCTGTCTGGTTGCTTGCCTTAGCTAGTACAGCCAGTATGTGTGTGTTGTTTTAAAATGCAAGCTGTGGTTATCCTCCTTTACTCAAAAGTGAGGGTATTAATAAGCACAGTAGAGTGTTTTCAGCATGTGACTCGTATGGTGAGAGGAGAGTAGCAGTGTAGTAAGCGGGGTGTGTTTGTTCTGCCAGGGGACACACTGCAGAACTGTACCCTGGAGCTGGCAACACTGGGTGACCTGAAGTTGGTGGAAAAGCCACAGCCAGTCGTGCTTGCGCCCCGCGACTTCTGCAACATCAAGGCCAATGTCAAGGTAGCCTCAACTGAGAATGGCATCATCTTCGGTAACATAGGTGAGAGTGCGGCTCATCCCAAAGAGGAGCATGGCGATTACTGCACCCAGCTTGTGTTCTTCTCAAGGCTACATGCACCCTTCATGCTGCTACCATATTGTCCACACTATTTTTGAAGTGCCAAGTTTTCGCATAATGAGGGCACTTGTTACTACTAAATAAGTTACATTAGTAAACAATTTGTGGGGGAATAAGTTATTCCTCTAGACCAGTTGTTCACTAACTGTTGTCCACGGACTCCGGTGGTCTGAGGCTAGGTCCAGGGTGGTTCGTGAAATTAATTTTATACAGTAGATTTTCTTTACAAAGTACAAAGAATGGCTTGAAATTCTATACATAATACTGAGAAATACTTTATACTGAACTATTATTTAATGGTGTTACATCTGCAGGGCATTTGAAAGAAGTACTTTAAAGGGACGTACGTCATACTGAGATTTCAATATAATAATTATTAGTTATAATAATATTAATAATAATAATATATAGCTAATTATAATATATATAATATTAATTGTATTAATAAAAATTATTAATGGTATTATTTTTAATAATTGAAATAATTTCAATTATAATAATTAATATATTTATAATTATTAAAATAAATGTTAATAATTAAATTATTTAAATATTTTTGTAGTTAATTTTTTTCCCAAATTTTGTTACTTGAAGGTAAGAGGGGCCGAGGAACCGGTCCGTAATAAATTGTCAGTCTACATCTAGTGGGTTATGGTAAAGGAAACTTTGAGAACTGCTGTTTTAATTTGTTACATTTCAAAATTTGCACATATCATTTTTGAGGTCATCCGTTATTTGAATAAACAATATACCATATTTATGATTTCAATAGTTCTACAGTGGCCCTTGAAGAATGCATGTGCTGTCAGCAATAGTATGTCAGTGTTAGTGTGTATATGTGGCTGTGGGAGGGCGCACGGTGGGCTGGCAGGAGAAACTAACAGGGCTTTTGGAAGTTCTCAATCAAATCTGAGCCACGAGCAACATGGTGCAGTAAACTTTTGGACTCGCGTGCAAGAGGACCTGTGTTCGATTCCTGGCGAGCCATCCTGATTTTGGTCTTCCACGGTTCCCCAGAATCATTTCAGGTTAATGCTGGAATGGTTCCTTACTAAAGGCCATGACAGATTCCTTTCCTGTTCCTGCTTCTCTGAGCAACTTGCTCCGTCTCTGATCACCTCGCTATCTACTAGAAGTTAAGTCCCACCTACTCACCTACTTACCTATCTACCAAATGTGAACCACATGTAGTGACACAGTGTATGTTGTGCACAGTGTACGACGTGAGTGGGGCAGCATCAGACCGCAACGTGGTCGTGCTCAATGACATCCACATAGACATAATGGACTACATAGTGCCTGCCTCCTGCAACGACTCCGAGTTCCGCCAGATGTGGGCCGAGTTCGAGTGGGAGAATAAGGTAGGCACATGGCGTTTCTTCTCTGTCTGCACTGCTGCAGCGGTCGTTGAATTTTATAGCTATGTGTGAGTTGATACAAATTGACTCCACTTTCCTCAGTGTGCAAGTGGCGTATTATAGAATTTATTTAAACCAGGAAAACCATTTATAGTTTTTGACAGCTTAACCTCTATACTTTGTGTTTGTAATTAATAATTACAATAAAGTACAAAAAAATGCTTGAAAAGTGATTGTTACATACTAGATATGGGCGTTACCAGTTATAATAAACTGTTATAATTTTGACGCGTGACGTCTGTGATTTACGGGAACGTCATGGTAGGGGTAGTTTTAGGTATCTCAGTCAGAGACACAGCTGGCTGTCAAGATTGACTTATGGTTTGTTGACTGTAACCCGCCCGGTATACAACCTGGGGCCCAATTGTTTGGCGGCCTGGTACAAAGTCTGGAGTGTGCCGAATGACTTTACGTATTACCGGCCTACACACCGCAACTGGTTTACCTTTGACGGGCGTCGCCCGGAGTAGCTCCTGGCTCTGCTTCAGCTGGGGTTTGCTTCTGCTAGAGTTCGTGCCCAGGTACGGGTCGAAGGTGGTGCTGCGGCAGGTGATGCAGGTAGAGGCCCGAGGAGTGCTGCTGGCTCGGCTGAGTTGGGGACATGGGTTTGCGAGATCCAGTGGTAAGTTGAGTCCTTGGTGGAGGGCGACGATGACGGGATGTGGCTCTCCGCCGGTCTTGAATGGGGGCTGAAATAAGGAGGGGGATGGAGCTGGGAGATGAGGCCTCTACAACTGTCGGGTGGCTTGAGCTCGTTTCCGGGGGGTTATGCTGCAAAGTGCAGTTTGGGAGGCTGGATATAGCCCAAGTTAAGATTGGAGTTGGTAGCTGCCTTTCTAATATGAAACCTGATACCACTCCTACCGGTGTAAGGCATGTAGGTAGCTTCTAAGGTCAGCCACGCAAGAGAGGAGCAGGCGACAAAGTACCCTAACTAAGTGTTGAGCCAAACAGAGGCCAAGCTAACCAGAGTCTTACCCGAGTACTCTTAACCGGTGACAGTTTGGCGCGGTGGTTAGAGCAGTGGGTTTACCCGGGGAGTCCGACAACGACGTGCGTGTGGACCAAAGGGGCCAGACCTCTAGACCCAGTCTATCACTCTTTCTGGCGGCAGTTCAGCGCGGTGGATGAGTGAATGGACTGTACTGACTGACTAACCGCCTTGTAGTTGTGACCTAATGGTTGGGGCTCTACTGTACTGCATGCCAGGTGCATAGTATGGGTGGTAGTCTAATATGTATTGTTTTGACGTACGTACACTCTGTTAAGGGAGCCCGCATTCCCACACTACGTTCGGAAAATATGTTGGGAATGCTGCGATCTCCTGTTCTTCCCTGGTGGGCTGACGTCTACGGAAGTTGGAGTTACAGTCACCCTTAACAATGAGTACTCAGAATTTAATAGAAGACATGTTTACTCCGTGAAGAATAACACGGTGTACCGTACTAACTCCTAATTTACCAAGAACTGAAATGGATGTTAACCTAGGCAAACCAGGTGAAGTGGGCCTGGGTCTGAACTAACAAAGCAGATGCTGTTAGGTAGCTATTGCACTGGCTAACCCTAACTAACTCGATGCTTGTTGTCCAGAAGGGACTCGGGTACCACTACCAGAAGGGTAGTGGGTGTATAAAAGGTGTGTTAACTTCTTCGGGGGCTTCTGGGGAAGGTCTTGAAGAGCGTCTGGTAGGTCGCAAAGATGACAGGGTTAGCAGAGATCTCCAACACTGGAAGTGGTGGAGCGAGCTGCTGAGAATGAACTGCTTTTCTTCCGGTGTGCACAGGCATATATTACCACCTACCTGCTGGCTCTCACAGGTACAAGGTTGATGGAGTTAGCTCCTCCTCCCATGGGCTGAGCTGTGCTCTCTGGTGCCACCTCTCGGTCCGTGGCAAAAGCAGGCGTCTCTCATGCAGGGTTGTATCTGTGGCGTGAGCTTAGGAGCTTAGCTGGCACTCTAGGCTGGCTTCTATTACATGAGAGGGGTTGGCGTGACGTCTGATAATAAGGCAAACTAATTTGGCTGCCTTTGTCTGCGAGTGGCCCCGCATCTAGGGGCGCGCTTGTAGGCTCTGGATGCAAGTTGTTTGAAGTTCACACCTCGCCTGGGTTATTACGTGATTCCATGTGCAGATGAGGCGAAGTCGTATTAATTAGAGGTGAGCCGATATGGTTTTTGAGCTTTTTCCGATATTGCTGATGCAAATACAGATAGTGCCTGGACAGGAAAAATTACATTATTGCAAGTTTCAAAAAATAAAAACTTAATTTTTAAACATTTACCTAAATAAAATTCTAATTGTCTTCGTTTTTATTGTTTCAGTGATAGGCCTAACTATTACGATAAATATAAATCTAGGAACCACATATTAAGCTTAAGCATATTTATAAGACAAAAATAATCTCCAAAAGCATGTCATTAAGCAATGAAATTCTTAAAAAAAAACATAACACTTCAAATGGTGCGTACATTCAATGTGCAGTTTTAAGTTTGTGGTACTATAGGACCTTGATCATATGCCGTCTCTCGAAACCAAACATTTGCAAATATTGTAAACAGTTTTGCATTCTTGCGTGTTGCTTACGGTACAAAGAAATTCCACAAATCACTTTTTATTCCAGCCATATCATTTGTTTATTGCTGGCACACGTAAATAATTTCACCACGTTCGTACCCTAACCTAACACTGTCATGTTACTACAGCAACAGCAAACAAACCAACAAAACAAACAAAAAAAAAAGCAGAGCCAGTTAGGTACTTTAGTAAAAACCAATTTAAAAATAGTGATTATTTTAATAAAACAAAATTGTGAAACCTCTATTATTCGTTTTTCATGAGACCTACCAAAAAATACTCAGCATGCGGGAAAACTCAGCAAGTGGGAAAACTCAACATGTGGACTTCTCTCCTCAAAAAGTAAAACCTAACCTAAAAAAAAAAAAATTATTTTCATCCTTGGATATACTGAGTTGATTGCCTGTAATGAACAGTGGGCATATCTTAAATACTGGATGAAAAAACATATCTCAATCATTCAATATAAGTATTGTATTATGAAATATTGAAATGCACTTAATTTTGAAAACCTGCCGAATGTTTACATAAAATTCCCCAAATTTCTGCCAAATGTAAAAAAAGTGGCAAAAATCAAACTAACTTTATTAAAAACAATGATTTAAAACAGAAACGTGCTAAAAATGGTTAAATTTGATATGTAAAAATTCAATTTTCTGAAATTATATTTTACTTCGCTAAAAATTCTGTTGCCCGCAAAATGTTTTTAAATTTCGCCAAATTAAACAACATTCGCCATCTTGTGTGACAGTTGATGTCACTGCATTACTCTTTAAAAAAGTTACTAGCGTAATTTTATCTTAACAGAATTAATCAGTGAAAACATACCTTTCCCCTTTATGCTGGTAATTTACATGGTTATTTACCTTACTGACCCAAAAATTATTACGTTTCCATTGTGGAACGAGAGTAAAGTTCAAATCCGTTCCATTCATTAATAATGTCTGGTTCTGGTCCGTACCACAACCATTATACACGTTTTATTTGCGCGAATATTCGTTTGCTGACTTGAAACAAAGAAATGCCTGCAATTATTATGTTTCACCTGTTTTTTGATGCGAGTAATTTAAAAACAAATAGTGATTGAACTATCAAAAATAAATTACGATGTGGTTAACAATTGCAACGTTCCACGACAACTCGTGTATATTAGCATTTGAGGTTAGGGAGTGTCTGTTTACCTGCTCTTGGCGCTACTGAATTTTGGTAGTACCAGTTTTAAGATAGTTTTTTCACAGATAAACAATAGTTCCGATTATGTTTTGGTTTTCGGACAGAATATCTGATCGATGGATGGGGGGTAAATTAATGATTTAAGGGCGTAGCATGCAGGTTTTTTTTACATTGTTTATATAGGATATTTGTTGGGACCATCCAAAAAAATCGACTGACACGGGAATGCAACATTGAGGTTTCACTGTAGTGAGCAAAGCACTCCAATTATGGCAAGTTGAAAACAGCATCATCTTAGATTCTTAAGGTGAATATCGGTTATAATATCAGCGATTTAAACATGAATTGCGCACAATTCCAATAATTACGATATCGGCCGGTTTCGATATACCGGTATCGGCTCAGCCCTAGTGTTAATATTTACTTATCAAAGAGCGTCATGCGTCAATTTCATAGTGTGTTACATGAGTAACACATTCCATTGTTTATACCATTGTTTTTAAATGTCTTGTATTGCCTCCCTTAAACCAACGCTTGACTATTGCCCATACACAAACATTATTTTAATTCTTGGAACGCCAAGCTTTGGAACATTGAACAGCGTCTTCCTTGTTATTTCCCGGAACGTCGGGACAGGTGAGAAATATTTCACAGTAACCTTTTACAAAAATAACATGTTACTGGAATGTATTACTCGTTTGGAACTTGAACGATGGAACTCCTTACTCCTTACGTGAAAATAACTGTTTGGCCCATCCCTATTACATATCTTCCTAATCAGTAATTCTACCAATTACTTTTCTCCAACATTATTTTTTATGCTCACTGATTTTACATTGTCTTATACTTTACACATCTGTTTTCTTTAATCCTGTGTAATGCTCTAGCAATATAAATTTTACATCCTTTACAATTTTGCTACTTTTTGCACCATCATCTTCCTTGGTTTTTAGATAAGTGCCTATATAAATGTTGTGTTGTGTGAGCAGGTGTCTGTGAACACAAACATCTTGGACCTGCACGAGTACCTCCGGCACCTGATCAGCAGCACAAACATGAAGTGCCTGACTCCTGAGAAGGTAATGCAGACAGCGAGTGGAGTGTTCCTCGTGCCTTGCCTTGCCTTCAGAGATCAGAGTGTAACTGTGTGCTTGAGTGTGCGCAGGCCTTGTCCGGACAGTGCGGCTTCATGGCTGCCAACATGTACGCCCGCTCCATCTTCGGGGAGGACGCACTTGCCAACCTCAGCATCGAGAAGCCCTTCAACAAGCCTGAAGCGCCCGTCACTGGCCACATCCGCATCCGTGCTAAGAGCCAAGTTAGTTTCTACTCGTACTTAGTGTGTCGAGTTTAACTTCCCCTTTGAACTTCATATCATGATTTTTTAATATGTTTTTTATTTATTGTTATTATTATTTATTCAGTGCTGTGATACAATAACATTTTGATTGTAGTTTAGCGTACTTTTGCACATATCACAGTTGTCCATTGCTTAGTTTACGTATCTCATCCAGTCTACCTTGCCAATCACTGATTTCAAAGGATAGCAAGTATACGAGTTGAAATACAGTAGAATGCCTTTTTGTACCCCCTCATTCTACACTTTCCTGCATTTTGCAACAAGGTTTCTTGGTCCTCTGAGAAGTGTAAAAAGGGGTTTCACTGTAATTATTTGCCAATGTGAAATACTGCAACATGCTGTAAATGGTGCTTTGTGATTAAATTCCGTAAGCAAGCTCCCTACTTGCTGCATTATCCTGCTGTGAATGGTGAGTGTAGAATCATTTTGTGTATGATCGTATTGTGCATGTTGTGTATTTATCAAGATGGTGTAGTTTTGCAGTAATCCTGTCATNAATCATTTTGTGTATGATCGTATTGTGCATGTTGTGTATTTATCAAGATGGTGTAGTTTTGCAGTAATCCTGTCATGAAAAGTCATGTCATATTTGACATCATTTGGAGAGACTGGTGTGATAATAAAACAAGTTTATAAACGGCAGTACTCAGGCCAAGCAGAGTGTTCTGAACAAAACAGGTGGTTACAAGATGATTAGAAATGCAATCGTAATATTTGGTTTGCAGTGCTGCACTCTGTGCCAGCTGAGGGGAAGGAGCAGAAATGTTGTGACAGCCACNAAATCGTAATATTTGGTTTGCAGTGCTGCACTCTGTGCCAGCTGAGGGGAAGGAGCAGAAATGTTGTGACAGCCACTGAACACCAGTGTAGTGTTGAGGAGGGAACACTGACAGAGCATAAGATTTTCAGCCTCAAAGGAATATTGTAGCATTGATTTTCTTTTCTAACGGGATCTTTTTGCATTATTTTCAGTTTCTCATATGCGGCATTAGTAGGGTTCTGTGAATATTTGGTTGTCGAAAGTTGTAACTAAATGAAAATCCTTAATTTCGATGAATATGCAGATGTTTAATGAATTTTCATTTAACGCACCAGCAAAGAAAATTTTTGCCTGTAAATTATCTAACTACATAAAATGGAGATATAAATATAAGCAACAACCCATGTTTTAAATAGTCCATATATTCAAAAATAACTTACTAAAATGTTATTTAACTCGTTTCATTTAGCCCTTATGAAATTCGTTAAACTTTCATTTAGCCCTTATGAAATTCATTAAACTTTCTTTTCAGTTTCATAATTTCATGTAAAAAAAAAAAATTTTCCTTTTGTGGGAAAAGTCTTATTCGCACAACCCTAAGTAGTATATGCTTTCTTATTCTGTGACATTGCACATAATGATGTAACTAAGCGCAATTAAAAACAAATGACTGAAATGAACATCAACAACTGTGCATCTTGACACCAGTAAACACTACACCTCACACTTCTGCCCAAACACATATTGGCATCAGGAGGAGGGAGAAACCCAAGGTGTAATCATTAGTTTTTTTGTTTGGTCCCACAGAAGATGGATTAATAGAAGTGTCACTGTAATTTTATTTCAAAACACTAGCTCAGATCTACTTTGGTGATTGGATGATTTTTAGTTTTACACATTTTAGTTGTCTGCCATTGAGTCACAGGTGTTCCTTATAGTGTAATCGCATTCTGATTGACCCACCCTAGTAAAAGGATGTTTTCTTACAAAAGCACTACACTGGAACTATAGGAAAACTGCTGGTGTGCTTAGAATATACTGAAATACACTCCTTGGGGGTTAATTTTTCCATGAAAATGAAATGAGTGTAGCTATAATTTATGATGTTAAGGGAATAAGTTTTCTGTAATAGCTGAATGAAATATGTTTATGTAGTGGTTAACCAGGAATAGCAGAAAATGAAAATCATTACTGTGTTCCTGCTTGAGGCTGGGTCACGATGCCGACTGACCTATGGTCTGCCCCATGTAGGTTGGCAAGATTTTGACAGGTCAACGAAAGTAGCGCCAAATGTTTACTTTTTGTTTACGAGTCATTTCGTCATCAGCTGGTGCGTCAAATAGATGCTGTATATATTATCAACACGCTGTCAGCTAATTCACTTGCCATTGTACTGTAATGCCAAACAAATTTTAAGGTATTTTAGACTGACATCTGTCTAAAAGAATTCATAGTTTATAAAAGTAAAATTATAAAACCTTGCAAAAATTAAATATTTGGTAACTCTTTTTTAATTTGTCCAAGAAAGCGTATTTGGGTTAACATTTGCGACATGGTAATTGTAGTTCGGAACATACTTTGGACGTCATATCTAATATAACTGGAACTAAAAGTAATTTGGGAAATTTAATTGACAACACACTTCTATTCGCCAATGACTATGGATTGCAATGCAGTAATTCTGCTATTACTGATACTAAACAGTTAGAGTTGGAAATATGTGACGTCGTATTACTTAAGAATTGCTTAAAAACTATTCTCTAGCGTGTCCCACTTTCTTTGTTTTATCAATACAATATAGTTACAACACGGAAGCAAGGAAATTGGTTTTCGGCAGAACAATATGGCGTATAATTTACGTAGGCAAACGAATACCGGCCGAATAGAAATTACTAGTACCCAAAATCGCTGTACACAAAATATATGTTACTTTAAAAATTATGCAGAGCTTGCGGAAAAATAAAATTGTTATCTGTTCGTAAATTTGTTATATATTGCACACGAAAGCTATACTTTTCTGGATGGTAATGCTTTGGGAAAGGGCGCACAGATGGTGCGCACGACATGATAGGGTGAGGTGTGAGCCGTTTGCTTTGCTCAACAGATAGCAGCACTTGGCCTGCCCCATGATCCCATCTTTTTTAAAAGTTGACTGTTCTTCTATTACGGGCTCGGAACGACACGAATTTGAAATACATTTCGTCAAATTATTAGAAAAAATAATTAAACAATACCATGCAATATTTCTGTATGCTTTTGGAATTAATATCAAGAACGTATGAAAAACATGAATGGAGTGTGGAGACGTGAAAAGACGTGAAAAGAACTCTGAAGGTTTTGAAGTTGCGTTTCATTTGGATACAAATTGTTTTATTGTGCATCTCATTATGAACATTTATAAATTACTACTTTATCACGAAGTTTAGTTTGTAACTAACAATCGCTGTTTTGTGACCACATAAAATAAAATGTATTAATTATTCTAGGAACTTTTCTGCTTGTCTAATGTGCGTCGGCAGTGCACTCAGAATAGCCAACGTAATATTAACTTTTGTACGTTCGTGCATCAGCTGATACAGGATTTTGTAAACGGCACTTTGTTTGTTTCGTATACATGAAGTTGCCACTNACGGCACTTTGTTTGTTTCGTATACATGAAGTTGCCACTCACTGACTGTCAGAATTTCACCAACTTATATGAAACAGACCTTACCTGCGGGACAGACTTGTCGCTCAGGCTTGAAGTGAGGTAGTATGGGGATGGAGACTCAGTGGAATTAAGATGAGGGGAATTGGGAGAGCCCTGAGGAAACCGTCCACACAATGACACAGTCTGCCACATGACTTGTATCAGAACCTCCCAGTTGAAAAATTTCCTACCTGCGAGAGCCTGGGACCCCAGAAGTGGGACAGCGACCGACCGGCTGAGCCAACCCCGGGTCCCGGATATAGCATAACCAAGTGTACGTAATGAGTGTGGGGTGGTGTCTGCTTGTAGGGCATGGCCCTTAGCCTGGGAGACAAGATCAACATGACGCAGAAGACGGTGTACGGTGCCTGAGCGGCTGCCCCACCTGTGCGCCGTACACCACGCTCTCCCTGACCACGTCTCGCACACTCTGCCTCCAGCAGCAGTTCTCAAAATACAGCCACATTGGAGGTGTAGCGCACTTGCTCAGGCTCATTGGTAAGGCGTCAGGGAGCCGTGTTACCACGTTGATTTCTTCACTGTGCGTGATGCAGGTTTAGCTAGGGACCGGAAAATTTTGCAAGCTCCATGACCTGTTGGCTAGACTCCACAACGTTGTATATACTCACTCCCCAGCTATTTTTCAATTTGCCGCTCTTCTTCTGAGTAACCAGTTTTACCCCAGACTAGGTAGCATTTGATTTGGGTGTTATCTTTTGCAGCTTTGGTATTGACTCGTATTCATCCTAGACATGTATAGTGAACTGTGTTCTAGCAACAAAAACAACTGTAATATGAATCTAAAATCTAGCATGTTTTCTAATGAATAAATCTAAATTTCTGGTCCCTAGTTATAGCTGCCCAGAATTGCATCGTCTTGTCTTCACCGTAACAAGCATTCTTTCAAGTTTGAATACTGTTTGTCGTTTCATTGCAAAAAAATTAAATTTGTAACACAAACTGCTCAGTTGAAGATATTTACTGCGGTGCCTCTTCTAGTAAATAAACATTGATTCCATAGTTCTTGTGCAATATTATTGTTATGACCACTATTTCATTGTTTTCAGAATATACAAGTAAAATTACAGCATTTGCATGGTGTCGATTCACTTTTGAGACATGTTTAGTAAAAATTAATTTACAGAAATTCTGGACTACCTACGAATGAAAATGTACAAAAATTACAATATATTAAACAAATTTGAAGATTGCAAAATTGTGTCTCATTTTGATTACTGTACATTGATATCGTTAGGTAGGACACAACCATTTTTGTACATATATTAAATACGTAGTTTCTGTAAGAGAGTTTTTAATTTTTTGCCCATGTTACAGAAATTGAAAATTTTGATTTTGATATATAATTGTGTAAAAATGTGGAATTAATTTTCTTTCTTAATTTTTATTGCCAGAAATTACTATATGTAATGATTACAAAGTTGAACAGTATTTATCATGAACAAAAAAAATTAAATTTTGCTGTTTACATCTTTAGAATAATATTTTCTGTTGCTGTTGTGTGTGGCTTCATAATTCTCTTTCTCTCTTTTCTCTCTCTATCCCCCACTCCTCCCTCTCTCACCCTATACCCCTTCACCAACATCTCCCCCTCCTCTCCCTCTTCTTCTCTCCC